>CM067217.1:159506065-159625677 GCA_034190945.1 Octodonta nipae | reverse complement strand
TCCACTTCAGCAAGTTTTCCTAAACCGGGCATGAGAAGAACAACATGTTCCTCGTCCTCTATCACGTCCCGTACAGTGTGGGCAGTTTGGGGAGTTTTCCCTCCTGAACCTGTGCAGGTATGCTCGAAAGCATCCATGTCCGGTAAGAGTTGAGTGATGTAGAACCCAACCTCCCCATGCTGGCGGTTGACCCAACGACTGATGTTAGGTATCAGTCGATATGTCCACCTTCCTATAGTAGAGCTGTCCCCCTCTCCTGCCATTGCCTTAGACTCATGGCTCTTTCATCGCTGTTTCCTGTCGGTTGGTCTTTCTCTAACTTTCTGCGATAAAGCCGTCCCCTTTCTGCAGCCAGGATGTCGATTGGTAGGGTAGAGGCAATCACACTCACCGCCTCGTAAGACACAGTGCGGTAGGATGATGCCACTCGAATCGCTGAGAGCCGCTGACGATTTCCATTTTCCGGCGGTACGATGGTAGCTCGAGCGATTTCTCCCATACCGGTGCCCCGTACAACAAAACAGAAGTAGTTACTGTTGCCAGTAGCTTTCTTCTTATCTGTCTAGGGCCTCCGACATTAGGCATTATTCTAGATAATGCCCCTGTACCCCAGCTGCTTTCTTGCTGGCCGCGATTATGTGCTCTTTGAAGTTGAGCCGTGTGTCCAGGAGCACCCCAAATAGCTGATGAAGGGCTGCGACTGTATGTAGGTGTCGCCTATTTTGAGGGTGATGGTTTCCCTTGCCTTTCGACTGCTAACAAGAAGTGTTTTCGGTCTTTTGCTCTGCTAAACTCAAGTCCGCTGCGAGCATCCAATGCTGAATTGTGGCTATAGCGAATGAGAAGGTTGTTTGTATCTCCTCTATGTGCTTGCGCACTATGATCAATGCCACATCAGCGAATGCCACTAGCCTGACGCCCTCAGGCAGACCGAGCAGGAGCAGGTCGTTGTACATTACGTTCCATAAGAGGGGGCCAAGAACAGACCCTGAGGTACACCTCCTGTGATCTTATAGTCTACTTGCCCATTTTCAGTTTGGTACAACAAGATGCGGTCCTTGAAATACGCTGAAACCATTCTGCGCAAGTACTGCGGAACTTCCATCCTGGCAAGAGCCTCCAAAATGCGGTCCCAGCGGGCCGAGTTAAAGGCGTTCTTGATATCCAGGGTGGCTATTAGACAGTACTTTTTTCCACCTCTTCTCCATCTCTTTCCCGAGATAGCCTCTCTGGCGATGTTGGTAACGAGTTTCACGGCATCGATGGTTGATCTCCCCTTTCTGAACCCGAATTGGTTGGTGGAAAGTTTTGGCTCAACGTAGGGCTCCAGCCTATCTGCTATTATCCTTTCAAGGAGTTTTCCCGCAGAGTCCAACATACAGAGGGACGATATGATGACGGTTCGTCGGGAGGTTTCTTTCCCCCTTTAGGGAGGAGCACAAGCCTCTGCTTTTTCCACTTAGTCGGGAAAACCCCCTGCTTTAGGCAGGTCTCATACATGTGTAGAAACATGTCAGGCCTATTGGCTATGGCGCATTTTAGCGCGATGTTAGGTATGCCATCTGGACCGGGAGCCTTACCGTTTTGGAGCCGGTTGCACGCGCCCATCAGCTCACTCATAGTCATGATGGTATATCTTCGTCCCTCACCTGCCACGAAGGATTAGCGGGTAGCTCAGGCTTTGCAGGAAACAAGTGAGTGACAATGCGGTGCAATGATTCGGGGCAGTTCGTTGATGTCATGGGAGGGGCCTTAATTTTATGCATCACGATTTTATACGGTTTTCCCCATGGATCTTGATTAACTTCGTCACACAACTCCTTCCAGTAGGATCTCTTGCTTGAGAGAATGGCTCTTCGTAGTTGTTGTCTTTTGATCTCATAGTCGAGCCTTAGTTCTTCTGTTGTGACCCTGTCGCGTCTCCGTGCTCGTTGATGCAGCCTTCGTGCTTTGAGACACTCTCGTCGGTGTTGTGAGATCGTGTCGTTCCACCAGTAAACTGGTGGGCGGCTGTTGTTCTGCCGTCTCCTTGGCATGGAAGCATCGCAGGACTTGACAACGCTTGTCATTACCTCTTTGGCAGTGGCTTCTGCGCTTGTTGCTATTGACAATGGTTCCTGCTCCATAACAAAGCGAATGAATCAGCATCGAAAGCATTTTTGTTCCAACCGACTGGCTGTGACCTCGCACGACTGACACACAATCTTTGTTTGGAGTGGTTTGATTTCCCATATAATAGCTTGGTGGTCGCTATTAGTAAACTCCTCATCGACCCGCCACTCACAGCCCCCTTTAATTAGGTTGCTGCTAACGAATGTCACATCGATAATTGAACTGGCTGTGCCTTTGCGATATGTGCTTACGGCTCCTGTGTTGAGGAGTACCAGGTTGAGCGAAGACATGGTCTCAAGGAGCTCGTCCTCTCGCGCTCGTTTCCCGACATCCCCAGTCAATTGCCCAGGCGTTGAAATCTCCTGCGATGGCGACCGATTCACGCTTCCGTACATCCTCCGCCAAGTGTCCAAGAATAACTCGAACTCCTCGAGCTGTGCACTAGGAGGTGCATAGCAGCTATAGAAGTGAACCCCCCACTTTGGCTCTCACAAGCCATGGTTCGGGGGTATTTGGGAGTTGTTGGAACGGAAGTTTACCGCAAGCCCATATCGCTGCTCTGTCCGTTGTGTCATTTACCCAGGACAGGGTGTCGAAGTTTTTGTACTGCTCGCAGATTATGGCTACGTCGCAATCCAATTCCCGCACCCGCTGTACCAGTAGGTCTTGGGCTGCTTCGCAATGGTTGAGGTTGAGTTGCAGTACTTTCATTTACGGGCTTGTGCTGCTCTCATCGCCTGTTGGTAGATCGACATTTCCAACTACCCGCAACGTGCCGGCAGTCTGACCTACTATCTTTCTCTTTGCAGAGTAAGCACTTAGCAGGTTGTGACAAGCCGAGGCATTGTGACCAGCGCCTCCGCATCTGTGACAACAACTGCTTCGGTCAGTCTTGCCTCTGCACGCCTGGGCGTTGTGCCCAAAGTGCCAGCATTTGAAGCACCGTCGAAGGCTGATCCTCTCGCGAACACGTACTGTGCCCCACGCAAGTTTCAGCTTTCCAAGTGCGATGGCTTTCTTGGCCTGGACCTCTGGAGACAAACAACTGCGTTTGTGTTGATCTATATGCCCGTCGAAGTGATTTCACTGCCTCCTCAGTGATCTCTGCCAGGCTCGATATTATCTTTGAGCAGCTTTACCACGTCTTCCTTTGTAGATCTCATCCAGGTCTTTAATTTCAATCTCGATTTGCGGTATTCGAGATTGTACAGTGGCCCCACTTGGGAGCTTATTCTTGATGGCGTTACAGTAGCGCTCCATCTCCTGAGCGTCTGCCTTCGCGAATAAAACAGAGATCTCCCTTAGCTGTTCGTCGGATCTTATTGACTTTTTTGCCTATATCCTGCAAGGTGGGATCATTTTTGATATCTCGCAAGATATCTGCATGGGAGCTCTTCTCGCCTTTCTTTATAACAGCGTACAATGTGGCGCTGGTTTTTGCTTATTGGTCCTCGGGGCCTTTTTCCTCTTTACCAGTTGCCAGTCAGTCAACTGGTTTGAAGGTTTGCTTCTGGTCTGCGGTTTAAACTTGGATTTTAATTCATTGTTTCTCTTCGCTTCTGATTGACCACCCTACTTGTTGTTGCCTGGGTGTTTGCCCGATGTTCTGGCAACCTTCTTTACCGGGCTTTAGCTTGCTAGCTAGCACCGGTTTAAGAGTTTTTGGTAGTGGTGCCTTACTTGATGAGGCTACTGAAGGCGAGGCCTTCGGTGGCGAGGTCCTTGCTACAGAGGCTACTTTTATTGAAGCCGCCTGCTTTGGGGCCGCCGGTGTTGATGCAGCCGGTTTTGAGTTAGCTGCTTTTGAGGCAGCCGCTTTTGGGACCTCCTTTTGCTTTTCACCTTGTGTCTGAGTGTTTGACACCTTTACTGGCGATGTCTGTGTTGTAGCAGGTTCGCTACAGGAGATGGCTGCGTCGTTGACGTCAGATATTTGTCATATTCTGACTTAATGGCGTGTGCCAGTTTCTTGATCTCATGATGTACATTGTGCCTAGGCCCATGAACGTCAAGAGCTCATCGATCTTTGCTCCTAATTTGTTTGGAGCGCCACTCTCTCTGTTGCCCTTTGGGGGACGTCAACTCCACTATTCGCCTTTTGGAGGACTTGGCTGAATAGTGTATTGCTGCCAGCTCTAGTTTTAATGGTCGATGTTGTACCATTAACGGTGTTCTTCTTCTTCTTGTCACTATGTGACGGAACCAGTGATAATTCGCTCCCCCCAGAATCCGTGGAGCGTGCACCGGCCACCGAGGCATATATATATATGTGTTTTTTTTTTTTTTTTTTTTTTTTTTTTTTTTTTTTTTTTTTTATTTCCGAAGAGGGGGAATACATTGCGTACTTAACTAGCACGTGCTAGCCGTCGTGCGGGACTCCCGATGCAATGACTTCAAGCAAGAGTAAATCGTTGCATTGAAACCAGTATACCGTATACCCGCTAAAACCCTAACCTCTTTCTCCTACAACCATGGTCCCCTGCGGCACTCTTTGTCAATACTACTTCGCAAGGGTGGTTCATTGCAGATGTTAACTGCTCTTACATTGAAAGCCTCTAAAGCCTACTCCTCGAAGGTATTGCGGAGCTCTTTAAGGATAGTCTCCGCGTAATCTGATACCAAGTTCCAGCCTTGGGGGCCCTTCAGCATGGCTTCTACTAATTGTTCTGGAACGATATTAGTCTCCAGAATCCTCTCCACTTCAGAACGTTGATCCTGAAACCGGGGGCAGGAGAAGAACACGTGTTCTGCGTCCTCTATAACGTCCGTACAGTGTAGGCAGTTTGGGGAGTTTGCCCTCCTGAACCTGTGCAGGTATGCTCGAAAGCATCCATGTCCAGTCAGGAGTTGAGTGATGTAGAACCAACCTCCCCATGCTGGCGGTTGACCCAACGACTGATGTTAGGTATCAATCGATATGTCCACCGGCCTTTAGTAGAGCTGTCCCACCTCTCCTGCCATTGCCCTAGACTCATGGCTCTTTCATCGCTGTTTCCTGTCGGTTGGTCTTTCTCTAACTTTCTGCGATAAAGCCGTCCCCTTTCTGCAGCCAGGATGTCGATTGGTAGGGTAAGAGCAATCACACTCACCGCCTCGTAAGACACAGTGCGGTAGGATGATGCCACTCGAATCGCTGAGAGCCGCTGGACTGATTTCATTTTCCGGCGGTACGATGGTAGCTCGAGCGATTTCTCCCATACCGGTGCCCCGTACAACAAAACAGAAGTAGTTACTGTTGCCAGTAGCTGTCTTCTTATCTGTCTAGGGCCTCCGACATTCGGCATTATTCTAGATAATGCCCCCTGTACCCCAGCTGCTTTCTTGCTGGCCGCGATTATGTGCTCTTTGAAGTTGAGCCGTGCGTCCAGGAGCACCCCCAAATAGCTGATGAAGGGCTGCGACTGTATGTAGGTGTCGCCTATTTTGAGGGTGATGGTTTCCCTTGCCTTTCGACTGCTAACAAGAAGTGTTTCGGTCTTTTGTTCTGCTAAACTCAAGTCCGCTGCGAGCATCCAATGCTGAATTGTGGCTATAGCGAATGAGAAGGTTGTTTGTATCTCCTCTATGTGCTTGCGCACTATGATCAATGCCACATCATCGGCGAATGCCACTAGCCTGACGCCCTCAGGCAGACCGAGCAGGAGCAGGTCGTTGTACATTACGTTCCATAAGAGGGGGCCAAGAACAGAGCCCTGAGGTACACCTCCTGTGATCTTATAGTCTACTTGCCCATTTTCAGTTTGGTACAACAAGATGCGGTCCTTGAAATACGCTGAAACCATTCTGCGCAAGTACTGCGGAACTTCCATCCTGGCAAGAGCCTCCAAAATGCGGTCCCAGCGGGCCGAGTTAAAGGCGTTCTTGATATCCAGGGTGGCTATTAGACAGTACTTTTTTCCACCTCTTCTCCATCTCTTTCCCGAGATAGCCTCTCTGGCGATGTTGGTAACGAGTGTCACGGCATCGATGGTTGATCTCCCCTTTCTGAACCCGAATTGGTTGGTGGAAAGTTTCGGCTCAACGTAGGGCTCCAGCCTATCTGCTATTATCCTTTCAAGGAGTTTTCCCGCAGAGTCCAACATACAGAGGGGACGATATGATGACGGTTCGTCGGGAGGTTTTCTTTCCCCCTTTAGAGAGCACAAGCCTCTGCTTTTTCCACTTAGTCGGGAAAACCCCCTGCTTTAGGCAGGTCTCATACATGTGTAGAAACATGTCAGGCCTATTGGCTATGGCGCATTTTAGCGCGATGTTAGGTATGCCATCTGGACCGGGAGCCTTACCGTTTTGGAGCCGGTTGCACGCGCCCATCAGCTCATTCATAGTCACTGATGGTATATCTTCGTCCCTCACCTGCCACGAAGGATAAGCGGGTAGCTCAGGCTTCGCAGGAAACAGGTGAGTGACAATGCGGTGCAATGATTCGGGGCAGTTCGTTGATGTCATGGGAGGGGCCTTAATTTTATGCATCACGATTTTATACGGTTTTCCCATGGATCTTGATTAACTTCGTCACACACTCCTTCCAGTAGGATCTCTTGCTTGAGAGAATGGCTCTTCGTAGTTGTTGTCTTTGATCTCATAGTCGAGCCTTAGTTCTTCTGTTGTGACCCTGTCGCGTCTCCGTGCTCGTTGTGCAGCTTGGCCTTCGTGCTTTGAGACACTCTCGTCGGTGTTGTGAGATCGTGTCGTTCCACCAGTAAACTGGTGGGCGGCTGTTGTTCTGCCGTCTCCTTGGCATGGAAGCATCGCAGGATTTGACAACGCTTGTCATTACCTCTTTGGCAGTGGCTTCTGCGCTTGTTGCTATTGACAATGGTTCCTGCTCCATAACCAGGCGAATGAATCAGCATCGAAAGCATTTTGTTCCAACCGACTGGCTGTGACCTCGCACGACTGACACACAATCTTCGTTGGGAGTGGTGTTGATTTCCCATATAATAGCTGGTGGTCGCTATTAGTAAACTCCTCATCGACCCGCCACTCACAGCCCTTTAATTAGGTTGCTGCTAACGATGTCCATCGATAATGGAGCTGGCTGTGGCCTTTGCGATATGTGCTTAGTCTCCTGTGTTGAGGAGTACCAGTGAGCGAAGACATGGTCTCAAGGAGAGCTCGTCCTCTCACGCTCGTTTCCCGGCATCCCCAGTCAATTGCCCAGGCGTTGAAATCTCCTGCGATGGCGACCGATTCATGCTTCCGTACATCCTCCGCCAAGGTGTCCAAGAATAACTCGAACTCCTCGAGCTGTGCACTAGGAGGTGCATAGCAGCTATAGAAGTGAACCCCTCCCACTTTGGCTCTCACAAGCCATGGTTTGAGGGTATTTGGGAGTTGTTGGAACGGAAGTTTACCGCAAGCCCATATCGCTGCTCTGTCCGTTGTGTCATTTACCCAGGACAGGGTGTCGAAGTTTTGTACTGCTCGCAGATTATGGCTACGTCGCAATCCAATTCCCGCACCCGCTGTACCAGTAGGTCTTGGGCTGCTTCGCAATGGTGAGGTTGAGTTGCAGTACTTTCATTTACGGGCTTGTGCTGCTCTCATCGCCTGTTGGTAGATCGGACATTTCCAACTACCCGCAACGTGCCGGCAGTCTGACCTACTATCTTTCTCTTTGCAGAGTAAGCACTTGGCAGGTTGTTGACAAGCCGAGGCATTGTGACCAGCGCCTCCGCATCTGTGACAACAACTGCTTCGGTCAGTCTTGCCTCTGCACGCCTGGGCGTTGTGCCCAAAGTGCCAGCATTTGAAGCACCGTCGAAGGCTGATCCTCTCGCGAACACGTATTGTGCCCCACGCAAGTTTCAGCTTTCCAAGTGCGATGGCTTTCTTGGCCTGGACCTCTGGGAGATAAACAACTGCCGTTTGTGTGATCTATATGCCGTCGAAGTGATTTCACTGCCTCCTCAGTGATCTCTGCCAGGCCGTCGATATTATCTTTGAGCAGGTTTTATACGTCTTCCTTGGTACTGATCTCGTCAAGTCTTTAATTTCAATCTCGATTTGCGGTATTCGAGATTGTACAGTGGCCCCGCTTGGGAGCTTATTCTTGATGGCGTTACAATAGCGCTCCATCTCCTGAGCGTCTGCCTTGGCGAATAACAAAAGTAGATCTCCCTTAGCTTATATATATGTGTGTGTGTGTGTGTGTGTGTGTGTGTCAAACAACCTTATAAAAACTACAATCTTTAATATATTTTCTGTTGCCCACTAATTACCAATTTGTTACACAACACCTTCGGAAGTTTGTGAAAATAATGTGGTCATAAAATAATTAAATTTACAACAAAAACTTACGGAATAATTAAAAGGAAAGTTACTGCTACTTGTCCGAAAAATCAATACTGATCTACCACAATGACTATTTTACTACTGAACAATAAACAACGCTTGATGCTGAACTATCAAAGATGGTCTTCACATGATTTAACAGCAGGTAACGCTTTCCATATATAATTAGTCAATAGTTTGACCGTTTTTGAAGGAAAGATATGTTCAATAAAAATATATTTCTTTCTAGAATAGACGTATGTACATCACTCACCATAACAAATCAGTAAATGCATTGAATTTCTTTATATTTTAAATACATTTTATTTTAGGTAAAAGTAACAAAACCAGGATTTTGCAGGAATGGAACCATGTAATATAAAATAAATTGTTTATTGGATAAAAACAGTAACTAACTGATTCCCTACCTAAAACTAACTGAAAAATTCGGCCTTTAAATATATTCAAATATAAAAAAAATACCTTTAAACCTTTAAAAATATTAACATTATATTAAATAATAAATGAATATTAAATGTAATATCTAAAACACTACCTACATTTTAAAAAATATTTTTTGATTTGATACCGAAAAATTTCAATTGTCTTAAAGTGAGAAATAAAACAAAGTAGAACCTTCATTCTGGCATTTCACAGTTAACGATTTCAGCTCGGTAGCAGAAAATTAAATCATCCAACTCAAAAGTTAGTACGGAGGTGTTATACCTACTATTACATTCCAAATAACTACAAAACATAAGTAGATATTAATAAACTTTCAACCAAAATACCAAAATCTTAAGATTCAATATAATTCCATTAATTTAACTGAAACACATAGTAAGCAATGAGTATTTCTGTTTTGTATGGAAAATATAACGAAATATAATGCAGCTGCTGTTAATTATTATTCATTAATGGTAAATAAGTAATACTCACATTTGTTCAAAACTTTTCGCACTAATTGAAGCTAAAATCTTGAACTTTATACATTTAATTTACACTTAGCTTTACCATCGTGCTATACTAATCTTTTACCAAACAATATTCTGAAATGTGACAAATTCAAATCAAGCCGCTTCATCAAAGTTAGGTTAGGTCTGCCAGACCTAATTATTTGTCTTGAACATTACAATCAGTTCATTAATTCACATTTTGTGTAATCTTATTCACATTATATAAAATTTATGCAGTAAAAATTAAAAGAATCTTTAAATTGAAAGTATAACATCAAAATTAATAGAATTTTGTCAGAAATAAATTTATTAACTGCAACATAATTCTTATTTTAGTTGACAAACCATATTTACAAATCAATGAAAGTTGCAAACTTGCGAGAGCCCATTGAATAGCCATTATTATGTAATATAAATTTTTCTGGGTTCTATTTAAATAGCATGACGATGTAGAATAACTTTAGCAACGGGTCAAAATTTGTTACTTTTTTAGTTTAATTTAATTCGTCTTTCACATTGGAGTTAATCCATTCTACGATTTTCTCTCCAAGCCATCTGGCGACACTGTTACTGTTATCTGTTCGGCATTGACAGTTTGGATAATGTTTTTTTTATTATATTTTATTTAATGAATGAACCAATATTATAACTAAATTTTAGCATTCTGCACTGAAGGTCATCAGTACCTACTAAACAAAACAAAAATAACAAAAATCGGTTGAGAGAGGGAGTAGAAAATGGTACCTAACCGTTTTGTCTTTGCCTTTTTAGGCCGGGCGCATACGCTCGGTTTCCTGATTAGGTTTCCTGATCAGGAATTCAGATTCGGAAAGCTGAATGCCCCATTTACATACAAAATGTTCAACAAGGCGCACACGTACTTACTATTTCCGAACGTAAAAGAACCTGACGTTCGTTTCGGAATTTATTCCGTGCGTTCGGGTAGTCAGAACGGAAAAAACCTAATGGCGTCAACCCGAACGCAGCGCTCACATACATTTCTTATCGTTCGCCGCATACGCAAGGAAAATTTCCATTCGGAACCGCAATCAATTCATGCTCGTCGACCAATTGTGCTTTCACAGAAGCGTCTCTATTCGAACTGACCGTGTAAATTCCTAATACAAAATAACGAATGGTTTGCGCTAGGCACGCGGAATTCCGGATCTGAATTCCTGATAAGGAAACCTAATCAGGAAACCGAGCGTTTGCCCCCGCCCTTATATATAGACTAGCGGTCGCCCAGTGGTCGAAATTCGACCAATTGTGTTAATATCTCTGGTAGGTTAAGTAACCTGAAAGTTTTATCGTGACATTCTAACCTAGGACTTTAGGGAGAACAGCAATTACACGGAACGGATCCAGATTCGGAACCTCGGTGTGATAGTTTCCTCGAAAATAAAAAAAAAACAAATAAGTAACGAAATTCAAGTTTTTTTCATAGGACTTTATTTGTGTTCAAATTCGTAATTGTTAATTTAATATAACAACAATTCAACCGCTAATGGGCTACCCTATATATTTATTTTTCTAACCTGCCTTTATAGCTATAATTGCACTCAATTCTCTAACATTTATTAAAATCCTCATTATAATAATTCCATCTCATTATATATTGCCACCACCCTGTATATGCAACTGCCCATGGACCACGCATAATATTTTTTAACATTTTTGAACCACCCGGTAAACCATTCTGTATATACCACTGCCTATGAGCCACCGTATTTACTCTTTTTGTTTATCATATATATGGAACTCTTCGTGGGCTACTCTATAAATCATTTCCTTTTCTAATATTTTTTATCATCATCCTGTATATCTATAGTTCCTCTCTCCCTATATTTCATCTTCCCTATATATACAGCTGCTTATGGGTTACGAAATGTTGCATTTCCATTTCCGCCACCCTGTATATGCATCTCTATATAATATTTTTTGCACCACCCTGTATAACTGTAATTCTACTGCACCTTCTATTCCAAGAACCCTGTAAATTCAAACGCCAATGGGCTTCCCTATATAATTATTTTGTTAGTTATAATTGCAATATACTTTATATTTTAAACACCCTATATATGCAACTGCTTATGTGCCACCCACGAAAAAATTATTTCTAACATATCTGGAATCACCCTGTATAATTATAATATACAACGATTACTTTACCACTAAACAATAACAACGCTTGCATGCCACTTCCAGAAGTACATGCTCTAAGTATATAACAGCATTGGTCCCTCTATATATAATTACTCAATGTTTTGAATCTGGCGGCGGCGGCACATTCAGTTGTTTGGCTTTGACATTATGAACGTAAATAATGAATTTTTATTATATTTTATTTAATGAAGGAACCAATATTATAAATTAATATTAGCATTCTGCACTGAAGTTCGTCAGTAGCAAACAAAACAAAACAGTAACAAAACAAAAATGAAGAAAATCGGTTGAGAGACAGAGGAGAAAATGGTACCCAATCGTTTTGTCTTTGCCTATTTATGTATAGATTACGGTGAACGATGTTTTTCCAAAATTCAACCCTAAAGTAATGAAAATAAATGATATGAGATGTCAAACTTTATATGGAATATAGAAACCCCCGAAGCGATTTTAATAAAGTTAAGCTCCATAAAACTGGCAATACCAATTCGACAAAAATTAAATAAATATATATGAAAATTTGCTGTTTTTTGTTCCTAATTAGTTGCTAAATAATCTATTTTGTTGCTCGAGCCGAGCCCGAGAAATAGACAATCTTTACGTAAAGATAACACGTAAAATAGTTAAATATGAGATTATCAAATAAAAAACAAATTGACCAAAATTTGTTGCTAATTTGTTGCTGTAAGACCCCAGTAAAAACTCAAGATCTCGTCAACAATACTAGCTTTACGCCAAGGTAGCACGAAAATTTTTTGCTAATTTTTTGCTGCAAGACCTTTTGAAAAATCGATTTAATAGATTGAATCGATCTTAAGATATCGACTACAATGCTATCATAACGGTAGCAGGAAAAATAGCATAATATGAGATAATCAAAAAACAAATATACCAGAATTTCTGGCTATTTTGTTGCTGTAAGACCCCACTGAAAATTAATATATTGTTTAAATATTAATTTTCATAATGGTCATATTAGCAATGATTTTTGACACGTGTAGGTTCATAAGCAAAATATGTGACCGAAAATCGGCTTACTTTCTGTCCGATATCCACTAAAATCCGCAAATCTCTCGATTTTTTAGGAGTACGTTCAGGGATTTATTTTCTTGATACTTTCTGCGATTATTCACTCTTTAAGAATCAGGAACAGAAATGGACATCAGAGAAACTGGATAAATGATTTATAGCATCTAATTGTTTTCGTCGTATTGAATATTGACTGGCTTTTGAACAAATATTTTAAAACCTGGTCATGAGGAATTGAATAGGTCTTGGGCTACGTCAGGCTAAATAAGCTGGTACTTAATTGTTATTAAGTCACTTAATCCTAAGATAGTTAAGTTTTGTGATCAATTACAATTAAAATAGCATATGAACTTTAAAAATAGGAAATAGGATTCTATGTATCGTAAAGCTAGCATTGTTTCCGATTTCTCAAAATCAACAGAATTGATTTTTGGAAAGTTTTTGTGGTTAAACATCAAGCAATTAGCAACAATTTCTGGTCTATTTGTTTTTTTATTATATCATATTTAGCTATTTTTACTTTTTACTGCTACCTGTATGTGAATCGATAATTTAGTAACTGATTGGCAACAAAATAACAACAAATTCTGAAACATATTTCTTTAAATCTTGCCGATTTGGCACTGCCAGTTTTGTGGAGCTAAAAATTTGACTGGGAGGCTGTATGACTATTTGCCATAAATGTTGTATAATTATTTGTGTAAATTAGACCCATAAAGTTCTGCAAGGTGTGAAGGTGGACACTACAGGGACGGCAAGTTTGGTACTAATGCCTCAAATAATACACTGATTTGTCTACCGCGTATGTTAAAAGTAATGAATTTGTAATAATAACAACAACAAATGCTCTGTCTCTCTCTCTCTAACACACACACTCTCTGTCTCTGGGAAATTTATGAGAGAAACAATATTTTCAGCGCATCATGTATAATATCAATGAAAAGTCACTATGAAAAATAATAATATAAATATATTTTTTATTTTAAAACGTTGTGTTTGGAAATATATTAAGGAAAATATACACAATATGATTCAAAGTTTATAGCGAAAACCCCAACTGTTTCCTGAAAGATAGTTGTGGCATCTTTACTTAATGTTTGTGCTCATATTGGGAATAACACCCCAATATTAGCAAATTAATTAATTTTTTTTCATTAACCATTAATTATTTAATTACAATATTTAGTTACAACAACACAATAACAGCAAAACATCAAATTAATAATATATGAAATGTGCATGCCCTGTTTACAATAACTTTGGACATCGTTCTCCTGACCGATCCCCAGTTTTGAACATACTTTCTGATCAGTTCAAAATCTATAACAATATATAACTTCTAACATCCGGCTGCAAGACTGTTATCGGGCATAGCTTTCAATTTGAGTTTACAAATAAAATGGATTCTCTAAATTCTAAGAATGGGACATGGATAACCACATTTCATTCCAAGTATTGACTGTGACTAGTAAGTGACACGCTAAGTTTGTCAAAAGGTTTTCGAGAATACCTGGAATTCTGGGGTTTTTTAGTATTTACCGAAGTTACTTTTTTGGTAGGAGTTGTATTGATTACATGCCGTAATGGAAGTAGAATATTTATTGCAGCTTCTGGTCTGAGCTGAGGTTTCATAAATATTGAAATCATGTTCTTCTATGAAATATTTTAGTGAACATAAAGATGTGTTGACATATTTTACTGTATTATTGCCCTAGACAACAAGTTCTGACCTACACCCCGATATATTTGGTAATATAAAGCATTTTCAATTATTCCAAAAAGTGCATAAGCTGTAAGAAAACCTTAATGTTAATATGGAGGACAATACAGAAAATTTAATACAATAACACCATATAATATATCAAATGAAAGGGTTCGTTATGAGAAATAATAGCCCACTCATAGCTTGCTGGAAAACCTCAACAGAATAATAAGATTAATTTTGGGTGATAAAACATAAATTATGAAAATTTTCCTCAGTTATAAGGAACTTCGAAAATAAGTGTTATGGAAATCTTAGTATGCGAATCTCTGGTAATTATCTAAATTATTTGATAATTCCAAAATTATTCTGAATGTATATTCGTGTAAATTTTCGACAATCACTTTAAAAAACTATGTATGTATCCATTATTCCAGATAACTTTATAATCTAGTACACATCTTTTAGACTACAAACAACTACCTTATATTGTCTCCGAACAAAAAATATTCTGTTTTTAACCGACTTCTAAAAAAGTAGGAGGTTATGAGTTCGTCGGCATCTTTTTTTATGTATGCTCAGGGATTATTCAAAAACGGCTTGGGCAATTTTGATGATTGGAACGGCGTTGTATTAAGAAATATTACAAAAAGGAACCACATAATTTTCTATAACGTAAGATTTACGGTTCTCCAGAAAATCTGAAAAAGCGTTAATTAAGGGACCACACTTCAGTGGATTTTAATGAATCTGCACTGTTTTCTCTAATACAGCTCAATCAATTTGAATATATTTTTTCTGAAAATCGGAAAAATATGCCCAATGGCGGTAAACATCAATGTAAATGTCAAATTTTCATCATAAATATCTAGAGTTTAAATGTCAAAATATGCTATAAAAGTGGATCATACAGGGTGTTTGTAACGGTTTTCATTTCACGGGGTTTACAGTGGAGTGAAATGACACAAAATATTCCATTAAGTGTAAAAAAATTGTTATGTGAGTGATCTGCTCTGTACGGTATACGGTGGTAGATGTGTGTATGCGTACGTGCATCGAAATTCAAGCAGCAAGCAATGTGCTCAGTTGAAATATAGAGCGAAGTAAAATTACAGTTATACAGGTGTGTTTAAAAAATCTTACAAATAAATGTGATATTGGGTGATTCATAAGCAGTTGCATATATAGGATGGTTGAATTATAAGCTGGAATACAATTAAAGTTAAATAGGGTGGTTCAAAAAATGTTGATTGGGTTGCACATAAGTATACATGGTGGTTGAAATAAGAGTGGAGTAAAACTATAGTTATAGAAAGTGAATCAACAAACGTTTAAAAAAATGTAAGATAAGCATATGCAGTCAGGATATTTGAGTTATAGGATGCAGGGTTCAAAAAATTTAGAAGCTGTTGCATATACAGGATGGTTGAAATATAAGGTGGAGTGGAATTATAGTTATACAGGGTGATGAATAAATTAGTGTGGAAAATAAGTAGTTGTTTATATTTAACATATGGGGCGAAATAAAATTATAGGTATCCAGGGTGATATAAACAATAGAAAATAGAAACAGTCAATAGGGTGGAGAGGATTAATTCGTATACAGGGCGGTTGCAACATCGTGTGGAAGTGAATTATTGTTGTACAGGGTGGTTCAGACAAATACACCAATACCAATACACAGAAACATAAACAGGGTGGATGCAATACAGGAGTGAATTAAAGTGAGTTACACTTATAGAAAGTGGTCCAAATAATAAAACCATAAAAAAGTTAAAAAAATATGTGAAAATATAGAATAAAAAAACAAATTAGGGAAAGAGAAAGAAAGACAGGCTTTGTAAACAGTTTTTATTTTAAGCCAGTTGAAGTGTTAATTTAATGTTCCTTGGTATTCTTGTGTTAATATGTTAATTAACGACGAATTAGGAACTACGCCTTTTTGAATCCTCATTATTTTAGATTAGATAGCTTAATGGAATCTCTGAAACTTCAGTTATTTACTTTCATAGGTAATTACAATTTTGCTTCTATGTTTATCCAAGTAGTGGATTTGTCTGAAAAGTCACGTAACGTGCAAAATAATATAAATACAAAATAAATTTCTTAATTTGGAGAATTATAAACTGAAAGTGACGAGAAATATGTGCGATACATTCTTGTTGTGCAATATGATTTATTGTGATATTTTAGTTTTAATGACATGATTATTTGAAATGGCTGCATTTAATATTGCATTTTTTTTTAGCTGCAAAGTTTTTAAATGAGAAGACGTCAAATAAATACCAACAATGCCCGAAAGACAAATTCTACTTCGACCATATGCTCTTTTTTTTCTTTGGGTTTACAAATCTGCTTTCGTATGATTTCTTTCTGATTGCAAATGATGTAAGTAATACCAAAATAAAATGTTATTTATACTTGTTGCTCTCATTCATATTTTACGTACTAGTTATCTTGGCACTGAATAGGGGATGCAGCGAATGAATAGTTAATAAAGAAAAATCTTTTGTTGAATGATAAAATCTCTAAACCGAAATTATGAAATTATTATCACTTTTGCCACAACGCTTAACAATTTAAGTTATTGATAAACTGTCAATTGAACTGTGCTGAACTGTTTAATTATTAAAAGTGGGAATGAGAAAAAAACAATTATGTTTTAGCCTTTTAAGGGCATATAACTGCGTAAGGGGGCATTTTAAGGAAAATGTTAATAGGGACTTTTCGGCTTATTTTATTACTTTTTCGGCTCCTAACAATATCTTCCCAAACTTCGTATTTCAGTGGCATCAGGAATAAATAAATGTTAGTATAATGTTTTCTAAATGTTATTTGTGACATATTCTTGATTATTTTTATGTTTTCCTGGGAAATAAAATAAGTCGAAATAAAAAGCTATATATTTAAAAAACAACCAAACGTTTCAAAGTCGATTCTGACTTCTGTGTCAATGGCTTTAAAATATGTATTGAAAATGTAAATTGCTAATCGAAAGTTTGATTTATAACATTTGAGTTGATATAAGAAAAATTTGTTGTTTTTAGATATACAGGGAGCACAAAAAAATTTAAAGATCATGTTTTATAGTCAAACAGCTTTCAAGTTGGCAGAATGTGAAAGTTTTGTATGTATGTGAGGCTCCCGGTTACTCGTGCGCTGAATCATCCTCGCATACATTCGCACTCTCATGACCTTGACTCATGACGATACCGGTGCGCCATAGATCCGGACAGACCTAACGACACTACACAGCACCACCCCTTTCCTGCCCCGCGGACTCCCGATGTTGGGGAGTATCCTCCGCCACCATCTCCTTGGCTTTCTGAGTAGCCCTTCCACTATGCTCATTCCAGATAAACCTATCATCGAGGATGATCTTAAGGTATTTAATAAATGTTCTAGGGACCACCCTCGCCCCGCCCCAAGAGAAGGCAACGCCACCCCTCTTCCCAAGTGGGCAGAATTACGCATTCCTTCTTCCGAGGAGGTACCCTTAGATGGTTCCTATCGAACCACTCCCTGATGATACCCAAAGACTCGTTGCTCCTAGGCCACCATCTCATCCAGACCCCTGGCCTTTGCGACAATTGTCAAGTCGTCTGCAAAAGCCAGGCTGACGCGTCCCTGTAGCAGAGCCAACCTTAAGACGGGGTCATACAGTAAGTTCCACAACGTTGGTTCAAGGACCGAACCCTGAGGGACCCTTGCGTAAGTCCAATCTCGGTGTCTCCCACCACAATCACTCTGCCTGTCAGATATTCCTTCAGGACATTTACAACCTCCGCATCCATTCCTAATTCTTCCGCTCTTTCCACGATTCCCTTCCATCTGGCCGTCTTAAAAGCATTTTCAAGATCCACGCCAATAACAGGCGCCCAAACGTACCCAGGATCTACAGCTAGTTGTAAGATTTTGCTCACTCCCTGTACTGTGGACCTACCCTTTCGCAAGCGGTACTGGTTGTCCGAAAGACCTCAAGGCGCTTCAATCGCTTCCTCCACACGTCACCTGATAAGATGCTCGTATACTTTGCCGATTTAGTTCATCGAACTAGAGATTGTGTTGTTACATGTCGCCATTGAGATTGATATTTTCATTGCATGTTGTTTTTACAGCAGCAGCCTTGTTCAACCTAGTGGTTCGTGGCACCCTCAACTTTCTTATTTATCCAATCGCTCTCTTGATAGGGAAGTTTTAGGCTAATGGAGACTTGGACCAGTGGTCATTTCAAGAAACAGAAAATTTTAAGAAGTCAAATACCTTGTTTGTCCAACTACTATGTGTAGGAGGATAGAACATGGGAGAAAATTGTTGAAATTGTTTAATTAAGTTGGGATACGATATGATTTCCTCATAGGGGGTGTCATAAAACGGCAAAGAGACACCTAACGGGCCGTCATTATTTTAACAATGAGAATATATACAGAGTGTTTCTTTTTGAATGTCAATATTTTAGGGGGTTATTCTTCGATTAATTGAATCCATTCCTAATTCTTCCGCTCTTTCCACGATTCCCTTCCATCTGGCCGTCTTAAAAGCATTTTCAAGATCCACGCCAATAACAGGCGCCCAAACGTACCCAGGATCTACAGCTAGTTGTAAGATTTTGCTCACTCCCTGTACTGTGGACCTACCCTTTCGCAAGCGGTACTGGTTGTCCGAAAGATCTCAAGGCGCTTCAACTGCTTCCTCCACACGTCACCTGATAAGATGCTCGTATACTTTGCCGATCCAGTTCATCGAACTAGAGATTGTGTTGTTACATGTCGCCATTGAGATTGATATTTTCATTGCATGTTGTTTTTACAGCAGCAGCCTTGTTCAACCTAGTGATTCGTGGCACCCTCAACTTTCTTAATTATCCAATCGCTCTCTTGATAGGGAAGTTTTAGGCTAATGGAGACTTGGACCAGTGGTCATTTCAAGAAACAGAAAATTTTAAGAAGTCAAATACCTTGTTTGTCCAACT
The DNA here is from genome assembly GCA_034190945.1 of Octodonta nipae. Taxonomy (NCBI): domain Eukaryota; kingdom Metazoa; phylum Arthropoda; class Insecta; order Coleoptera; family Chrysomelidae; genus Octodonta; species Octodonta nipae. The sequence continues at coordinate 159,606,470 of CM067217.1, read as the reverse complement.
ACTATGTGTAGGAGGATAGAACATGGGAGAAAATTGTTGAAATTGTTTAATTAAGTTGGGATACGATATGATTTCCTCATAGGGGGTGTCATAAAACGGCAAAGAGACACCTAACGGGCCGTCATTATTTTAACAATGAGAATATATACAGAGTGTTTCTTTTTGAATGTCAATATTTTAGGGGGTTATTCTTCGATTAATTGAATCCATTCCTAATTCTTCCGCTCTTTCCACGATTCCCTTCCATCTGGCCGTCTTAAAAGCATTTTCAAGATCCACGCCAATAACAGGCGCCCAAACGTACCCAGGATCTACAGCTAGTTGTAAGATTTTGCTCACTCCCTGTACTGTGGACCTACCCTTTCGCAAGCGGTACTGGTTGTCCGAAAGACCTCAAGGCGCTTCAATCGCTTCCTCCACACGTCACCTGATAAGATGCTCGTATACTTTGCCGATCCAGTTCATCGAACTAGAGATTGTGTTGTTACATGTCGCCATTGAGATTGATATTTTCATTGCATGTTGTTTTTACAGCAGCAGCCTTGTTCAACCTAGTGGTTCGTGGCACCCTCAACTTTCTTAATTATCCAATCGCTCTCTTGATAGGGAAGTTTTAGGCTAATGGAGACTTGGACCAGTGGTCATTTCAAGAAACAGAAAATTTTAAGAAGTCAAATACCTTGTTTGTCCAACTACTATGTGTAGGAGGATAGAACATGGGAGAAAATTGTTGAAATTGTTTAATTAAGTTGGGATACGATATGATTTCCTCATAGGGGGTGTCATAAAACGGCAAAGAGACACCTAACGGGCCGTCATTATTTTAACAATGAGAATATATACAGAGTGTTTCTTTTTGAATGTCAATATTTTAGGGGTTATTCTTCGATTAATTGAATCCATTCCTAATTCTTCCGCTCTTTCCACGATTCCCTTCCATCTGGCCGTCTTAAAAGCATTTTCAAGATCCACGCCAATAACAGGCGCCCAAACGTACCCAGGATCTACAGCTAGTTGTAAGATTTTGCTCACTCCCTGTACTGTGGACCTACCCTTTCGCAAGCGGTACTGGTTGTCCGAAAGATCTCAAGGCGCTTCAACTGCTTCCTCCACACGTCACCTGATAAGATGCTCGTATACTTTGCCGATCCAGTTCATCGAACTAGAGATTGTGTTGTTACATGTCGCCATTGAGATTGATATTTTCATTGCATGTTGTTTTTACAGCAGCAGCCTTGTTCAACCTAGTGATTCGTGGCACCCTCAACTTTCTTATTTATCCAATCACTGTCTTGATAGGGAAGTTTTAGGCTAATGGAGACTTGGACCAGTGGTCATTTCAAGAAACAGAAAATTTTAAGCAGTCAAATACCTTGTTTGTCCAACTACTATGTGTAGGAGGATAGAACATGGGAGAAAATTGTTGAAATTGTTTAATTAAGTTGGGATACGATATGATTTCCTCATAGGGGGTGTCATAAAATGGCAAAGAGACACCTAACGGGCCGTCATTATTTCAACAATGACAATATATACAGAGTGTTTCTTTTTGAATGTCAATATTTTAGGGGGTTATTCTTCTATTAATTGAAGTCAAAACTTTATATGAAGATATGTCCTAAAAGTAAAGTTTTTAAAAATTAATCATTTTTTAATAATATCTTTAATGCCACTGCAGATATTTAAAAGTAATTTGATATGCAAGCACCACGCACAAGAGGCATTTTCGATTTATTATATTTCTTTTTATTTCCATTTTCCATATATTGATCAAGCAGAATCTGGCCGGCATTTTCGCAAATATTGGCGTTACGCCCAGATTGATTGTGGACCAAATTTTATTTAAATATCTAAAGTGGTATTAAAGATATTGTTTGAAAAAAAAATATTTATTTAAAAAACTGATTTCATTTTTTTCAGAATTTAAGACGTTTTGGACATACCTTAATATAAAAATATCGTCTTAAAACTGACCCAAGAACCATGTCCTAAAATAATAACATTCAGTTAGGAAATACCCTGTAAAAAACAAAATCTGGACAAATTTGTTTTGAAGACAAAAATAATTTTTAAAATTATGGTTACATATATAACCATAATATTAAACAAAAAATGCTACTAAGCTTTCTACTGGAGATTATATTCAATAATTAAAAAAATGCTTTATACAAAATATATTTTCAGAACTTTGAATGGCCGGTCGTTTTGTCCTACTCAATATTATAAAATTAAATTCTTTTTATTATATTTTTGCGTTGGTTTAAAAAAATCAGATTTCAATTTTTCAGGTAAAACTCTTATTAGGCGGATTTTCGTTTAACAGTTTCATCATATTCTGGAAATACATGAACAAAAATACAATATTTGCAGTCATAATCAGTCCTCCACCAATCAAAAGAATTATCTAACCCACCCCAAAAAACATTTCTGACTACGGCCTTGGTTTGAATTGTTAGGGAATTAATTATACACAATTCATTTTTCTAGTGTCATACCGGAGTCATCCCTGACATTCTTATTCCTTACATCTTATTTCCGGTAGTATGATGATGTCAAATTTTATCTTCCAGTTAATAGATAGACTTTACCTTCATTTTTCAATGTTCCTTCATTCACAGTTCTACTAGTACCCTGCTCCAATTGAACCTTTAGATTCAATATAAAATGAGAGAAGACACGTTTCATTTGTCATATTGTATACATATTTCTTGTTCCTTCCAGTATTGGATGTATAAGTTCCGGGATACTTCACAACCAACTTATGATGCTACAAATAAAACAGATTTACAAATTTATTTTGCTTCTGCAACATCAATTGCTCAGTCTGGTCCAAATCTAATAGCCACTGTGTTAACAGCTCTCTATGGTCACAAGATTCATATTAGAACAAGGACACTTGGAAATTTACTTATTTGCTTTTTGATGTTCCTTGCTACGACTGTTTTCGTTTTCATTAATACGGATTCATGTAAGTATAATTTTACCAAAACTAAATGATGTCAAGATCTATCTTTTATTTGATACATAATTTGCAATTCTATGTTTTCAAGGGAAATATTAAAACATGAGGTTTGTGACAGCGTCATCTAAAATATACAACAAGGGGTTTTAACAAGGACATGAAATACATACATTTAAGATACAAATACTAAAGACAGCTTATGTTTCGTTTAGAGAATCAAAATTATTTTAGTGGTACTTTATTTTGAAGACATACATAAATACATTTTTTCCCGCTCGCTTCCGGAATTTGATTTATACTGGATACGTCGAAATTAGGACTTCTCCAAATATCTAACGGTATAAAGGGTCGTCATTCCGGTGAATCCCCTTCAGGTGACAGCCGCGCCCTTAATTTGTTTTAATATCATTAGGGTCATTAGAAACATTTTGAATGGTAATAAAATTCTGCTCACAAAAGCCATATGATGATAAGCGACACATCATGTGTGTACAATTTTCTCACCAATTTTAGTTAATTTTAGTTTTTTTTTCTGAATAATGCTATTCAAAACGTATTGTAACCAATTTCTTTCATTTTGTGAAGAGAAGTGAAGTTGCTGTCAGGTTCATTTTTATGTTTATTATTGATTTTCTGAAAAATACTATGCAAAACGTATTGTGATCTTACTAATTGCTAGTATTTAAAAGAGTTCATCAACAGAATTTAGTCTATAAATTAACAACTCCCTAATTTAGGTCACTGATATACTGGCAGCGTACAACTCAAGAACAACACTAGAGAAGATGAGTAGAAAAATATGTTAGCACAACTCGACGTAAGAGTGTAGTTGCCGTTGTAATATCAGTACAAACAAATTCTAGCCAGTACCCTATCTAGGACGATGTCAGCAGTACCTAAGCAAAGAACATACATATTATACATACCGTCAAATATGATGACGTACAATGACAACCTGTAAATTGGGCGCCTGACCAAACACCAAACCGAGCTAACCTACCTCAATAGCTTACATTAGTAACTGGAAAAATGGTACATATATATGAACGTGAATTCTAACATACTAATTACAGTAAATCGACGCCATCGTCTGGCAGGGGATAATACGGATGAAAAATATGTAAGCACAATCCTGAAATGGAGGGGATAGACGACCATGGAGAAGACTCCAATCTAATGGTCAGATGCCACAAAGAGAACAGCTGAGCCGACATAGTTCTGACAAGAACCAGATAGAGACAAGGTCTATTTAAGAAATTTACTAAAAAATATTGACTTTGTATTTAAATATTTCTTTGAGACAAGAGCTATTTTGGAAATGGAAAGACTTAAAGGACATATATGTTAGTTTAGGGCTCAATTAAATAAGAGAGTTTTTGTTAATTTATACTTCTGTTAGTAAATTTTAATATATTTGAATTCTTCACTGCAATTCTATAGAAACATGTTTGCGATACATATAACCAGTTATGGTTGAGAACGATGAATATATGCGAATCGAGTACTACTGAATGGCTACTACTAAGCTGAAGAATTTATTATTGAAATTAAAACTTGTCCACTACCTATATTCAAGTTTAATTTTCATATGCTTATTGTACTATTATTTTCCAGGGCAAACAGTGTTCTTTTACCTGATTCTTCTGATCTACAGCACCATAATAGGTAATTTCTTAATCTATTAATACTTAAACTACATCAATGACTCATTATTGAGTTTAATTAATTTAAAAATAAATATTACACATAAATAATTAATATATTATATTTTTTAGTGACAGCAATATATTTTCAACTATGTATCATGACGTTAATTTCCAAATTCCCACTCACCTATACGAAAACGCAGATGTACGGTTGTGGATCAGCAGGAATATTCAGCGCAATTCTTCAAATTATCTCTTTAGCTTTGGCGGAAGGTTCAAGTATATCAGCAGCAATTATTTACTTTACCTCTGGCACATCGATAATATTCATCACTCTACTTTTGGCGTATTTAAGCAAATACTCTAAGCATCATATGTACTATTTAGGCGATCCTTTGGCTGACAAAGAAAAGAGGGTGCATTCCAAAGGTGATATTTGGGAAGCCACCAAAAGGACATGGTCGTGCATGGTGATTTTTTGTGTTTCTTGGTCTTTGTGTGCATTTGGACATCCTAATGTAACCAGCTTGATCGTATCAGAATATTATGAGACTGGAAGTGAATGGAACAGTAAGTAATAGTAAGCAATCTTTGTTGACAATATTGTCACCAAAGTAAAAATTTAATAGCAGTTATAGTTAAAACTTCTATGAAGGTACATAAAATCCGTATAATTTCGGTAATAGGGTAGCACAGAGCTTTGAAAAGAAGTTTTGAAAAAAGAACATGCTCTTTATCATCAAACATACTATATACATATCAGTACATCAGAACAAAATTATAATTCGTAGTAGTTGAACGTTATTGTTAACCACGAGTTGCAAATAAAGCCAAACCTATCCCGTAAATAAATTATTGAGAAAGTATATTACCAGTTGATGTTATGGTGTCAGGTCCATGCGTGATTAGCTAATCCATAATTTGTTAGCTCTCCCCTTGAGTAGCTATGAGGTGCTCCTTAATCGTGATACTCAGTGGTCGCCTAGTCCCAATGTAGAGATTACCACATTCACATGGTATGCTGTATATACAGTTTTTTGGTACTTCAGAATTATCCAGCTTTGTTTTTGTGATCATGCTCCTCCTCAAGGTGTTGTTGCTCTTGAAAACCATTTAGATTCCGGATCCTTGTACAATACGTCCGAAAAGCTTTTAGTGTATGGTAGTAATACGGTTGCTATCGTGATTTCCTCTTCCTGTCTAGGTGGTTTCTCCAGTTGGTCAAATGCGTTGTTAATGATGGTTTCCGGATATCTATTCGTTAAAAGGCCTTCTCTAAGTCTTATTAGTTCTTCTTTGAGGGCCTCTGGTGTGTTGCAAATAGTTTTGGCTCTATGGACTAGTGTTTTGAGGATGCCAGTTTTCGTTATTGTTGGGTAGTTAGAGTCGTAGTTTAGGTACAACCCTATATGTGTAGCCTTCCTGTACACTTGTTCTATTCCGGCCCTACACTTCACATCAAGGATGGTAGGCACCCACTCTCTTCCCTCTCCATGGTGAATCTGATGGATGGTTGTGATCGAGTTATATGCTCCAGGAATACCTGTAGTTCTCTCTCTCTCCATATTGCTAAATAATGAAGGTGTCTTTGGCATACCTTAACCAAAGTTTTGGTTGCTTCTCGTACCTCTTCAGTGTATTATCTTCGAACTATGCCCAGAGATTCGTCTAATGGTACGTTCGTTTTCTACATTAAAACTTATTAAGCGATCTTCTGGCCCAAGTTCCTTGGATTCTATGATTTGCACAAAATGCTTTGAATCCTCGACGTGCGATGATGTTTTGCTCTTTGGTAGGAGAAATTTTGATAATTCTGCTGTTGGTGAGTTACGTGAGCTTGTAATCGATCTCAGCGGTAATCCAGCCTTCTGTATCTTGGGTAGCCCATAAAGATGTGGTTTGCTGTGATGTGGCGTCAATTTTCTCCTTGTCTCGGGTGAAATGTGTTGAGCATGAATATAATCAGCGAGCCCAGCGTCCAAATTAAAAACGTTTGAAGACCTGTTCTTGAGCCACAGCCGTTACGCATCACCGACAACCAATCGCCAGTTATGGTGACGCTGATTGGGCGAGACAAGGGATAAGCGATCCAATGAGCATGACCGGTTAAGGGTATAAATACGACGGATCTGAATTTCCTATCATTTACCTGATGATCATAGCAGAAGAAAAATATCATAGCATTTTCTTTGATTGAGGTAAAAAAAACTGCTCCCCCTCTCCAAGCAGCATATTCTGTTATTACAATCGTGTAATCACGATATATTTTCTGCAGGTTTCTTAGAAAGAATATCTACCCTTTTAGAGCGTTACCTTGTAGGAGATGACATTCTGCCCAATTTAGTCAGATTACTAAAATGATCCTTTACAATAGTTTGTCATATCATAAGCATTTTTTTAATCACTGATACATTACAGATAATTTTTCTGACCTCCTGAAATGTGGTAGTGCTAAATGGCAATTTATTCTAATTAATATTGTACTTATAAAATAATTTTTGTCTCAAGGATCGGTTTACTGTCTCAGTGAATAGGTGACATTCCACTTACAGGTGTAACAATAGAATATTAAATTTGTGGTTATAGTGCACTGTACTCACACATTTAATCTATTTGGCACATTGAAGCCATTCCGTAAAGGAGTATTTGAAAATATTAGAGTCATTCTCAGTTAAGAGGTTTTGTATCCATACAGAATGCGGCGAAGGGAAAATATTGGGGTTTCTTGATTAAACAAATATTTTACGATTTTGATGTCTTTTATGTTAACATTTCCAAAAGGGCAACTCAATTTATACATATTTAGTTACTTTTTAGAAGGCCAGTGTAAATAGATTAGGCAGGGTAGAGACATCAACATCAGGGAAGAGACTTTGATGTAATAAAACAATGAATGCAATCAACTTTAATCTAACATTGTACTTATCTTATAACTGAAATATTGCGATATGTGAATCATTCATCTGACGACGATAGCATATCCAAAGTTATTGAAACGTTATGAGATCAATCATATCAAGACGATTGAAGTCCAAGGAAACTTCGAGGAACGAGTTACATTGTCTACCACCTTCAGAAGAACTCTCTTTAGTTCTGCTCTCTTTTCTTCGTTATACAGTCTTTTTTACTGGAACATAATCTCATATTAGAATCATCTTCAAGAAAATTGATAACATTCCTCTTAATTATTTCATAGCTTCCTTTGACTTTTCGGTTAGTTTCCATCAATTGTATTTTTCCAAAGTTTCTCAAAGGTTTAATATGTTTTTCGTTATGTAAAATGTCTTACTTATTAACCAATTGCCCAATTATATATCTTTTAAAAACTTGTTTTTCCAATTCATTTGGTAGAGCAGAATAATTCTGCAAACAGATTTTTTTTATTCTGTTCTAATACGTGGAGAATTCATCACTTGCTCTACTTTGCTGTTAGGTGTAAGTTTTTGACGCCTTTGTAATCTTTGTAATATTTTTTTGTAACGCGCTAATTTAGTCTTTACATTATTTATTCTTTCATCTTTTTTAACTAAATATCTTCTATCTCGGTCTGATTTAATTTTAGCAGCTATAACTCTTCTATCAAAATTCCCTTTCAGCATTTGAACATCATCATCCGAAATAGGTGAAGTCACCAGGATATTAGTAACATTTCGAAGGGCAAGTCGTTGCCTACGACCTCTTGCTATCTTTTTTCATATCTTTCGTGTCTTTCGTTGCTCTTTGGGGGTCATTTGGTCGATCGTTTTTATCAGTTCTTCTTTTTCTTTTTGTTTTTGCAGATCATATTTTTCAGAATAATTTTTAATCCTGAAATTCCTCGTCTCACTACTGGTACCACACCTTCCCCTCTGTGAGTCTATTGAGTAGCTTGGTGATATTGGCAAATCCTGCTACATAGTGTACGTGCATAACCGTTGGAAACTTCTTAGCTTTTGGATATCTTTAGGTGTGGGTCATTCTTGGACGGCTTTGATTTTCTGTTCATCCGTAGACGAACGGAACGTCTACGGAAACTATATGTTCAAGATAAGATATTGCTCCACTTTTTGGAACAGTTGACACTTCTTCGTACTTAAGATTACACCGGAAGTTCAAAGTCACTAATCTTAGAAATTAAAAAACATATCATATTGATCATATCACCATTTCAAGACGATGTAAGTCCAAGGAAACTTCGAGGAATATCATATTGATTTAGAATGTTTATTGAGAACGTTGGCAGAAGTTAGCTATATCTGAATTAGTTTGCACAAATATCTTATAAATCCACATTATCTCCCTTGGTCAGTGAGTACCTCCCCTGATAGTTTTCTTGCCAGGGGAAATACATCAGGGGAGAGACGTTTTTATGACAAAATCATAAATTTTAACTGATTTAAGTTAATTTTGAGTTAATAATATATCACCTCTCAACCAACACAGTATTATTAGGCAGTAAATGCGAATAAATTAACTGAATTTTATAATTTTTACGAATTACCAGTGGAGAGACATAATGACCTTGCACCTCACAGTTGCATCGCAACTAACAAATGGCAGCAATCAAACGGCTCTTATGTTTAGTATACTAACTTCACGTTGATGCATGTCCTTGAGCACAATTTAGAATATGACCATCCAATATTTTTGTTTGTATTAAGGAACAAAAATTCGCCAGGGGAGGTACGCAAAAAAAGCGGGACAAAAATGAAGTGTGAAAATTATTGAAAATAAACAAATATTGTTGTATTTCACCTTAATAATACTTAAGTATACTTGTTTAAATTCCTGATAAATATACTTTAGTTTGCAACTGTGCTAAAGAAGGTAAGTACTGTCTGCGGGTTTAATTAAAAACGTGAAAAGGACAGGCCAGTTTAGAGACTTTTTCAGACTTAAATATGGAATTACAGGAAAATGTACTTTAATTTGAGATAAATCATACTGCTATTTATAAAATATATTGGCGTGCTGTGATTTATTGCATAAAATCGCAACATATAGAATAACAAAGCGATTTTATAATGATTGCCGTACATATTACCTCTTATCTGAGAATGACCCATAAATTATAATGTCTACCAAATCATATGGTTATACGGATTATAGAACACTAATGTGATTAATTTCACTTATCTATTTATTTTTGTATATTCTCTACTAGTGATTAGCGCCTATTTGAAATTACGCCACTGTTAAAGATTTATATATAACATTTTTTGCAGGAAAATACTTTGTTCCTGTTGTTACATTTTTGAGTACAAATATTTACTCACAAATTGCCAGAGCATTTGGACGTCCAATTATTCACGTAAGGTATTTTTCTAGATAATTTATAATTTCCTAAATTTTGGTATATTTTCGTTAATATCTTTTTAAATATATTTTTTTTTAAATATGAAAAAAATATATTTGTGTTCCTCAGAATGAGACCTTTCATTTGATATATTACATGATGCGTTTGAAATTTTTTTTATTTTTAAATTTTTATTTAATTCTATAATTTGCCCCCCAAAATTAATATTAATTGTTTCTCTTTAATTTTCCTGTAAAGTTCGGGCAACGTTCTATATTTCAAAATTTTAGGCTCAGTAGTTTCGGGGGGGGGAGGAACGGTAGATTTTTTTGTTTCCCCCCCCCAGAAGTACCCCTAAAATCAAAATTTTTTTCTTTTACGATATGTACTCTTGATCGGGTCACCAAAATATACATTGATACCAAATTTCAACCTCTTCCGTCTAGTAGTTTAGGAGAAAATGGCTGTGATGTGACAGAGGAAGAAATCCTGAGTGATATTATAAGGGTATCCGTATATTGTATATACGGAACCCTAAAAAAAAATGTTTTAATACAATTACAATTATTGAATATTGTTTTCTCCTTTGCAGTTGATCTAAAAGGAACAATTTAGAAGGTTAAAAGATGTTAGTAATTTCGAAAAAGCGGACAATTTTGTTTTATACCTAATATTTAGAGATGTTTATCATGTGAATAATAGATTAATCAATTCGTCACTCCCAGGCACAGTTAAAATTTAGCAATCGTAGATAATAATATTTAATACTGCTACGAATACTTCGAACATGAAGCTGATCCAAGAGGGGGACGATTAAGGCGATCTCCCCCTCTGAGGGTCCCCAAGTTAGTAAATTTAACATTAAAAATAGTGAATCTTAACTCCAAGAGCTTGGAAGAAGGTAACTGCTATGTGTTTGTTTAAAGCTCAAATTGACTATGTTTTATGTATAATCCCAAGAAATTTATGTTTAAAATTATATTTTGATACCTAGGTAAATTTAGTACAGGATCGGCCCTGGCAGCACGTGTCTTGATGCACCCCTGAATCGAACAAGAATTCTCTCTATATAAATAGGCAAAGACAAAACGGTTAGGTACCATTTCTCCTCTTTCTGTCAACAGATTTCCTTTATTTATGTTTTGTCTAGTAGCAATTGACGACCTTCAGTGCAGAATGCTGAAATTTATTTATAATATTGGTTTATTCATTAAATATAATATAGTCTTCTAAACGTTGTTTGTGGCATATTCTTGATTACTTTTATGTTAAAAAAAAAAACAAATTTTCTAATGTCAATTTTAAATTTCATAAATCAAATTTTCATTTTGCAATCTACATCAATAAATATAAAGCCATTGACAACGAAGTCAGAATAGACTTTGAAACGTTTGGTATTCCTGCAATATACGTCGTTTTATTTCTATTGTGGTGTTATTGCCCAAAAAAACATAAAAGTAAATATAATATAATAAAAAAAACATTATTAACGTCCATACTGTTGAATGTCACACGGATAAGGGATTTATTTTTTATTTTAATAATTATAACTACATATTTGAATATATTTGAAGTCCGAATCCTTGCAATTATTAATTAATCAGTTACTGTTTTGTGTTCATGCATTTTATCTAATAAACAATTTAGTAATTATTACATGGTTCCATTCCTGCAAAATCCTGGTCTTATTACAGTACTTTTAGCTAAAATAAACATTTCATTGACATTTTAACGATCTGCATTTAAAATATAAAGAAATTTATTGCATTTACTGATTTGTTATGGAAAGTTAGGTATATACGTCTAATCTACAAAGACGTATATTTCTATTGACACATTTTTCCTTCGAAAACGGTCAAACTATTGAGTAATTATATAAGGAAGAAGCGCTACCTGTTGTTAAATCATGTAAGGACCAACTTTGATAGTTCAGCATCAAGCGTTGTTTATTTTTCAGTAGTAAAATAGTCATTGTAGTAGATTAGTAATTATTTTTCCTATAAGGAGCAGTAACTTTCCTTTTAATTATTCTGTAAGTGTTTGTTGTTAATTTAATTATTTTATTACTACATTATTTTCACAATCTTCCGAAGGTGTGGTGTAACAGACTGACAATCAGTGGAAAACAGAAATTATATATTAAAGATTTTAGTTTTTATAAGGTTGTTGTATATATATATGTTATATAAGTTTATAACACGAACTTTGTGTGAACTTGTGTAGCAACTATATTTCGTCGTTCCTAGCTGAGTCAGCGACACGTGGAGTATCACGTTACAGTACCACCGAGCATCCGTGAGAATCGCCGTGTCGACAGTGCTGATTCATCATTATAAATGTTATAAATTGTAGAATTTCACTTAGTCTTCATTCATTATTACTCAGTCTGTTGTTAGTTATTATTGTCATTATTTCCATTTTGTATTTTGTATTTTAAAAAGTCATTATTTTGTTAAAGTTAATAAAAATCTTTTTTAAAAAGTTTAATTTGAGAAGTGTGATATAACAAATTGGCGCAGTCAGTAGGATCCGTCAACGTTACTAGAACACGAGCTTACTTCTAACTGGTAGCGGCGGATTCCTATCCCTCAACGGAGCAAAGAACCTGGAAGAAGTCCCAACTGCGATAAAAAGGAGAACACGGATCTTCCAATGTTCCTGTTGATGTGAGTAGTAGTGAATCGTCTAACGTTTAATGTTTTAAAGAATTTATTTGATTGATTTATTTGATTATTTGATATTTGATTTTATTTGATTATTTGATTGATAATTTGATTTATTTGATTATCTTGATTTGAATTGAGATATTATTTGATTATTTGAATTGAAATATTTATTTGATATATTTTGATTTACTTTTATATATTTATTTTATTATTTCATTTTTATCTACCGTTCTATTATCCAAAATATCGTTTATACCCCATTTACATACATTTGCTTAATAATTTTACACTATATTTTAATTGAAACCCATTTTACAATCCCTCGTTTATTTTATTATATTTTTATTATTTTCAACTTGTTTATACCTTTAATTCTAACACATCGATATGGCACAAGCAACAAACAATGTAGTTTCTGATGAAACCGAAAAGTACCGGTTATCGGAAATATTTTCTATTATTCCGGAATTTGAAGGCGACCAGATCTCCTTGGCTACCTTCATACACGCATGTAATTGTGCGTACAATATGTCGACTGCAGATCAAAAATATCTGCTAGTCATTCATATTAAAAATAAACTTAGAGGCAAAGCGGCTCAGTTGGTCAACTCGAGAAACCCCGCTTCATATTTAGAAATCAAACAGCTTTTAACGCTACATTTTGGAGATTCGCGTGATCTGTCGTCTTTGATTCACGATCTCCAACGGTTGAAACAACTTGCAAACGAGTCCCCTCTGACCTTCTATAATAGGCTCCAGGTTTTGAGTGCGAAAATGCACTCATGCATTCAAAAAGCGTCTGGACTAAGTAACGAGCAAAAAGAAGCTCAGACTACCCTTGTAGATACGATGGTTCTAAATACACTTCTTACCGGATTAGAACCACGTCTAGGCCAAATAATTCGTGCCAGCAATCCCAAAGATCTTCTGGAGGCACACTCTCGAATCAGACGAGAACTTCAGTTGTCATATTTTGAAGAGCAAAAAATTCACAAATCTGCTCCTCCTAAACCCACATTTCAGGTCCGAAAACCCATTCAACCACCGAAATGTTTAAATTGTGGTAGATTAGGCCACATTGCAGTAGATTGTCGGTTGCGGCAGCAAAACAACCCTCAATCTTACAACCAAAATTTTAGACCTAATTTTACAGGGCCAAATCAATTTTCGAGGCCAAATCCAACCACAAATAATCCCAACCATCAAGGTCCACCATTTCGACCGACAAATTTCCAAAGACCCCCGTTTAAACCAAATCAATTCCGACCGTCTGTAATACAGACCAACCCTCACTATCGTCCAGAAAGGACACATCATTTTAACCACCATCAAAATGGTGAATATTCTCAACATCCTGAAAGCGATTACGGTTATTATACTGATAATAACCAACACTATTTTGACGATATCAGTCAAAATTATGTAAGCCCCGACTTCGAAGAAATACCAGACGATACCCCCATTGAACCTTTCAATACCGATGAATACCAGGATTTTCTAGCTCTCCCGAGCCTAGATCAGCCCCCGGATTCAACAACTACCATTTCCGAAGTCCAAACCCAAATCCAGAATTTGAATCTGGAAGATTTCAACCCAAATGCGAATTTCCCGGAACAAGCATTTCTCTAAGTCCTCTTTTAACGGTAAACTCTAAAAATCTTTATTACATTCACGATGCTTCCGAAAAATTTAAACTTCTCATCGATACCGGAGCTGGTATCTCCATTTTTAAAGAAAACACCGTTAAGAATTTCCGTCAACGATTTCCCGAAAAAGTGACAATCCAAGGTATTACGCACGAGAAAATCCCGATTTCAGAATCCACCCTTATTCCATTTGCCTTAGGTAACCCCCATAAGGTTTTTATCTACAATCTAGATATTGAGTTTGATGGAATATTAGGTCTTGATTTTCTTGAGCATTACGAATGTATTGTTGACTTAAAATCAAAACAGTTAATAACGAACTTCAAAACTATTCCTCTACATAAAGTCCCCGATCACTATCAACCTAAAACACAGCCGACAGACATTCCCAATACTAAAATGCCAACTTGTACTTATAACAATCAAATAACTATTCCAGCAAGAACCGAACAAATTTTCCAACTTAAATGTGAACTTAGAAATACTGACGCAATTTTACCGACACAAGTAATTGACAAAGTACGACTTCCCAACGCGGTTGTACGTGTTAATTCAAAGGGAGAATTTCTGACTTCGATAATAAACGCGAACGCAATGCCGAAAACTGTTAACTTTTCCAATCTTCATTTAGAACCCCTTGACTATACACACCCTCTCTTAAATCTGAATACACACGATTACTGTGAATCTACAAACTTAGACAGAAACTTTACTATCAGGGAACAAATTCGGACAGAACATCTTAACGACGAAGAGCGAGAACTTATCACGAATCTCTGCTTAGAATTCGAAGATATTTTCTATCTCGAAGGCGATGTTTTGACTTTTACTAACGCCGTCAAACACTCTATTGACACCAATAATGCCAAGCCCGTTTTCACGAAATCGTACAGATATCCTCAAGTCCATAAGGAGGAAGTGAAAACCCAAATTTCCAAAATGCTTGATCAAGGCATTATCAGGCACTCTTCTTCTCCTTGGTCCTCCCCCGTATGGGTCGTCCCCAAGAAACTCGATGCTTCTGGTAAGCAAAAGTGGCGAGTTGTTATCGACTATAGGAAGTTAAACGAACTAACTGTAGACGATAAATACCCTCTGCCCAACATTTCTGATCTCCTCGATCAACTTGGTAAGTGTCAATACTTTTCGACACTGGATCTCGCTTCCGGGTTCCACCAGTTGGAAATCCTTGAGGAAGACATTCCCAAGACCGGTTTCTCTGTTGACAATGGCCATTACGAATTCGTTCGTATGCCATTCGGTTTGAAAAATGCACCTTCTACCTTTCAGAGGGTCATGGACAACATTCTTCTGGGCATCCAGAATGAACGTTGCCTTGTTTACATGGATGACATTATCGTTTATTCACCAACCATCCATGAGCATATGTCCCGTTTGACAGAAGTCTTTAAGCGTCTTAGACAGTCAAACTTGAAAATTCAACCTGACAAGTGTGAGTTTCTCCGTAAGGAAGTTGCTTACCTTGGTCATCTGATCACCCAAGAAGGAGTAAAACCAAACCCTTCAAAGGTTGAATGCATCCAGAATTTTCCTCAACCCCAAACTCCTAAAGATGTTAAATCTTTTCTTGGTCTCGCCGGTTATTACCGACGTTTTATCCCCAATTTCGCCAAGATCTCAAAGCCCCTAACGAAACTCCTGCAGAAAGACGTCAAATTCATCTTCGACGCAGATTGCAAGTCTTCCTTCAAAGAACTGAAGCAAGCCCTTGTATCTGACCCTATCTTGATCTACCCAAATTTTGAAGAACCATTCCTGCTCACTACTGATGCTAGTGCTTTTGCAATTGGAGCGGTTCTCTCACAAGGCCCCGTAGGAAAAGATCTTCCTATAGCATATGCTTCCCGTACACTCTGCGCTGCAGAAACTCGATATTCCACTATCGAACGGGAACTGCTAGCCATTATTTGGGCGGTCAAGCACTACAGACCTTATCTTTTTGGGAGAAAGTTTACACTCCTGTGTGACCACCGTCCGCTTACTTGGCTCTTTTCGATCAAAGACCCTGGCAGTCGTCTAGCCAGATGGCGCCTCAAACTAGAGGAGTATAACTACAAAATCGAATACAAGCCCGGCAAGGTAAACTTGAACGCAGACGCTCTTTCCCGTATCAAAATTAATCACTTCAAACAATGCACCGACTTTCTTTCAAAGATAAAAATCTTCGCAAATAACGAAACCGACCCAAAACAACCCGATCCAGGTACTAGTCACGATAACTCCGACGACTCCGACAACGATCAAGAACGCGATGATCATGACGAACGCATGACAACAGAATTTAATAGATTTGTTCAATTGTATAAAACCGAGTCGATAATCGACTATTCAAAAATAGAAATCTCTAACGCCCAACTTCTAGACAAATCTCACAAACGAATAGTCACTTTCTTCTGGCAAAATAAACTCAATGACTTGCATGACAAAATCATCGAAGACATTTTCGAAGAAGACCCAAACTTCACTACTGACACTCTAAACGTTCTAGCCAGCAAAACTGTAAGGCATAGAAAATATCTAATTGTCCCTTTACCCTTTGATCCTGGAACAGTTGTTGCCCATCTTTTCAACATCCTCTATAATAACCAAGACCAGTTCGACGAATCCGAAACTTTTTGTATTGAAAACAACGTAGAACTACCGATTCTTGAAACACTATCCTTTATACTTGCAGACAAAGACGTAAAACTAAAAATTTGTCAAAATATTGTGATAACTCCTTCACAAGACGAAATTCCCGTTATACTGCAACAGTACCACTGCGGCAAAAATAACCTTCATCGTGGAATTAACGAAACCATCCGACGCATAAAAGAAAAGTATAATTGGACTGGACTAATCAAAAGTGTAGAGCAATTTATTAAGTCCTGCGAAACTTGCCAAAAGGTAAAGTTCTGTAGAAAAAACTTAAGTGCTCCTTTTGTCATAACTGAAACACCAAAAACGCCCTTCGAACGTATCAACATTGATATTTTCGAATATCCAACCAGAAACTACGCACTGACTATTAGGGATGAACTCACCAAATTTACTCAGGCTTACCCAATTGGTGACAAAACAGCTAAAACTGTAGTAAACACCCTCCTAATATTCTTCCAACATTACGGTACACCTCTTCGCATCCATTGTGATTATGGACGTGAATTTGATAACACTCTCATAAGGGACCTGTGCGAACTATATGACATAAAACTATCCTTTTCAAGTGTCCACCATCCCGAATCAAATGGTTCTATCGAAAGGTTTCACGCGACTTTAGCGGAAATGATAAGGGCAAATACATCTGAACATCCGGACGAACATCCATTCAACGTCCTCCCTTACGCAGTTATCTGCTACAACAACACTAAAAACAAGACTACTGGTTTCACGCCCTACGAACTCATCTTTGGGCACACTTCTAGTAGACCCCCCGAAACAATATACGATCAGGAAAAACTCATTTCCAAATATGTTAGGGACCTTAACAACAGAATGAACTACTATTATAGACTTGCCCGCGCAAAAACCGACCAACAAAAACAAAAATCTAAAGTTAGATTTGACAAACATGTTTCGACTAACCAACCAGAATACAAAGTAGGCGACAAAGTTTACGTGAAAGAGTCTCAGATTAAAAGTAAATCTGAAAACAAATTCAATGGACCTTTTGAAATCACCGCGATTAGAAAAAACTCTGCCACCGTTATAAACTTACAGACTAACCAAATCAGTAAAATTAACTTTGACAGACTAAAACCATATTTTGAATGAATCCCTTCTTTTCAGATTCTGTGGACTGTTTTCAGTCGTGAACCTCCAACAATATTCTCTTACACCCGTTAACAATACAATAGGAGTTTTCTTCCATGAAGAAGGCACACTTAAAATTTCAAACGACAAATGGACACTTCTTGTCTTCAAAGACCTCAACCCTTTCAGAGATGCTATTTCAACTAATGACGCTATACTAAATCGAATTCTAGAAACTATTAATGAAAACACAACTAACACAAAATCCTTTAAACCAAAAGTACAGACACATGTGAGCCTCTTGAAACAAATTTCAAAATCCGTTAACTCCAAATATACAGACATTTTCGCTGACACTCAAACTTATACTACTAACAGAAGAAAACGCGGACTTATTAACGGACTGGGCTCAGTTTGGAAAGCCATTTCAGGAAACTTAGATGCGGCAGATGGTGAATACATAAATGATTGTATAACCAAAATCACTAAAGACCAACACCAAACTCAAGAATTAGTAAAAAAAACAAATATCCGTAACTACTTCAGTCATTACAAGCCTTAACAACACCCTACAAAAATTTCAATCGGAAGAGAAACTATTCTCAAATAATATCGAAAAAATAAGACAGTCACTTCTATACATTTCGAACGATCTTGACTTTCATGAATTCCAAATCAATATCCTAGATCTGTGTGAAAGCCTAATGGAGAGCTATATATTTATCGAAAACACTCTAAACGATGTTTTAACTGCAGTCTCTTTCGCCCGCTTAAAAATTTTACATAGTTCGATTATAAGCCCAATAGATTTGGTCGATTCCCTTCAAAAAATTTCTCAGTCACTCCATGAAAATAATTTACCACTTCCTATTTACAGTTCAAATGTTGCTCAATACATCGATTTGATAGAATTGGAAGCATTTCAAATCAACACTAAAATCATTTTTGTTCTCAAAATTCCTTTAGTTGATCCTGAGATTTACACTCTTTATCACCTTTATCCTATCCCAATTTTGGATGATCGAACAGGGTTTCATCACATACTTTCAATAAAAACGAAATTTATCGCGAGAGATGACGATTCGTTATTATATACATCCTTCGAAGACCTGAGTGACTGCAAGCCATTAAACACACAGCATAAAATTTGTTCCAAGTCAATTCCACATCCAATAGACAAAGATGCCATCTGCGAAGCACAACTTCTCAGACAACCAACCACACTTCCCGCAACCTGCAAAACTTCGATATTATATGCAGAAGATTATAATATCCAAGAGATCAACATAAACCTCTGGTTGATCTCCATCTCCAGACCTTTGCCCATCACCATCAAATGCAAGGGAGAAGATGTTGTCACAATAACCGTATCGACGAATTCACTAATGGAAATTCAACCCCACTGCAACGCCTTTATCGGCAATACCAGGGTCCACGCCAGACGGACCACCAAAAATAGCATCACACTCAAATATCATCCAGTAAATATCCCCTACAACTGCTGCGACGACATGCCTACCGTCAGTCAACTTCCCAGTATCGAACCCCTAAAACTACAGGAACTAGATGTCCGAGACCTTAACATTGCCAATCACAAACTCAGCCAGTACTCGAGAGAATTGGATCAACTGATGAACCAACCATTCCTGGAAAAGCACACCTCCTTGTTCACAATTAGTGCAATCATGTTAGCAATAATTGTTGTTCTCCTGCTCACCGCCACAGCAATCCGGAAAAAGTTGAGTAAGTTCACTAAACCTGACCCTACTAGCGAACCAGCATCACTACCATGTCCAGCAAACAGTAACTCCAGAGGAAAGCTTCACAGCCTACTACGCCCTACCGAAGACATAGAACTTCAGAACTTCCCTTAAAAGTTGATGATACAGCATCAACTTTTTCAAATGGATGGAAGTTGTTATATAAGTTTATAACACGAACTTTGTGTGAACTTGTGTAGCAACTATATTTCGTCGTTCCCAGCTGAGTCAGCGACACGTGGAGTATCACGTTACAGTACCACCGAGCATCCGTGAGAATCGCCGTGTCGACAGTGCTGATTCATCATTATAAATGTTATAAATTGTAGAATTTCACTTAGTCTTCATTCATTATTACTCAGTCTGTTGTTAGTTATTATTGTCATTATTTCCATTTTGTATTTTGTATTTTAAAAAGTCATTATTTTGTTAAAGTTAATAAAAATCTTTTTTAAAAAGTTTAATTTGAGAAGTGTGATATAACATATATATATATATATATATATATATATATATATATATATATATATTATATTTTATGAACTTGATTGAAACTGCAAATGACGAAAACTTATAGGTTACAAAGTGCAATCCCACCAAAAAAAGGGGGGTCATGCATTTAGCAAAATTATTTGGAATACCTACATTTGATTAAATTCTCATATATTATTTTTATTTCAATATATTTGTCAATATGGCATGAATGATTTGACCGGAGGGTGGGGGGAGATTTCAAGACGTCTTCTGCGATTTCTTCTCCAATTTATTTCTGATAGACATATACTTTTGATAAAGGAACCTCAATAATGTTCACAATTTGATGAAATAGGGTCAAATTTCAACCACTGGACGACCACTAGTTTATTTAAATAGACGAAATAGTGGTAGATAGTTAAAATCGAAAATAAAATGTTTAGTTCTGATAATCGACACTTCATGGATGTCTCTGAGTATTTGTTAGATTTTGCAAACAAACTTCATAATGATAAATAACAGACAGAGATAAAAAACTTGTTACTTAAAACAAACAAAAAATATTTCCAGAACTTTACATAGAGAAAATGATTAATTACTCAATATACCTAAGCTCGACCATGCAGAACATAAATTTAATTAAAGGAATGCATATAATATTAATAGTACTAGCATCTAGAAAAAACAAAACACCAGGATGTCCCATCCTGCAGTTATATATATCTAGTCACGATAAATTATGTCACGATATTTTTAATCAGTCCAGATCTTGTGATAACTAAAATGTGAAAGTTTCACGCTTGACTTGTTAAAACACCATTGTAGGAAACAGTTATGATACTGACGAATCGGCTTACGAATCTCAAAAAGGATTTTTTTATTCTTCCCATTTTTTTACATTTTTCCAAATTTATGTCCACCTATATAAAAAATCCATTTAATGATCTGTTGCGTCAACAATTTAATTATCTAACTTTTAATACAATATTAGAATTGACAAATTAAGCCCAAATCTAGAAACAAGAACTGCAACTGTGGAGATAGCAGAATTTAAATATATTTAATGATTCTTAATAACCAATAGAGAATTATCATGTCTGTAGCTACTAAAATATATGCAAATATTTTATTAATATACTAATTTTGTAAATTAGAGGTAACTAACCTCTTTTATTTTCCAGGAAAAAAATCAATGGTCAGTTACTATACTCTTTGTGATTAGGGTAATTATCTTGGGCCCCATTTTTTATTTCTGCCGTACAAGCCCAAAAATCTACAGTCCTTTATGGTTTCCCCATGATTGGCAATACATTCTAATTGTCGCCGTGAACTCTTTTGTTAACGTATATTTCCTGTCCATTTGTTTCCTGAGCATACCACGGTAAGTTAAGTATTTTAGAAAGAAATATAAGCATATGTTAAGTCTCTAAATTCAATACACAGTAGTATAATCAGTTGAAATCATATGATAGTTGAACATCAATTGTTATACAGGGTGGTTAAAAAAATGTTATCCATAGGATAGTCCTTTCGTTAAATTTACAGGGTGGTTGTAATATAGTGTAGAGTTGAATTATAGTTCTACAGGGTGGTTCCAAAGATGTTATATTAGGTGGCCATTGGCAGAGGCACAGACGGGGTGGTTGACACTGGTTGACATATATGCTGGAGTAGATTCATAGTCAAACAGCGTGATTTAATTTTTTTTTTTTCAAGTTGCATATATAATATGGTTGTAATATAGGGTTGAGCGCAATTGTAGTTGTACGAGAAAAAAGTGTTTATAGGGTGACCTATAGGCAGTCGCATATTCAGGATCGTTGGAATGTAGAAGGTAGCGGAATTATAGATAAACAGAAAGTTTAAAAAAATGTCTAAAAAATCTTATAGTGGGTGGTCCATGAGAATATACAGAGTAGTGGAAATATGCCTATTATGAAGGGGAATGATTTTAGAGTGTCTCAGTAATTGTTAGAGAATTAAAATTAAACGAATTCATATCGACTTGGGGCAAATGTTCAATTTGTTGGATAAAGTACCCATTTTTTATGGAACCTTGAACTTCCAAGGAAAGTTCTGTAACCCAGATATTAATAAATAAATATATTTTAAAAATATCGAAAATTATAGTGAAACAACGCTAATGAGAATTAAAAATGCATGCCATTATGCCATTATATCAATAAAAAAAAACATAGTAACTGTAATGACACTAAGAAGTAAAAAATAATTCAATTAGATATTTTCAACATATAATATTTTAAGCTGTATAAAACTGTGTTTGAAGTTAATGCCAGGCCTGAAAAATATATGTTTAAGATATCGTATAAATAACTTTCTTATTTAATACCAGAAATTGTTTAATTTAGAAAGCTGCTTATATTCTTATGTAAAATGTATATATTTCACAGGCTTGGCACTAACTTCAAACAAATCTTTATAAAGTATTTAATATTTTTTGTTTAAAATATCCAGTTGAAGTATTTTTTACTTTTTAGTGTCATTAGTGTTATTGTGTTTTGAAGTCGGTTATTTTGAAGCTTTTTAGTACTTCTTCGAATAATAATTAAT
The DNA here is from genome assembly GCA_034190945.1 of Octodonta nipae. Lineage (NCBI taxonomy): Eukaryota > Metazoa > Arthropoda > Insecta > Coleoptera > Chrysomelidae > Octodonta > Octodonta nipae. The sequence goes on along the minus strand of CM067217.1, from coordinate 159,583,717 downwards.
CTTAAAGTAGATACGAAATGAAAATCAAAATAGAAGAAACACTAAAGGGAGAATATAAAATTTAATTCTTTAGAAACGTCAAAATAAAATATAATGCTTAAATAAGTTTATCTTAAAGAATTTTAAAAACCACTTTAAATTTGAAGACGCGAAATGTAAGACCGACATCTAGGATTTTCAAGAGAATCAGTACACAGGGGTTCCGAATCTGGAACCGTTCCGTGTAATTGCTGTTCTCCCTTAACTCCTAGGACAGAATGTCAGGATAAAATTTTTCAGGTTACTTCACCTGTCAGAGATATTGAATACTCTCTTCGCGGTGTCATTCCTTTGTACGCAAGACAATATATATTATATATAATTATAATATATATTGTTTCTTGTCGGGAACCTTCATCAGTTGTGCTTCCCGCAATTGAATGTCCTCTCGAACACTTCTTTATGCATTTGATGCATTTCGTTAAATTTGAAGACGCGAAATGTAAGACCGACATCTAGGATTTTCAAGAGAGAGAATCAGTACACAGAAGTTCCGAATCTGGAGCCGTTCCGTGTAATTGCTGTTCTCCCTTAACTCCTAGGACAGAATGCGTACAAAGGAATGACACCTCGAAGAGAGTATTCAATATCTCTGACAGGTGAAGTAACCTGAAAAATTTTATAGTGACATTCTGTCTTAGGAGTTAAAGGAGAACAGCAATTACACAGAACGGCTCCAGATTCGGAACCTCTGTGTACTGATTCTCTTGAAAATCTTAGAAGTCGGTCTTACATTTCGCGTCTTCAAATTTAACGAAATGCATCAAATGCATAAAGAAGTGTTCGAGAGGACATTCAATTGTGGGAAGCGCAACTGATTCCCGAACTGGTTTCCGACCAGAAACAATATATATTATATTTATATATAATATATATTGTCTTGCGTACAAATGAATGACACCTCGAAGAGAGAACCACTTTAAATGTTCAAACTAATATACCAACAATGGTTTGCTTATCATTCATACCGTCTAATTTAAATCTAGGATTCGATATTGGTGACCAACAATCGTTCAAAATTCTGTATTCTCCCATTGCCTATTCCATTAAATCAATCTCCCTTTTTCAGTACATTAAGTAGCTGAATTCCACCAAATAGATTCCTTTCTTAAATTCTGGGTTTAATCCAGTATTTTTATTTGCTTCTTTCTTTTACTGAAAATGTCCCATAGCGCAACTGCTAATGCTAGTTCTTGATATTTCTCCATTTTCCGTATTCTGTTGATATGATGTGATAACATTAGTGTTACAGTCAACAATGAACATTTGAAGACGCGAGATGTAAGACCGACATCTAGGATTTTCATTTCATTTTAAGGGAGAACAGCAATTACACGGAACGGCTCCAGATTCGGAACCTCTGTGTACTGATTGTCTTGAAAAACAAAGGAATGACACCTCGAAGAGAGTAAACAATGAACATGTCACTACTGAAGATTTTAGATCCTTGACTTAAAAAAATAATAATTTGGATGTGTCTCCAGTAGCCAACAATTTCAAGACAACAAGGAACAAGAGGGATCAATAGAATATTTATAAATATTTCTTTGATGGGAACATAATTTTAGACCACAGAAAGAAAATTAGCATGCCTACTCAAGAAAGTACCTTATAGCTCTAACACAGTAAATATATTTAATACTTCACGACATTTTGATTTTAAAATGAACTTAGTAAAACATACAAAATATAACAAAGATAAAATTAACAAAAATAATAATAATATGGCAGATGCCCTAGTGTGATTCAAGCTTTGATAACCTCAATTATAATAAGATTATAATTTTACATTTTAAAGAAAAAAGTAAAAAAATATATCTAGGATCACCAGAGATCAACAAAAATAAAAATTCTCCATAGCCTTTGAATGATTTAAGAAGACCAATTAATCCCCTTTACCAAATCTTTATTTCATAGAATTATATAAGCTCTTTACAAACAGGTACTTTACTATATTTAAGTTTAACCTTTTCCAGGTAATTGTGACCTGTTTTTAATAATGTTCTGTCTGTACTTTCTAACTCCTTAAATGTCTTATAATTTCTAAATCCGTCTTAATTGTATCTGTAATTATAACCCTATCTTTCTTTATAATAGTTTTAAGTGTTTATTTGGCATTTAGTTCTACTCTGTATTCTGAAAATGAAAATTACCAAAGTGCCTTTATTGCCATGAATTTAAAATGAATGTTCACTCATAAAGTCCCAAATAATCATTAGCTTAAACAATTTAGAACAGAAACCTTTTAAAAATATATTCAAAAAGTATTTAATAAATAAGCAAATAACAATACCTACCTGTTCTCCTAGACATTTTCTATTAAATTAGGTAATTATTGTATAACACATATTTAAATTAAATATGCTAGACAGTAATAAAATATGTATGTTCTAATGTCAATTACATTACATTTAGTTATTATATTAACATTTTGTCTAATATTGAATGTTGCTAAAGTTATCTTGTAAAATATTTTTTTTATATTTAAGAGTTTTCTTTCTATATTGAAATAATTTCTAGTTACCGAACTGATTTTGGTTAAGTAAATTTCCTTAAAGCGAAATGCGTCAAACTAGGTTTTGTTCCTTACATTATCATGTTTTTCATTACCAAAATTGTAATACGAAACTATTTAATAAAGGCATTTTTTTTACTGATTTGCCTTAAATTGACTGCAGAAAAACACGCTTGAATTTCGAAAACTGTTTTTATCAAATATAGTAATACCGCATTTATAGTTTAAACAAACTTTAAAACTTTTTATTTTCTGTTACAGATTAGCAAAGGAACACACTGAGCTGGCATTTATTTTGCAACAAACTTATGGTAACATTTTACCATGCATGACTGCACCTATAGGGACGCTTTTGCTGCAACGACTATAAGAAATACTAGAAGAAACGATTTCTTGTAACTCAGATACATATATAATTTCCTGTGATAACCATGTTGAAAAATATTTTTACTAATTAAGAATAAATAATTATTGTAGCGTCAGCAATTTTAAATGTTACCTGCAGTGGCGCCTAAAAATATCAGCATATATACCACTATGTAAACATTGTATACTGATAGTATATATATATATATATATAATGTATTACTATCAGAGTGTTCCGCAATAACCGTTAGTCAAAAATAAGATATACCTGAACTCAAGATAGAACTAAAAACTAAATATAATTAGGAAAGAAAATAATCGTCAAGTTTGGTGAATTGCATTTAGTCCTGTCATCTTAGTTCGGAATTCAAGGTAATACTCATATACACCTTAATTCTAACATCCTAAAACTTGTCTCAAAACTTACGATAGCCTAGACGCGACTTGTAGATAACCGTGGTCAATGGTAAAAAATCGATTTTTTGCGCATTTTTTGAAAATATCTCGTAGAATTTACTTTATTTGTATTTAGTATAAATTTTGTAGGAGCTAAAATTCTCTACAACTTTTATTTCAAAAAAAAAATCACTATGGACGGGGTTATTCAAGATCAATCTGTAGTCTCGGTCAAAATCATATAAATAATTTATTTTATAATAAATTAAGTATATCTTCATTTAATAATACTTACCTCTTTGTAACAAAATTGTTAACAGAAATACTTCAATAACATTTTAATTTTATTCAGATTTATACTAATAACTTCCTAAGTAAATGAAAAGAAGAAATAAATTTTTAATTTATATTTTTATTAAAAAATACGATTTTATGCATTTTTCATGGTTGAAATTTAAAAAATTTAATCAAAATAAGAACTCAGTGTTCCTATTTTTAGTTTTCTTCTTCATCATCTTCGTCTGGAATTTCAAATTTTTCTTCGTTTTCATCTTTAACGACAGTTGCCTCAAGTCTTCTAGGATTTCGGGGTAAAATGTACATTGACATCACTCTAACAGGGCGAAGCGTTGAGACAAGCTTGCCCATTACACTGGCCACAAGCTAAAGAGCACGGCAACCCCGATTTCCTGCATCCACATCGCGAACCACAACCATTCTTGCAGTTGCAGAATATTGTGTTCAGCTAATCTAAAGCATTACCCATTATCCAACCCAATTCCCGGGGTTCTAAATCATGCCCTAACAGGTCTGAACTTGATATTAAACACGGTTGAAATGTTGATTTTGGAGCATTATAGATAGCCAACAAAGTTCGCACTGCATTTAAACGGGGTGTTTTTGACCGAGACTACAGGTACGTAGTTAAAGACTGCGCGCTCACCGCCGTCTATCTCAAAAATGGTTTGAGGTATACCAAATATTTATAAATAAAAATTGTAAAGAATTTTATCCCTTACAATATTTATAATAAATGCAAATACCGCAAATTTTACAGGGGACGACACATTTATAAAAAATGCGTGAAAAATCGGTTTTTGACCTTTGACCTACAAGTCGCATCCTATTTTGACTAAGATGACTAATTGCTTACAGGATTTTTGGCTTGTACACCTTTTACTGATATGTACAACTGTGAGTGTGCTATTTATGTATAGTATTATACATGGTTTACTTTGCCGTAACGTTTAAGTGCGGCCTATATTCCTAGTTTTTTCTTCAAAATTTTAGGTCCTTCTTTTTCGAAGATAAATAGTACATTTTCTTGTATATTTTACAAATTATTTTAAAAATATATTTGTATTCGTCGGAATGAGCCATTTCATTTGATATATCATATGAAACATTTGAAAAAATATTTTTTTATTTTCCTTTAATCATATAATTTCCCACCAAAATTATTATTAGGAGTTTAGATTTATTTTTCCTGTAAACTCTTGGCTACCTCCTATATTACCATTTTTTTAAATTGTATGCTCAATACTCGATTTTTGCAAAATTTCCCCCCAGAAGTACTCCCAAAATCAGAACTTCTTCATTTATGATAAATGCTCCTGCTCTGGTCACCAAATTATGAACTGATACCAAATTTCAACCTATTTCTTCCAATAATTTCGGAGAAAATTGACTGTGATATACGAACAGAGTCAAAATTGTTTCTGTCTGTTGAATAAATGGAACCCTAAAAATTATTAACAATCTGTAACCGTCAAAATTTGATAAAAACGATTACTTGTTCAAATTTTTTAGGGCTTTCAATATAAATTTTTTAAGATAATGTTTTTTCTTACAAATACCTGCATCCACCCCACCACACACCACCAAATTTTCTTAGTCACGTAAGTTCTAAATGCTGGCAAGCAAAAGAATTTTGTACATCTTTACTTGTTTAATGTAAAAAATCCTTTAAATAAACACTATTTTTAACAACATATTAAATGTTGAATTTAAAATCTTATGTGTTGGAGTTATAAGAATGCTTTTATGCAGTTCTATCAAATCAAGCTCTCCTATCGAAATAATTTCCAATAACTGTCCCATCATTAAGAAACTCAAATAATCTCCATCAACGTCTTAATGAAAATACCAACGTATTCCTGCAGAAAAAAAAACAACATAAAGTCAATATCATCTTTCTTTATTCTCAAAAACTGACATTTACTTTTGGAAAAACATGAGGTTTACCCTTTTATTATCTTTTCAGCAAAACCGGAATATGCGCTCATATATTCTCAAGCTAGAATATTGCAGTCTTTCTATTCCAGAAGTGTGCACTTCAGAATTTGGGGGTCTTCTAAGCTTATTTAATCTTACCAAATGTTTACTTTTTTGCAAAGGATCTTACCTGGAGATTACTATAGTGCTTGAAATAACCTATAATTTTCAGTCCTGAGAACAACTTTGTTAATGCACCAGATTCTCAGTAGTTCCAAAATCTATTTTACTTCTAAAGGAATTATTATTACTAGTAACCACATGAAGCCACGAAGAATACGTTGGTCATACAGTTTTCTAGAGTTCCGTACGTTCAATCTACGGCAACCTTTATACAATCACGCCTGCGTCTGTTGTCGATCACAGTCAATTTTCTTCGAACTATGGACGGAAAACGTTGAAATTCGGTATCAGTGCATAATTTGGTAACCCGATCAAGAGTATCTACATAGACTAAATGAAAAATACTAATTCGGAACGTACTTCTGAAAATTTTACAACATCTGAAACTATAAGCCTAAAATTTTGAAAAACTTTGAAATATAGAGCGTTGTCCCAAGTTTACAGGAAATATAAAGCGAGTACTTTTTGGGAAATAACACCACAAGTCACAAAAAGTAAAAAGTACTTAAACATTGAAAAATATGCCGCAAATATCATACAGAAAACGTTCAACAAATGTTTCGAAGCTAGTGTGTATAATGAAAATGATAATGTCCACCAGAGAAGTTGATGAAACATAATATCTAAGACTACGACCAATGAACGTGAATGGCCTAGTTTGTTACAATCGTCCGGCTTCATCGTCAAACCCTCAAACGAGTCCAAACTCATGGAGTTCCAAGAACAAAACACACTAGTCCAAAGTTCTCGCGTCTACATTCCCTCTCCATTATCAGATCACCTCGATGGTATCATAATCTTAATTTTGCATCGTCAGAGAACTTATGTTAAATTTCAGCTCACTTGAATATTATTAAAGTGGTTAAATCGTAGTTCACAAATTTTGAAACAGACAATTTACATAACATTTCACGCTAAATAAAAACTTGGAAAAAGAAGCAACTCTAAATGAATCAAAACGAAAACAAAGACATTTTCTATTGACGTTTACGGTTTTTTCCTATTATTTTCCCATTTTCTCAAAACAAATATGTTTAATTTACAGAAAAATATATGGAGTCACCTTTGAATCTTCCCGAAGATATTAGAATTTGGAATATTCAAACTGATTAAGAGAAATGTGTGGAAATTCATTAAATTGTATTTTCTTAATAACTGTGTTTCGGATAATCTGAAATACCTCCTATAAATCCCACATTATAACAATGTAGTTTAAATTATCGAAATTGGTAAACCGTTGCGGCATAATCGATGAGCATACATAAAAAATTGGTATTTCGACGAATTAATAACCCCTTCTGTTTTGGAAAGTTAGTTAAAAAGTTTTTGAAATTGAACAAATGACACTGAATAAAAAATGTAATACACCGAATATATAATCATGTTTTCAAGAATTTAAGTGTAAATATATATAAACAGAATTACTTAATTAAATTAGATGTGTTAACAACTAGTTATTTAAATACTTGTAAGGGGGTTTTTACAGTTCTAGTAAAATAAAATCTATTATTAGGCAAAATTACATTTAAGTCAAATATCATGAATTCTAGGTATGAAACTTTATTAATACTCTTTGGTTTAAGAATATATTTTACAAACAGTGTAAATAAATATTCATTTACAGAAATAAATCATTGCAAATCATTCTTAACGATAGGCAACCCTTCCTACCGCCATAGTACCTATATATAAACTAAGGGAAAAGGAAATTATTATTCTGAAAAATATCTAATAACATTTGAATTAAAAGGTAAATAATATTGGACAGCATTCATATAATATTTTCTTTGAAATCAATACATAAATTCAGGGACTAGCAATCTAAATATTTTTATACACTCACATCTGTTGGGAGAAAGCTAAACTTCATTAAATGTCGTTAGTCAAAAGTATCGATTAGCATTTCTCACATTTTATATTTTATAATATTTAAATTATTTCAGTGTAAATAGCTCATAAATTTTCTAATGTATTTTAAAAATCTTAATTTTCCTGGAAATCACTATTATAGATCTTTGCAACAAATCTTTGCCATAATTTTAATACCCGGATTAATTCGAACCAGCCAATGGCTAACGAGCATTTCGCCCTGTCGATAACATAGCGTCCAGCATTTAACGGCTGCTGACGCGGTTCTCAGTTTACTACTCCCATGTTGTTTATTTGAAGTGAGGTTACCAAAGGTGATTTAGTGATTTTTCGATACTCTTTTAAGTCTGTTTCGTGAGTAAGTGATCATTAGCATTATACAAACTTGTATTAGAACTTTTCTAAGTTGTTTGAGCTCTAAACATGGTAGGAGCTAGAGTTTACGTCGGTGGCTTGCCGTACGAAGCCAGAGTCCGCGATTTGGAACGGTTTTTCAAAGGTTATGGCCGTCTAAAGGACGTTCTTTTGAAAAATGGATACGGTTTTGTCGAATTCGAGGATTACAGAGATGCCGAAGACGCTGTTTACGAACTAAACGGTAGAAAATTGTTAGGTGAGCGTGTGACCGTCGAAAAAGCCCGCGGTACTCCTCGAGGTCGTGATAAGTGGTCGTTTAGTTCAAATGACCGTCGGTCGAACGAAAAGTTTGGACCGCTCATTCGTACGAAATACCGACTGATCGTTGAAAATCTATCTTCTCGTGTTAGCTGGCAAGATTTAAAAAGTTACATGCGCCAAGCCGGCGAAGTTACATTTGCTGATGCCCATAAAAAACGTTTGAACGAGGGTATAATTGAATTCGCTTCATACTCTGATATGAAGACTGCCATCGAAAAACTCGATGATACCGAATTGAACGGGAGACGTATACGACTTATCGAAGATAAAAGTACACGTAGATCAGGTTCTTATCATAGCCGTAGCAGGTCCCGTAGCCGATCTGCCAGACGTTCAAGGTCCCGAAGCCGATCCCGGGGAAGTTCCAAAAGAAAATCCAGGTCAAGATCACGTTCAGCAAGCGCCAAACGAGACGAGGAGGCTAGAAAGTCCAGATCCCGATCCCGTAGAGATTCCGGAGACCGTGATCGCTCCAGGTCCAACTCCAGGAAGAAGTCAGCAGATCGTTCCCGTTCCAGGTCGCATTCCAGAACCCCAGCCAATGGTAGAGAGGCTTCGAAGGAAAGAAGCAGATCTAGAAGTAGGTCACCTACTCCTGAATAACTTTTTTTTGCTTGATTGTATAAATATCCAATGATAAGAGTTTAAAGTTTAGGTAGTATTTTAAGTCAAGGTTTTTGTGAATTTTTTTATATAATCGAGTAGTGGACACATCAGATCAATTCCTTTTACACACACACATAAATAATATTTCTTATATTTTAATGCAAAGTTATGTGTGTGTATTAAATTAAATCAGAATGAATGTGATCCCATGTGTCCAAACAGTACTTAGAATTTTGACAATTTTATTTGCTTATTATTGAACATTTATTTTGCTAAATTTTTGTATAATTATATGACTATGAATTTGCCATGTGCAGTTTCTTGACTGCTGTGTAAATCACCATACATACATATATAAATAAACCTTCATGACTATAATTAACTCATTTAGATTTAAGAAATTACAGCTTCATTATCACACTGAAATAATTTCATTGTCTGCATTGCATTGTCATTTTGTTTTTCATATCTCATGAGTAAACATTTGAAATATCAGTCCGTAGTAGTAATCTGTAGTTATTAAACACTGTCTAACCCTGTTTTCATTTCAGTGATAGATAAGACACAGTTTGTTTAACGTTTATGAAAAATTTTTGTGTAGGACAAAACATTATTATTCTTCAATAAGTTTGGTTGGATTTGTAGCCAGAATCAGTGAATAAATTTCTATTCTCTTAAAACCTTTATTTTCAACTAGTTTGGTTAATAACATTTCATAAACAACATGTATATGTTTAATATGGAGTTATTTACGTACTATTAACAATAGTATTGTTTACAGAAAAAGCCAATCCTGAACCAGTGCAGGATCCTAAGCAATTGGCCAGTTATAGCTCCGATTATAGTAGAACCTAGAACTGCATCTTTTCATAAGACCTTGTTAACCCAAGATCTGACAGATCTAGACAAAAAAGCCAATCCTGAGTCAGTGCAGGATCCCAAGCAATCAGTCAGTTTTAGCATCACTATGATTACTTCTATAACAGATCCTAGAACTGCATCTTATTGTTTGCCCAAGATCTGACAGTCTAGACAATTAGCCAATTCTGGATCAGTGTACACTGGATCACAAGCCATTTGTCAGTTTTAGCTCAAACTGGTATAATAGAACATAATTTGGCATATTTTTAAAAGAACAACTATGCCAAAGATTTGACATTCCTTCACGAAAAAGATAACTTTTGCCAACTTTTGTCTCTAAAGAGGTTATAATAGAATATAGATTCCATCTTTTCAGACTAAGACTGCATCAGTTAGACAGCTCGTTTCGAGAGTCCAAGGAAAGGTATAGTATAGTAAAATAAATAGGGACTGGATCTTACCCTAAAGTTTGGTAAGGTGACTTCTCATAATGCTGTTTAGTCATAGGCATATTTGGGATCTTAATTGAATTAAATTCATTTTACATTTTTTTCTTTGAACATGAACATTAAATCAATGACTCTAGATCATAATGGATATACAGTCACATGAATTTATAAAATAATCTGTTTTATTTAATTAGGTAACTCTACTATATGCTTATGTCAAAACACAGGCACTTAGCAACACAGGGAGACATCTGGGCTCTAGTCATATAAAAACAACTATGTTTACACAACCTTAGAATGAAAATAGCTAACAGTTAAATTCCAAATCAAACTTATGACACACACATTTCAAGCAAATAACACTCATATCTAACATCCTCAATGTAATGAGTTTGCACTTTAGATTTTAGTTAATCCAGCAAGGAAATTCTGGTGTGTAAGATCTGGAGCTCTTGCTAACCCTTCCATTGGATATCTGCCCATCCCACCTGTTTGATGATATAATTTGGGGCATTCTTATACAGGTCAAGGGTCATAGGATGTTTGTGCTGAAAAAAATTGCCACTCGTGAATGGACCAAATTCTTCAGAAATTGCTCAAATTAGAGCAAATACTACCCAAAGCTAAATCATTATGTTCTATTACTTATCTTATATTGAAGGAAATGAAACCTGGTAATGTTAATCAATACAACTAAACTAAATGTTGCAAATTGTAAACGTACAATAAAAAAATAAACTTTATTAAATGCATTGAGCAATATTTAAACTGAAAGAGCTCATTATGAGAAATACAAATATGTTTCTTCCAAATTACTGTGCCTAAAATTCACATAAAAGATTATATAGAGCTTCACTGAAAGTTTATTAGTAAAATACAGTGAAAATCATAATCTTAATTTTAGGGCCAAATTAGATATTTTTATAAACATCAAATAAATCATGGAGCAGATGAAATAATAAGACTGTGGGAAATAAAAGCGTATTTTTTATAAATTTAAAATGCTTTGATTAAAAAATATTAAGGTAAATATAAGAAAATGTACCCAGCCCTTGCTTGTTTGGAAAAATATACACTTTGATTCACCTATATTGAATCAAATTTGGTGACCTGATCGCATATACCTATATGAAAGAATTCTGATTTGAGGGCTAGTACTTTTTGGGGGAAATCATACATATTTTGACAAACTGCAGCTTAATGCTGAAACTATTGAACATTATGAAAAATAGGGAATATAGGGCCTTAACCAAAGTAAAAGTATCATATAACATATAGTAATAAGGTTGGTTAAGACCAATACCCCGTACTAATTGTGAAATAAAAGGAAGAAAGGTCCTCACTCAAAGGATTAAATTATAGGGAAAATAAAGCAAAAATCCTAAAATTCATTGGGAGGAGCAATTATTAAATTAATAATAAAAAAATTGAAGTCTATCATGTAATAAATCAATGTATATGACTCATTATAAGAAATACATGTATATTTTTTGTATTTTTGAAACAGCTTAAAACTTGAAAATTGAAATTAGAATATAGGGTATTACCCAAAGTTTTCTGAAAAAACGAAAATTCTGTTACTTTTTGGGCAAATTATAAAATAAAATGGAAACCAAAATGGTATTTTTAAAATATTTTATTTAATAGGTATTAAGGAAAATATTCAAACTTGAGACTTCCTCTTTACCTCAGAAAATTCTTAGCCTCTGTTTAGAAAAATATGATAATAAAGTCATCATTCAGTTTATTGAACAAATAAAGCAAAAACCCTAAAATTAATTTTGGAGACAAATTAGTAAATTACAAATGGTTGAAATAAATCAAGCACAGCATATAGCATTTCAAATGAAATGGCTCTTTGCAAGCAGCCAGAATCTATATTTTTCCCTGTGCAACTCTGAGCCAACAATTTTGAACAAGAATGCAAGAAAACCTAAACAAATTTTGAGTAGATAAGTATGGAACTTTGAAAATGCTAGTCCAACTCGTGTCCTTGTACAATTGGTAACATTGAACCAATATTTGTTTGTCTTGGAGATGCAAAGATCTATCTTGTAGCATTTTATTTGTCATTTATTTTGAGGTGTACAAATTGTATCCTGTAAATGCTTTTATTTGATCAGTACAACTGTAAGCAATAGTGCGCACATATTCATACAGCCTCTAAACTTGTTACATATCTAATTATTTTATCATCATTCAGTTCTTGATGTGTTGGGATATTCAAATGTGTATCCTGGAAATGATTCCTATCTTTAAAAATCGAATTTGCAAAGAAACTGGCACAAAATTAATCGAAATATGGGTACAATCAAATTGACTGAAAATTTAGTATGATTTACTCCTTGGAAACCCCATCTAATATGGTGATGGGTACGTTTGAAAATGGTCAGTTTTTGAGATATGAAGGGTGGAAATTGGTGGGAAGTCATTTTAAAATGAAACTTAACAGAAACTGTTAAGCAAATAAAAATCTATATATTTGTAATTCTTTACTTACTCAAAACTACATCACTATTGTCTCTTCATAACTCACAAACTAGTTTGCTGAAAAATAATTTTCGCATCTTTTCTTAATATTGATGCCCTTATTAAACACCAGAAAACTATATATGTTTCTTGGTCACACCCTGTTGTCACTGACTATGACAAAACAATGTGAAAAGACACAATTGTCAAAATTAGAAATCTTGGATTATGTAATATACAAAATGAAAGGGCTCATTCTGTGGAATACAAATATATTTTTCCTTATTTTAAAAATATTTAGTTCAATAGATATTAACAAAAAATTACCCATTCCCTTTATCTCCGAAACTATAAGACCTAAAATTTTGCAAAAAAAATAGATAGATGCCTCAGCTGAGCATTACAGAAAAAAAAACTTAATATTAATAATTTTTAGGGGAAATTACGTAATTAAATAAAAAGAAAAAATTAAAATGGTTTTAAACACATAGTGTGATATATCAAATGAAAGGGCTCGTTCTAAAGAGCGCAAATATATTTTTTTCGTATGTTAAAAATAATTAGTTTGAAAGATATTAACAAAAATATATAAAAATTTACCAATTCCCCTTTTATCTGTAAACTATAAGACCTAAAATTTACAAAAAAAAAAACATCATTTTTAAAATAATTATTAATGAACTTTACAGAAAAAATAAGTAGAAATCCCTAATATTAATTTTTGGGCGCAAATTATAGAATTAAATGGAAAATAAAAAAAATAATTATTTTAAAAATGATGTTTTTAAAATAATTATTTAGATTATTATTATTATATTATTATTATATTATAATTATTTAGTAAGTAGAAATCCCTAATATTAATTTTTGGGCGAAAATTACAGAATTAAATGGAAAATAAAAAAAAATAATTATTTTAAAAACATCATTTTTAAAATAATTATTTTTTTATTTTCAATTTAATTCTGTAATTTTCGCCCAAAAATTAATATTAGGGATTAATTATTTTAAAAAATCATTTTTAAAATAATTATTTTTTTTTATTTTCCATTTAATTCTGTAATTTTCGCCCAAAAATTAATATTAGGGATTTCTACTTACCATTCCTGTAAAGTTCAGGTAAGACATATATCTATTTTTTCCAAATTTTAGGTCTTATAGTTTACAGATAAACGGGGGAATTGGTAAATTTTTATATATTTTTATTAATATCTTTTAAACTAATTATTTTTAACATACGAAAAAAAATTATTTGCGCTCTTTAGAACGAGCCCTTTCATTTGATATATCACACTATGTGTTTAAAACCATTTTATTTTTTTATTTTTATCAAATCAAAGAGCTCATGAGCAACAAAAATATATTTTTATATTAAAAATAAGTAGGTAGTTAAACAGATATTAACAAAAATATACAAAAATTTACACATTCTCCCTGCCTTTATCGCCGAACGATAAGACTTAAACTTAAAAAAATGGATATAAGGAGAAATATTAATTTTGGGGTGCAAATTACAGAATTTAATAATTTAATGGAAAATGTAAAAATTAAAATTGTTTCAAACGCATCAAGTAATATATCATTGAGAGGCACACAAATATATTAATTTAAAATTATTTGTTTAAATGATATTAACAAAAATAAAAAAAAATACCCATTCCCCGTTTATTTCCGAACCTATAGGACCTAAAATTTTGAAATAAACTAGAGGTATATGACCGCCTTCGAACTTAACAGGGAACATAAGAAAACTCATATTAATTTTGGGGGCCAAAGTATAGAATTAAACGGAAAATAAAAAATTTAATTCCAAAATTAATTTATAAACATAATCTGAAAATGAAAGGTTTTTTTAATGCGCCGGTAACATAACGTATCAAATGAAAAAAAAACATCATAAATATACAAAAATATTTTATTTGTAATTTTAAAATAATTTGTATAAAAAATGTAATAATTTATTACTTAAAATTTGCTCCATTCTCCCCTTGATCTTCCAAACTTTTGAGCCTAAAATTCACACATTATATATATAGGGCTTCTCTGAAAGTTTTTTGGTAAAATATAGCAAAATCCTAGTCTAAAAATTTTTGGAGGGCCAAATTACAAAAGTAAATAAATATTTTATAAAATCAAGCGCATCATGTAGGAGATAAAATAAAGGGCTAGTTGTGAGAAATAAAAGTATATTTTTTTATAAATTTAAAACGCTTCGTTTAAAATATACTATGAAAAAAATATTAGATAATCCACTTATTTCCTGCTTATCTGAACCTGGAATATTAGTAAAATATTTACTTTGATTTTTTTACATTTTATCAAATGTAAAAAGTGGTGCGGAGTTTTCAAATCAGCACATACGCATTAGTTAAAGATTGCCTTATCATCACAGGAAAAAAAATAAAAATATTTTTTTTGTTGGCCAGTGTTATAATTATTTATATTAGTTACCATCCGACAAAACACACCGAAAATATATCTACTTCAACATTAAATATTTTAAAATTGTACATTTTAATTCATTAATAAAAATGATTACTGGTGTTCAATCTGTGAAAATTACTTATCAGTAATATTATCTTATGTGGAATATTATCAATTTAATTTACTGAGGGAGGTCAAATGAAAATAAATTTGCTTACGTGCATCGCGTGCCCCCTACTAGATTCGACAGTAGGTATGGAATGTTTGTTAAATAGTCTCTTGTGCCAAATATGGTAATTACACAAGCCAATTAATTCATAACAGTTCCTAAGTGCGTCTAAAAATATGTACAAAGGAAAAGAATAATTTCATTCTTTTATAAAAATTACCATATTTGGATCCTCCGAAAAACAAAATCCATCTCTAAAAAACATCCCCCACCAGCTACTAGAAAACCTTGGTGAGAGGTTTAACCAATGTGTCCACATTCTGAAAATTCAAGGAAGCTCAAGGTGGTCAGGGAAGGTCAGTGAAATCGAGAAAGTCAGAGATTTACACTTTGCCTCCTAAAATTTTCAGTGATTTTAAATTCAGGGGATATACTGAAATCATACTCGAGTCTGACCTTCAATCCGGATATTTAAAGCATTTTTGTAATGGTTTTGGAATGACTAGTCATAAATAGATTATTCCATTTTTATTTTAGTAGGTCTCCTTTTTGGATTTAATATAATATTTCATTTTCTGGTGTAATCCCAATCTAGATTTAAATTTATGGAATGTTTAAATGATGTCAAGATTAACAAACTGTAAAGTACTGGAAGTCATTCACACTCATTTAGATCTAATGTAAACTCTAGTTTCAGTTGCCAAGGAAATGAAACCCATTAAAATATTGAGTTAAGGTAGAAGGACAACCGACATTTTATTTCACTACCAAATCGTACAACTTTAACAACTGTCAGGATAGACGCGACTCATTCTGCCAAATATAAGGATCCGCCCAAATCAGAAAAAGCAGTGAATATACAAGACCTCATAGGATGACGATAATTTTTTTATGATTTTCAGGAAAATTATAGCAGACTTGCGAACAAGTTCTATGAAAAATTCCCAAAGAAATTCATCCCTACATTGAACTATAAATGTGGAAAAATAATGGATTTTCATATTCCATTATTTTCTTATAATCGAGTTTTTGAAATAGATTATTTTAATGCCATTCGAATTTTAAGAGATAGGTAGGTTAAATACGTTAGGTACACATTAATCGGTTTTTGTAAAGGGCGCTATTTGTGCGGCAGATGAAAAAACTCGAAGTAATGCAAACAAAAACTTATCCTACGAAATTCTCAAAATCGTTCCTTTGTTTCACCAAAGTAGTATTATACCTCGGTGACAGATTTTGGCCAATCATGTTCTTGCTTCTATCTCGCTAGGGTTAGCGTATTAGTGTTCCCTACAATTAGGTGAAATTTGCGACAGAACTGCGTGGCTAACATAGGAAAAACTCATTTTCCATTTTTGGAAAATGTTGACTAAATCCACTGAATGAATTCGATGTGATCCTGTAAGGAAATGTAACAATATGGTATCTGCCAAGCGAAAGAATGAAAGTTCATATCGAGAGTAGTCCACGCATAAAAGTAGCATATGGTTTGCGAATGGCCAAGTAAGATTGAGGAACTGAAAATATTCTAATATTCTGGAAATTTGAACAATTCCCGCCCTTGGCAAACCTTATACCAATTTTTTGTGGACTACCCTCGATATAGTTCAGTTAATGAAAGCAAAAACGGCAATACCTGGGTAATTTGTCTAAGCAGCACCGATTTTCTTAAAAATTTGTATTTAATTTCTACAAAGTTGACACTGTGCCGGGGGTTGCTTTTTCCCCGGGGGGATGCTACCCCTTATTGAGAAAAGTTCGGGAATGAATAAATTAACTAATTTTAAGCAACTTTTGTTCCAATAACTTTTTTCTGAAAGTCAATTCTTTTCGAGTTATTCGAAAGTGAAAGTATCGATTTTTCAACCAAAAAAAAAAAACATGTATTCATACGGTTTTACGTAAATAACTTTAAAAATATGCATTTAAGAAAAAAATCATTTTGATCAAAAATGTTGGGTTTATGGTTTCTGTAAAACCAATGCAAACGGAGTAAAAACACAGTTGTAATACTTACCAATAAATAAACTAAACTATAGCTTCTTGAAATTTTGTTTTTATTTGTCAAAACAAAAATTTAAAGGTTTATCGTGAAATAACTGATAAATAATGTATTTCCAGGAAAAGTTTATAAATACTGTTTGACAGTGCTTAAAAAATTTAATTTGTTCATATATATATATATATATATATATATATATATATATATATATATATATATATATATATGGTTGATGATTTATTCCGGTGTACATCCGTTCGTCTGTATTCGTTTGAAAAATCACTTGACGTTTCGCCAAAATCATATTTGGCTTTCTCAAAAGATACTAAGTAACTTAGTAAGTAAGTAAGTAACTTAGCCAAATATGATTTTGGCGAAACGTCAAGTGATTTTTCAAACGAATACAGACGAACGGATGTACACCGGAATAAATCATCAACCACATATTTCCATCCGTGAAACAGTATACACAAACATATATATATATATATATATATATATATATATATATATATATATAAAAGTCTAGCATCAAAATTAAGCGAGTTATGACTAAAATAATATGGTTTTTTTGTGTTTTGACAAAAAAAATGTACAAATTACCTAAATACCACCCCAGTTGAAATTAATTGCTACCACTTCACAAATCAGCAATTTATAGGTTTTTTTATAAGCTAAAACTTCATGTGAATTGAAAATGTATTTAAACCTTATTTTTGAAAGGGCTTGAGCTAAAAGGGTGGCCTAATAGTACTATTTACGAACATGTACAAACTTTAAACAGTTTTATCTAACTTAATTTTTATCCTACAAAAAAAAAGAAACATAAATTAAAAAAATAAAACTACAATTTTTTACGCAAAATTTGGTCTATCACTCATAGTTTTTAAGTTATATAGAAAAAAAGAAAATTTTTGGCAGAATTACAAAAATACATTATTCCCTTGAGGCTCGACTTTTTTCAATGCTACTTTAAACCTGTCAAACACTCTGAGCCTATTTGAAATAAGTAAGTCAAGTGATTTTGAAGTGGTAGGTAGCAATTAATTTCAACTGGGGTGGCATTTAGGGGACAAATTATACATTTTTTTGTCAAGAAAAAAACACCTTATTTATGTCATATCTCCCTTAATTTTCATGGTAGAGACTTATAAAAACAAACTAAAGAATTTTTAAGCACTTTAAAAAAGCGTTTTTAAACTTTTCTCAAAAATGCACAGTTTTTCAGTTATTTCACAACAAAGCTTTCAATTTTTGTTTTCTATAAACTACATTTTTTATCCAAATGTTTTTTTTTTCTTAACATGCGTATTTTTTAAGTTATTTACGAAAAAACCGTATGAAAACATGTGTTTTTGGTTGCTACTTTCACTTGTCATTAACTCCAAAAGAATTGAGTTTCAGAAAAAACTTTAATAAAGAAACAAAAGTTTATTCATTTCTGGACATTTTTTTCATATAATATTTTTCATCCCCAGAGAAGGGGGGAGCATAGTGATTGCTCCTGCTGTAGATCGGTATTTATATTCAATTTCAGATACTCTTGATTGCTCCCTTTCTCTTTGGTATATTACTGGATATTTCGGTACTTTTTTATACTCGCTATCGTACAATCAGGAAATGCTAATTTTTGTCGGCATGTTTATTCGAAGACTTTTTGTACAAGATTAATTTAATATTGCTAAAAGTGCACCTTTTTTTCGGTTGCAACGTTTATGGATCCTAGTTACTAAACGATTAATTTAGATAAGGCAATATCCTTGTCAAAAACTATGAATTATCCCAACAGTTGTTTGAACTTAAACTCCATAAATG
Source organism: Octodonta nipae (assembly GCA_034190945.1). NCBI lineage: Eukaryota > Metazoa > Arthropoda > Insecta > Coleoptera > Chrysomelidae > Octodonta > Octodonta nipae. The sequence continues at coordinate 159,564,662 of CM067217.1, read as the reverse complement.
GTGATAGTGCAGCAGCGGCTAATTTTGATTCATCTGTTTCATTAGGAGCAGCTGTGGAGAGACAAGATATATGCCAGGTACGCCATAAAAAATAATGGACCTATATATTGTGGCACCATTATCAAATCTCAAGGCAACTCGGGATCTCAATCTGCCTATTCCCCGCGTCTCACTAAAAGACTTATTTAAAAGCGTTCAAAGTCTAGATCGAACTCGAAGTCTTAATCTGCCTACTCTCACTAAGTCTCATTAGTTAACTGAACTGTTCAGATTTCGAGCCAAGCCCTGTAATTCTAAATCGTTCTTTTAGTGAGACTGGGGAAGTAGGCAGACTGAGACCCCAAGTTCGACCTAAAACCTGATATTCGTTATCGTTTTGTTTTTCATTTTGTCTCTTGATCATGGCTCCAAAGCAGGAGTTGAAAAGTCGAGTATTTATTAAATTTAAGTATTCTAAAGTTTTCGCGCTACTAAATCTACTAGGTGGTTTCCGCTAATTCATTCACATCGTTTCGTTATATGTTATTGCGATCGATCGATAATTTCGTTAATCTCGATATGCTTCAGAAAAAAAGCAGCACTCAGCGTACAATTGATAATAACATTAATTCGTTTGAAATTTTTACCATTAATTAAGCAATCCCGGAGTGTACTTTCCTTGAAACAACACGCTGCTGATAGTGAAGTAACAAAACCTCGTTTTCACATGGGTGTGTCAGATCAAGGGATTGCACCAGACAACTTTTTTTTTCGATTTTCCGATCATATTAGGTTTATTCGTGACGACCAGTTCCCAGTAATTCCAACGACTTCAAAAATTCTTCCTAAACCGAGTGCTTGTACAGACAGCTGTCGAGATCGCTGATTTGCGGATAATTATTCAAACCGTTGGAATTATTGGGAACAAACCTATTAGTAATAGGCCATCCGCGAGCAAACCTATTATCATATGGTTGAGGTAAAAAACAAGGTGATGGTCATAAACTTTTAATATAACATAATTTTGTATTTAAGGCTGAGTAGGTGAAATGTTCCCATTTCGAAGAATTACCACAAATCCGACTGGCCAAAATGAAGTTACCCATGAAGTTTCAGAGGTATGCTAATAAAATTAAGTAAGTCCTGTGAACCCATTGGCGGACTAAGGCTAAAGCGGGGGGCAACATTGTAATTTTGAACTTATTTTTCATAACGCATATTTTGCGTTTGGTAGTTACCTAATTTTCTGGCCCCAAAAATTACGGACTCTAGGCACGTGCCTAGGTTGCATAGGCCTTAGTCCACCCCATCGCAAACCATATAAATATAGTAAAGATTATTATACCCTTTAAATGCCCATTACTCATTAATTTTCTGTAACTACATTTTCAATAAAAATATACATTCTTGTTTTTGTCCATATTTAATTTTTACTCAATTAAAATTAAATGTCATTTTTAAGGCAATTGTAATATCCTTAATTTTCAATTTCAAAAGGTAACTAAAGTTTAACACCAATTAGCAGATTACATATACATTTAACTTACCATTATAAACTATTTAAGGAAAATAAATAGCTAAGATAATACTTGTTAATAGTGATCCTGAGAAAAGTAGTTTACAAAATTACTTATTTATTAATAGATCTGGGTGTATCCGTGATTTACTTGGCATTTTATTTTGAAATTTTTTAGAATAAATGATTTTAGGGTATTATAAAATCATCTTGTATCTACACTAATTGTCATTACTTACCTTATAATGTACGAAATAGAGATGGATTATGTTGTAACAGGTAGTAAGCTCAACAGTGGCTTTGAAAAATTAGGGAACTTCCTATTAATATTTTTTACAATTATTACACTTAGCTTAATGAAGAATTTTCAAAATTTTATCTATGTAAGTGTATATATTTCACAATTTATCACTTATGACACAAAATGTTTGTTCTATATAGATAAAGAATTTATAATCTGTTATACTATTAAGAGGAAGTACATCATGATTTTTACTATTTAAAAATAGTTACCAATTTTTTCTTCTTCAACCTATTTTAAACGAAATAATGGACAATGGTATATAAATGGTATTTTCTTATAGGCACACATTTAAATTAAAAGTAGAGCGGCATTGATTTAAGACCTAACCATGGAATTGACAGCTACTTACGAAATTTACTTCCCGTCTCGGACAGTTGATCCCCCCCCCCCCAAACGTTGAGGATGAATTAAATTTTAACTACTACATGGTATTCTATTTTCTTGCTACCCCCTCTCCCTGAAAATGGTATTCTATTTTTCTTCCCCCCAATCTAATAGCTGAAGATACGCCTATGGCTTAGATTTAATATATTGCGAAAACGATTCATAGTTGCTCAAATTAATCCCTGTAATGGGTGTTTATGAGCACCATACTATGCACATATGCCCAATGAGTTTCTCGAATTGAAGCATGCTTTTCAAAATAGTTTATAAAATTTGTGAACTTCAAATCAGATGAGAACTGCCAGCTCGACAATCACAGAAAACAGTGTTGCCAATTTAAAATACTGCATTTCAAAAAATACTCATTACACTGCAAAATAATATAGAACAGGATCCGGAAATTCGGCTTCAGGGGACGCAGACGATCCGACGTTTTGTCAAGGAGATCTTGTACTAAATTTTTCTGAGTAGGGGGCAGCTGACCATCATTTTGCAGCTCCTGGGGTATTGCATCAAAATTATTTGAGCTGTGGTGTCAACCCATATAATTTACTTCTTGACTTTTGGATTTAAGAATTCCCCGTTTGAGTTTTAAACTCACTGATTTTGAGGCTCTTAGATTCATTACTAAAATTACACTAAAAATCAGATTAAGAAATTCTTTCAGAATATTGAGACTCATTGATCTCTTAAAATTGTAGGTACGCTAGAGTGTGAAGTATACCAAGCGAAATTGAGACCGGTTCTCACACTGCCAACTTTAGTTGTCATATCCAAAAAAAATTCGGTTAGCTGCACTTTCCCAATTTTTAACCGACTTCCAAAAAGGAGGAGGTTATCAATTCGTCGCGTATTTTTTCGCTTTTTTTTGTATGTATGTTACCTGATTTCTTCTTCTGTGGTGCACCGTCTTGAACGAATATGGTCTTGTTTAATAGAGTATATATCCGGATTGGTGAAACTTCCAATTTTGGAAAAGAATTCTATTGGTAAAGTGATAAAATTTGTGAATGAACACATGTGTGCATGGATATCGACCAATATCCCTAACATATTGGTCGATTTTTCGATAACTCCTTATGCATGTGTATAGTTTTTCAACGTTTAATCTATTAAGGAAGATCCTTAGGTGATCTCATATACTATTCTGCGACGTGCAACTTGCAGTTTTGCACAAAATCGCCGAAATTCCAAAATTCTTATCAAAAATTTCATCGAAATGACATAACAGACATTTCATCATTAATATTTTAATTCCAACGTAATAGTGCGGTAATTTTAGGCACTGGAAGTTTTAATTGCGAATTTGAAAATTTTCTATGTACATCTCAAGCATATTGGTAGTAAAGCATAGTATTTTCGGCTCCTTAAATCAATGAGTACCAAGCTCGTTTTGTTTGTATACCAGGTAAATACTTATTTTGAGTGCAAATTTTTCCATTTTGCGAAGACGGTACTTTTGGTTGTCACATTCTTCCGGCCTAATAGAAAATTCAGTGACAACACATGTCAAACTTTAAACTGATACTTGGTGGCCTATAGACAAGGTGTTTAGTTAAAGCAAACAAAATCACAAAGTAAAGTGGTTGAAGGAGTTGCATTTATATGAAGATTGAAATATAGGACGGACTAGAATGATAGTGGTCTGTAGGCAGCCGTATATACAGGATGGTTGGAATATAGGGTGGACTTGTCGTTTGGTGGTATAAAAATGTTGAAAAAAATGTGAAATTAAAATTATATAGGGTGATTAAAAAACTGTTATATGATGTGGACATAAGCAAATCATATACAGGATGATTGAAATATATGCTGGAGTTGAATTATATTTATACGGTGTGATTAAAAAATTATTTCTTTTATAGCCCATAAGAAGTTGCATAAAGTGTGGAGAGGAATTAATGTTACATAGGGCGATAACATAAAATGTTAAAAAGGAAATAATTTATGGGGTAGCCCACAAGGAGTTATATATTATGGTTGAAATATAGGACGGATTTGACTCCGTAAATATAGGATGGATTCTACTCCGTCTTATAGTTTACAGAAGGCAGCAAACAAATTTATGCTTGCCCTGGGCAGTCGTATGTACAGGCTGGTTGGTACATAGGTTGGAGTGGAAATATCTAGTTATACAGGGTTGTTGAAAAAAGGTTACATGGCGTAGTCCATAAGGCATAAATATATTTTGGGCTTATTAAGTCAACGCGTACTAGTACATTTTGTTCCTAAAGATTTACCTGTCACTTTAAATGATAAAGTATCATTGTGTATTGTTGAGGCTTTCGATGTTACCTAGTTCTGTCTATTAAGGTTATACATACAAAATAAGGAATGAAAACTACCTGAGTTCAAAAAAAAAATAAAAAGTTGAAAATAAAACATTTTTTAAAAAAATATAACCGACTTCAACCTATAACTAAAAAGGTAAAAATAATTATAACAAAATACAACTTTAGCAAATAACACATTCAATGTTGTAAGGTACCTACCCAGGAAGTAAAAAATGTAAACATTAAAAGGTGCTCATTCTGTACAAATTAATTACCTACCAATCTAGTATATATTTGAAGTCGATGCCAAGCAACAATTAATTTGATGAATTAGTAGATAAGTACGCAATGAAGGATTTTAGATTTGCTTGGCACCGGCTACAAAATATACTAGATTGGTAGGTAATTAATTTGTACAGAATGAGCACCTTTTACTTCCTGGGTAGGTACCTTACAACATTGAATGTGTTATTTATTTGCTAAAGTTGTATTTTGTGTTATAATTATTTTTAGCTTTTTAGTTATAGGTAGAAGTCGGTTATATATTTTTTTAAAATGTTTTATTTTTTTTTTTTTTATTTTGGATGTTCATTTGGGCTTTCACTCCTCACTCTCTTTATAGTAATTCACAGAATTAACTGAGAAAAAGTAGGCTCACAGATTTGTCAACTAGTTTTCCTATATAATATACTTGGATGTATTTCCAATGATACTTATGTATGTGATGTGAAATCCTGATAACAACAAGTTTAAGAACACAGCAAAAAAAAAAAGAAAAAAACAAAGAAAGTGTCTGCATGTTGTTAATTAATGAATCTGGCTATTCGGGAGCTCCATGCTGTAGGTAGGCGGGACCTTTAATCGCATCGGTTTAGACAGACGAGTCATTTCTCTATTCCTATAGTTTCACTAATAGTGAATACTCGTACCCTAATGGAATTGAGGGATATGATAGTCCTACGGTCCTCAAAGTTGATAGAGTGTCCTGTTCGGGTATGTGTCAGAGCTGAAGTCGGATCTTTTTTCCGAACGGATAGAGAGTGTTCATATACTCGATGGTTGACGCGCCTGTTAGTGGACCGATGTAGCGTTGTGGGCAATTGCGACATGGAATTTCGTAAACTCCTCGATTCTTGTGAGGTACTTTATATTTAGGGTTCCGGGTTAAGTTGGCTATAGTTTGACTGGTTTTTAGGACTGTCTTTATTTGATGTCGGTGTGGAATCCGTGCTATTTTGTTAGTAATTCCTCGAATATACGGAAGGAAGACTTTCCAGTGTTGTTGGTCTGTACGTGTTAGGAGAACAATGCTGTACAAGTTTGATGAAGTCAGAACAGATCTTGTAATTTGTTTTTTGAATTTCTAACGTTTCTGAAATTCTATAAGCACCTAACATATCTGAGAAGAAAGTAGAGTTCTTTACATACGATGATGTTTGCTCAGCTAGAGCTTGAAGGGTTTTGGCTAAGTACCTGGCTAATCCTTGGGTCGGAGGATGTACGAAACTCACAATGGGACTAAGGGGAATATACTGTATGAATTTTGCGTAGTCCGTAAATTTTCGGAATTCTAGATTTTGCACGAAGAGTGAGGATCTTTTTGACGTCTTCCTTTTGAAGTTCTGTCGATGATTTCCTTGGCCTTTTTCAAGTAATAGGATTATTGTTATTTTGTAGTTTTGTGAAGGTAGAATATATATATATATATATATATATATATATATATATATATATATATGTGTGTGTGTGTGTGTATGAACAAGGCTAGGTTCCGGGTGAGAACCGCGTCTGAATTTATTATATACTCGACGTTTCGACTCCTGCTTTGGAGCCATTATCAAGAGACAAAAGTGAAAAAGAGTTTCAGAGTCTAGATCGAACTCGGGGTCTCAATCTGCCTACTTCCCAAGAGTCACTAGGTAACTCAACATAAATTTGTACTACGCTTAGTGAGTGACAACATCAGTAATCCCGAAGAAGATGAGTGAGATCTCATTGAAACGTCGAAAAAGTGTCTTTTCTAAGACAAACAAGAGAAACACACGAGATTCCCGAGAACAGTCAATTATATATATATATATATATATATATATATATATATATGATGAAATATTTATCCGGGAACACATCCATTCGTTAGTATGAATCGAGTGTGGACCTTGCAGACTTTTCGACAAGGTCTCACTTCGCATTCTCAATCGTCACCGTGACAACCCATTCAGATTGCCAATTAATATTGTCCACATTGAGAATATTCTACCTATATATGCAAACAGGGGCGGCTGTCCCTTGAGTGCACTCGTGCGCTGAACCACCAAATTTAATAAGCTTTTAATAAGGTTAAAAATCAACACAAAATGTTTAATAAATATTATTTCAATACCAACGAATTTATCAAAAAACAATTTAAGCTCTAATCCAAACTTGTATTAAGACATATTCGCTTGAAAGAATATTTCAGCGTGCACTTCGGCTAGCGCACGGTGAAACTTAAATAGCTTCTATGAGATACGATATAACACCCTTAAAGCCTGAGATAGAAGATGGTAATGCAAACTATATGGAGTAATTGGGTGATTCTCGTACACCACACGGAGACACAGCTGTGCTGATATTGAGCGGAAATATCCCAACGTTTCACTAATTGAAATTTTTGTTTACGTGATTTAATTAGTGTTTGCTTCGTTTTTGTCCTGGTAGTCTATGAAAGAATATTTAATATACAGTGTGTGTGTGTTTTTTTTTTTTTTTATCCGAAGAGGGGGGAAATACATTCCGTACTTAGCTAGCACGTGCTGGCCGTCGTGCGGGACTCCCGATGTAATGACTTCAAAGCAAGAGTAGATCGTTGCATTGAAACCAGTATACCGTATACCCGCTAAAACCCTAACCTCTTTCTCCTACAACCATGGTCCCCTGCGGCACTCTTACTCAATACTACTTCGCAAGGGTGGTTCATTGCAGATGTTTACTGCCCTTTCATTGAAAGCTTCTAGAGCCTACTCCTCGAACGTATCGCGGAGTTCTTTGAGGATAGTCTCCGCGTAATCTGATACCAAGTTCCAGGCTTGGGGGCCCTTCAGCATGGCTTCTACTAATTGTTCTGGGACGTTATTAGTCTCCAGAATCCTCTCCACTTCAGCACGTGCTGATATTGAGCGGAAATATCCCAACGTTTCACTAATTGAAATTTTTGTTTACGTGATTTAATTAGTGTTTGCTTCGTTTTTGTCCTGGTAGTCTATGAAAGAATATTTAATATACAGTGTGTGTGTGTTTTTTTTTTTTTTTATCCGAAGAGGGGGGAAATACATTCCGTACTTAGCTAGCACGTGCTGGCCGTCGTGCGGGACTCCCGATGTAATGACTTCAAAGCAAGAGTAGATCGTTGCATTGAAACCAGTATACCGTATACCCGCTAAAACCCTAACCTCTTTCTCCTACAACCATGGTCCCCTGCGGCACTCTTACTCAATACTACTTCGCAAGGGTGGTTCATTGCAGATGTTTACTGCCCTTTCATTGAAAGCTTCTAGAGCCTACTCCTCGAACGTATCGCGGAGTTCTTTGAGGATAGTCTCCGCGTAATCTGATACCAAGTTCCAGGCTTGGGGGCCCTTCAGCATGGCTTCTACTAATTGTTCTGGGACGTTATTAGTCTCCAGAATCCTCTCCACTTCAGCACGTTGATCCTGAAACCGGGGGCAGGAGAAGAACACGTGTTCCGCGTCCTCTATCACGTCCGTACAGTGTGGGCAGTTTGGGAAGTTTGCCCTCCTGAACCTGTGCAGCTATGCTCGAAAGCATCCATGTCCAGTCAGGAGTTGAGTGATGTAGAACCCAACCTCCCCATGCTGGCGGTTGACCCAACGACTGATGTTAGGTATCAATCGATATGTCCACCGGCCTTTAGTAGAGCTGTCCCACCTCTCCTGCCATTGCCCTAGACTCATGGCTCTTTCATCGCTGTTTCCTGTCGGTTGGTCTTGTTCTAACTTCCTGCGATAAAGCCGTCCCCTTTCTGCAGCCAGGATGTCGATTGGCAGGGTAGAGGCAATCACACTCACCGCCTCGTAAGACACAGTGCGGTAGGATGATGCCACTCGAATCGCTGAGAGCCGCTGGACTGATTTCATTTTCCGGCGGTACGATGGTAGCTCGAGCGATTTCTCCCATACCGGTGCCCCGTACAACAAAACAGAAGTAGTTACTGTTGCCAGTAGCTGTCTTCTCATCTGTCTAGGGCCTCCGACATTCGGCATTATTCTAGATAATGCCCCCTGTACCCCAGCTGCTTTCTTGCTGGCCGCGATTATGTGCTCTTTGAAGTTGAGCCGTGCGTCCAGGAGCACCCCCAAATAGCTGATGAAGGGCTGCGACTGTATGTAGGTGTCGCCTATTTTGAGGGTGATGGTTTCCCTTGCTTTTCGACTGCTAACAAGAAGTGTTTCGGTCTTTTGTTCTGCTAAACTCAAGTCCGCTGCGAGCATCCAATGCTGAATTGTGGCTATAGCGAATGAGAAGGTTGTTTGTATCTCCTCTATGTGCTTGCGCACTATGATCAATGCCACATCATCGGCGAATGCCACTAGCCTGACGCCCTCAGGCAGACCGAGCAGGAGCAGGTCGTTGTACATTACGTTCCATAAGAGGGGGCCCAGAACAGAGCCCTGAGGTACACCTCCTGTGATCTTATATTCTACTTGCCCATTTTCAGTTTGGTACAACAGGATGCGGTCCTTGAAATACGCTGAAACCATTCTGCGCAAGTACTGAGGAACCTCCATCCTGGCAAGAGCCTTCAAAATGCGGTCCCAGCGGGCCGAGTTAAAGGCGTTCTTGATATCCAGGGTGGCTATTAGACAGTACTTTTTTCCACCTCTTCTCCATCTCTTTCCCGAGATAGCCTCTCTGGCGATGTTGGTAACGAGTGTCACGGCATCGATGGTTGATCTGCCCTTTCTGAACCCGAATTGGTTGGTGGAAAGTTTCGGCTCAACGTAGGGCTCCAGCCTATCTGCTATTATCCTCTCAAGGAGTTTACCCGCAGAGTCCAACATACAGAGGGGACGATATGATGACGGTTCGTCGGGAGGTTTCTTTCCCTCTTTAGGGAGGAGCACAAGCCTCTGCTTTTTCCACTTAGTCGGGAAAACCCCCTGCTTTAGGCAGGTCTCATACATGTGTAGAAACATGTCAGGCCTATTGGCTATGGCGCATTTTAGCGCGATGTTAGGTATGCCATCTGGACCGGGAGCCTTGCCGTTTTGGAGCCGGTTGCACGCGCCCATCAGCTCATTCATAGTCACTGATGGTATATCTTCGTCCCTCACCTGCCACGAAGGATAAGCGGGTAGCTCAGGCTTCGCAGGAAACAAGTGAGTGACAATGCGGTGCAATGATTCGGGGCAGTTCGTTGATGTCATGGGAGGGGCCTTAATTTTATGCATCACGATTTTATACGGTTTTCCCCATGGATCTTGATTAACTTCGTCACACAACTCCTTCCAGTAGGATCTCTTGCTTGAGAGAATGGCTCTTCGTAGTTGTTGTCTTTTGATCTCATGGTCGAGCCTTAGTTCTTCTGTTGTGACCCTGTCGCGCCTTCGTGCTCGTTGATGCAGCCTTCGTGCTTTGAGACACTCTCGTCGGTGTTGTGAGATTGTGTCGTTCCACCAGTAAACTGGTGGGCGGCTGTTGTTCTGCCGTCTCCTTGGCATGGAAGCATCGCAGGACTTGACAACGCTTGTCATTACCTCTTTGGCAGTGGCTTCTGCGCTTGTTGCTAGTGACAATGGTTCCTGCTCCATAACCAAGGCGAATGAATCAGCATCGAAAGCATTTTTGTTCCAGCCGACTGGCTGTGACCTCGCACGACTGACACACAATCTTCGTTTGGGAGTGGTGTTGATTTCCCATATAATAGCTTGGTGGTCGCTATTAGTAAACTCCTCATCGACCCGCCACTCACAGCCCCCTTTAATTAGGTTGCTGCTAACGAATGTTACGTCGATAATGGAGCTGGCAGTGCCTTTGCGATATGTGCTTACGGCTCCTGTGTTCAGGAGTACCAGGTTGAGCGAAGACATGGTCTCGAGGAGAGCTCGTCCTCTCGCGCTCGTTTCCCGGCATCCCCAATCAATTGCCCAGGCGTTGAAATCTCCTGCGATGGCGACCGATTCACGCTTCCGTACATCCTCCGCCAAGGTGTCCAAGAATAACTCGAACTCCTCGAGCTGTGCACTAGGAGGTGCATAGCAGCTATAGAAGTGAACCCCTCCCACTTTGGCTCTCACAAGCCATGGTTCGGGAGTATTTGGGAGTTGTTGGAACGGAAGTTTACCGCAAGCCCATATCGCTGCTCTGTCCGTTGTGTCATTTACCCAGGACAGGGTGTCGAAGTTTTTGTACTGCTCGCAGATTATGGCTACGTCGCAATCCAATTCCCGCACCCGCTGTACCAGTAGGTTTTGGGCTGCTTCGCAATGGTTGAGGTTGAGTTGCAGTACTTTCATTTACGGGCTTGTGCTGCTCTCATCGCCTGTTGGTAGATCGGACATTTCCAACTACCCGCAACGTGCCGGCAGTCTGACCTACTATCTTTCTCTTTGCAGAGTAAGCACTTGGCAGGTTGTTGACAAGCCGAGGCATTGTGACCAGCGCCTCCGCATCTGTGACAACAACTGCTTCGGTCAGTCTTGCCTCTGCACGCCTGGGCGTTGTGCCCAAAGTGCCAGCATTTGAAGCACCGTCGAAGGCTGATCCTCTCGCGAACACGTACTGTGCCCCACGCAAGTTTCAGCTTTCCAAGTGCGATGGCTTTCTTGGCCTGGACCTCTGGGAGACAAACAACTGCCGTTTGTGTTGATCTATATGCCCGTCGAAGTGATTTCACTGCCTCCTCAGTGATCTCTGCCAGGCCGTCGATATTATCTTTGAGCAGGTTTACTACCTCTTCCTTGGTACTGATCTCGTCCAGGTCTTTAATTTCAATCTCGATTTGGGGTATTCGAGATTGTACAGTGGCCCCGCTTGGGAGTTTATTCTTGATGGCGTTACAATAGCGCTCCATCTCCTGAGCGTCTGCCTTCGCGAATAGCAGAAGGAGATCTCCCTTAGCTGTTCGTCGGATCTTATTGACTTTTTTGCCTATATCCTGCAAGGTGGGATCATTCTTGATACCTCGCAAGATATCTGCATGGGAGCTCTTCTCGCCTTTCTTTATAAGCAGCGTACAATGTTGGGCTGGTTTTTGCTTATTGGTCCTCGGGGCCTTTTTCCTCTTTACCACTTGCCAGTCAGTCGACTGGTTTGAAGGTTGTTTTTTGGTCTGCGGTTTAAACTTGGGTTTTAATCCATTGTTTCTCTCCGCTTCTGAATTGACCACCCTACTTGTTGTTGCCTGGGTGGTTTGCCCGATGTTCTGGCAACCTTCTTTACCGGGCTTTAGCTTGCTAGGTAGCACCGGTTTAAAGGTTTTAACTAGTGGTGCCTTACTTGATGGGGCTACTGAAGGCGAGGCCTTCGGTGGCGAGGTCCTTGCTACTGAGGCTACTTTTATTGAAGCCGCCTGCTTTGGGGCCACCGGTGTTGATGCAGTCGGTTTTGAGTTGGCTGCTTTTGAGGCAGCCGCTTTTGGGACCTCCTTTTGCTTTTCACCTTGTGTCTGAGTGTTTGACCCCTTTACTGGCGATGTCTGTGTTGTAGCAGGTTTCGCTACAGGAGGCGGCCGCGTCGTTGACGTCTGATATTTGTCATATTCTGACTTAATGGCGTGTGCCAGTTTCTTGATCTCATGATGTACATTGTGCCTAGGCCCAATGAACTTCAAGAGCTCATCGATCTTTGCTCCTAATTTGTTTGGAGCGCCACTCTCAGTTGTGGCCCTTTGGGAGGCGTCAACTGCACTATCCGCCTTTTGGAGGACTTGGCTGAATAGTGTCTTGCTGCCAGCTCTAGTTTTAATGGTCGATGTTGTACCATTAGCAGTGTTCTTATTCTTCTTGTCACCATGTGACGGAACCAGTGATAATTCGCTCCCCCCAGAATCCGTGGAGCGTGCACCGGCCACCGAGGGTTTCACTCGATCGGAACCGGTGGTGGGATTATCCTCTGCAGAGGTACCCACCTGGGGTATTAAGTTGACCTTATCACCCATATCCATGAATGGTTTATTTTCGGGGTTCCTTCCCCTATCTGGTTTTGGTCCGCCCTGAGGAAATCCTCAGTACTCCCCATTGCTGGAGAGCGTTCCCCTATCCGCCACCTGGGGAGGCGCCCGGTAGTGGACCAACAACCACCCCGGGTGGGTGTGTGTGTGTGTGTGTTTTTTTTTTTTTTTTTTATCCGAAGAGGGGGGAAATACATTGCGTACTTAACTAGCACGTGCTAGCCGTCGTGCGGGACTCCCGGTGCAGTGACTTCAAAGCAAGAGTAAGTCGTTGCATTGAAACCAGTATACCGTATACCCGCTAAAACCCTAACCTCTTTCTCCTACAACCATGGTCCCTTGCGGCACTCTTACTCAATACTACTTCGCAAAGGTGGTTTATTGCAGATGTTTACTGCTCTTACATTGGGAGCCTCTAAAGCCTACTCCTCGAACGTATCGCGGAGTTCTTTGAGGATAGTCTCCGCGTAATCTGATACCAAGTTCCAGGCTTGGGGGCCCTTCAGCATGGCTTCTACCAATTGTTCTGGGACGATATTAGTCTCCAGAATCCTCTCCACTTCAGCACGTTGATCCTGAAACCGGGGGCAGGAGAAGAACACGTGTTCCGCGTCCTCTACCACGTCCGTACAGTGTGGGCAGTTTGGGGAGTTTGCCCTCCTGAACCTGTGCAAGTATGCTCGAAAGCATCCATGTCCAGTCAGTAGTTGAGTGATGTAAAACCCAACCTCCCCATGCTGGCGGTTGACCCAACGACTGATGTTAGGTATCAATCGATATGTCCACCGGCCTTTAGTAGAGCTGTCCCACCTCTCCTGCCATTGCCCTAGACTCATGGCTCTTTCATCGCTGTTTCCTGTCATCTGGTCTTTTTCTAACTTTCTGCGATAAAGCCGTCCCCTTTCTGCAGCCAGGATGTCGATTGGCAGGGTAGAGGCAATCACAATCACCGCCTCGTAAGACACAGTGCGGTAGGATGATGCCACTCGAATCGCTGAGAGCCGCTGGACTGATTTCATTTTCCGGCGGTACGATGGTAGCTCGAGCGATTTCTCCCATACCGGTGCCCCGTACAACAAAACAGAAGTAGTTACTGTTGCCAGTAGCTGCCTTCTTATCTGTCTAGGGCCCCCGACATTCGGCATTATTCTAGATAATGCCCCCTGTACCCCAGCTGCTTTCTTGCTGGACGCGATTATGTGCTCTTTGAAGTTGAGCCGTGTGTCCAGGAGCACCCCCAAATAGCTGATGAAGGGCTGCGACTGTATGTAGGTGTCGCCTATTTTGAGGGTGATGGTTTCCCTTGCCTTCCGACTGCTAACAAGAAGTGTTTCGGTCTTTTGCTCTGCTAAACTCAAGTCCGCTGCGAGCATCCAATGCTGAATTGTGGCTATAGCGAATGAGAAGGTTGTTTGTATCTCCTCTATGTGCTTGCGCACTATGATCAATGCCACATCATCGGCGAATGCCACTAGCCTGACGCCCTCAGGCAGACCGAGCAGGAGCAGGTCGTTGTACATTACGTTCCATAAGAGGGGGCCAAGAACAGAGCCCTGAGGTACACCTCCTGTGATCTTATAGTCTACTTGCCCATTTTCAGTTTGGTACAACAAGATGCGGTCCTTGAAATACGCTGAAACCATTCTGCGCAAGTACTGCGGAACTTCCATCCTGGCAAGAGCCTCCAAAATGCGGTCCCAGCGGGCCGAGTTAAAGGCGTTCTTGATATCCAGGGTGGCTATTAGACAGTACTTTTTTCCACCTCTTCTCCATCTCTTTCCCGAGATAGCCTCTCTGGCGATGTTGGTAACGAGTGTCACGGCATCGATGGTTGATCTCCCCTTTCTGAACCCGAATTGGTTGGTGGAAAGTTTTGGCTCAACGTAGGGCTCCAGCCTATCTGCTATTATGCTTTCAAGGAGTTTTCCCGCAGAGTCCAACATACAGAGGGGACGATATGATGACGGTTCGTCTGGAGGTTTCTTTCCCCCTTTAGGTAGGAGTACAAGCCTCTGCTTTTTCCACTTAGTCGGGAAAACCCTTGCTTTAGGCAGGTCTCATACATGTGTAGAAACATGTCAGGCCTATTGGCTATGGCGCATTTTAGCGCGATGTTAGGTATGCCATCTGGACCGGGAGCCTTACCGTTTTGGAGCCGGTTGCACGCGCCCATCAGCTCATTCATAGTCACTGATGGTATATCTTCGTCCCTCACCTGCCACGAAGGATAAGGGGGTAGCTCAGGCTTCGCAGGAAACAAGTGAGTGACAATGCGGTGCAATGATTCGGGGCAGTTCGTTGATGTCATGGGAGGGGCCTTAATTTTATGCATCACGATTTTATACGGTTTTCCCCATGGATCTTGATTAACTTCGTCACACAACTCCTTCCAGTAGGATCTCTTGCTTGAGAGAATTGCTCTTCGTAGTTGTTGTCTTTTGATCTCATAGTCGAGCCTTAGTTCTTCTGTTGTGACCCTGTCGCGTCTCCGTGCTCGTTGATGCAGCCTTCGTGCTTTGAGACACTCTCGTCGGTGTTGTGAGATCGTGTCGTTCCACCAGTAAACTGGTGGGCGGCTGTTGTTGTGCCGTCTCCTTGGCATGGAAGCATGTGTGTGTGTGTGTGTGTGTTTTTATTTTATCCGAAGAGGGGGGAAATACATTGCGTACTTAGCTAGCACGTGCTGGCCGTCGTGCGGGACTCCCGATGCAATGACTTCAAAGCAAGATTAAATCGTTGCATTGAAGCCAGTATAACGTATACCCGCTAAAACCCTAACCTCTTTCTCCTACAACCATGGTCCCCTGCGGCACTCTTTGTCAATACTACTTCGCAAGGGTGGTTCATTGCAGATGTTAACTGCTCTTACATTGAAAGCCTCTAAAGCCTACTCCTCGAAGGTATTGCGGAGGTCTTTGAGGATAGTCTCCGCGTAATCTGATACCAAGTTCCAGGCTTGCGGGCCCTTCAGCATGGCTTCTACTAATTGTTCTGGAACGATATTAGTCTCCAGAATCCTCTCCACTTCGGCACGTTGATCCTGAAACCGGGGGCAGGAGAAGAACACGTGTTCCGCGTCCTCTACCACGTCTGTACAGTGTGGGCAGTTTGGGGAGTTTGCCCTCCTGAACCTGTGCAGGTATGCTCGAAAGCATCCATGTCCAGTCAGGAGTTGAGTGATGTAAAACCCAACCTCCCCATGCTGGCGGTTGACCCAACGACTGATGTTAGGTATCAATCGATATGTCCACCGGCCTTTGTAGAGCTGTCCCACCTCTCCTGCCATTGCCCTAGACTCATGGCTCTTTCATCGCTGTTTCTTGTCGGCTGGTCTTTTTCTAACTTTCTGCGGTAAAGCCGTCCCCTTTCTGCAGCCAGGATGTCGATTGGTAGGGTAGAGGCAATCACACTCACCGCCTCATAAGACACAGTGCGGTAGGATGATGCCACTCGAATCGCTGAGAGCCGCTGGACTGATTCCATTTTCCGGCGGTACGATGGTAGCTCGAGCGATTTCTCCCATACCGGTGCCCCGTACAACAAAACAGAAGTAGTTACTGTTGCCAGTAGCTGTCTTCTTATCTGTCTAGGGCCTCCGACATTCGGCATTATTCTAGATAATGCCCCCTGTACCCCAGCTGCTTTCTTGCTGGCCGCGATTATGTGCTCTTTGAAGTTGAGCCGTGTGTCCAGGAGCACCCCCAAATAGCTGATGAAGGGCTGCGACTGTATGTAGGTGTCGCCTATTTTGAGGGTGATGGTTTCCCTTGCCTTTCGACTGCTAACAAGAAGTGTTTCGGTCTTTTGCTCTGCTAAACTCAAGTCCGCTGAGAGCATCCAATGCTGAATTGTGGCTATAGCGAATGAGAAGGTTGTTTGTATCTCCTCTATGTGCTTGCGCACTATGATCAATGCCACATCATCGGCGAATGCCACTAGCCTGACGCCCTCAGGCAGACCGAGCAGGAGCAGGTCGTTGTACATTACGTTCCATAAGAGGGGGCCAAGAACAGAGCCCTGAGGTACACCTCCTGTGATCTTATAGTCGACTTGCCCATTTTCAGTTTGGTACAATAAGATGCGGTCCTTGAAATACGCTGAAACCATTCTCCGCAAGTACTGAGGAACTTCCATCCTGGCAAGAGCCTCCAAAATGCGGTCCCAGCGGGCCGAGTTAAAGGCGTTCTTGATATCCAGGGTGGCTATTAGACAGTACTTTTTTCCACCTCTTCTCCATCTCTTTCCCGAGATAGCCTCTCTGGCGATGTTGGTAACGAGTGTCACGGCATCGATGGTTGATCTCCCCTTTCTGAACCCGAATTGGTTGGTGGAAAGTTTTGGCTCAACGTAGGGCTCCAGCCTATCTGCTATTATTCTTTCAAGGAGTTTTCCCGCAGAGTCCAACATACAGAGGGGACGATATGATGACGGTTCGTCTGGAGGTTTCTTTCCCCCTTTAGGGAGGAGCACAAGCCTCTGCTTTTTCCACTTAGTCGGGAAAACCCCCTGCTTTAGGCAGGTCTCATACATTTGTAGAAACATGTCAGGCCTATTGGCTATGGCGCATTTTAGCGCGATGTTAGGTATGCCATCTGGACCGGGAGCCTTGCAGTTTTGAGCCGGTTGCATGCGCCCATCAGCTCATTCATAGTCACTGATGGTATATCTTCGTCCCTCACCTGCCACGAAGGATAAGCGGGTAGCTCAGGCTTCGCAGGAAACAAGTGAGTGACAATGCGGTGCAATGATTCGGGGCAGTTCGTTGATGTCATGGGAGGGGCCTTAATTTTATGCATCACGATTTTATACGGTTTTCCCCATGGATCTTGATTAACTTCGTCACACAACTCCTTCCAGTAGGATCTCTTGCTTGAGAGAATGGCTCTTCGTAGTTGTTGTCTTTTGATCTCATAGTCGAGCCTTAGTTCTTCTGTTGTGACCCTGTCGCGTCTCCGTGCTCGTTGATGCAGCCTTCGTGCTTTGAGACACTCTCGTCGGTGTTGTGAGATCGTGTCGTTCCACCAGTAAACTGGTGGGCGGCTGTTGTTGTGCCGTCTCCTTGGCATGGAAGCATCGCAGGACTTGACAACGCTTGTCATTACCTCTTTGGCAGTGGCTTCTGCGCTTGTTGCTATTGACAATGGTTCCTGCTCCATAACCAAGGCGAATGAATCAGCATCGAAAGCATTTTTGTTCCAACCGACTGGCTGTGGCCTCGCACGACTGACACACAATCTTCGTTTGGGAGTGGTGTTGATTTCCCATATAATAGCTTGGTGGTCGCTATTAGTAAACTCCTCATCGACCCGCCACTCACAGCCCCCTTTAATTAGGTTGCTGCTAACGAATGTCACATCGATAATGGAGCTGGCTGTGCCTTTGCGATATGTGCTTACGGCTCCTGTGTTGAGGAGTACCAGGTTGAGCGAAGACATGGTCTCAAGGAGAGCTCGTCCCCTCGCGCTCGTTTCCCGGCATTCCCCAGTCAATTGCCCAGGCGTTGAAATCTCCTGCGATGGCGACCGATTCACGCTTCCGTACATCCTCCGCCAAGGTGTCCAAGAATAACTCGAACTCCTCGAGCTGTGCACTAGGAGGTGCATAGCAGCTATAGAAGTGAACCCCTCCCACTTTGGCTCTCACAAGACATTGTTCGGGGGTATTTGGGAGTTGTTGGAACGGAAGTTTACCGCAAGCCCATATCGCTGCTCTGTCCGTTGTGTCATTTACCCAGGACGGGGTGTCGAAGTTTTTGTACTGCTCGCAGATTATGGCTACGTCGCAATCCAATTCCCGCACCCGCTGTACCAGTAGGTCTTGGGCTGCTTCGCAATGATTGAGGTTGAGTTGCAGTACTTTCATTTACGGGCTTGTGCTGCTCTCATCGCCTGTTGGTAGATCGGACATTTCCAACTACCCGCAACATGCCGGCAGTCTGACCTACTATCTTTCTCTTTGCAGAGTAAGCACTTGGCAGGTTGTTGACAAGCCGAGGCATTGTGACCGGCGCCTCCGCATCTGTGACAACAACTGCTTCGATCAGTCTTGCCTCTGCACGCCTGGGCGTTGTGCCCAAAGTGCCAGCATTTGAAGCACCGTCGAAGGCTGATCCTCTCGCGAACACGTACTGTGCCCCACGCGAGTTTCAGCTTTCCAAGTGCGATGGCTTTCTTGGCCTGGACTTCTGGGAGACAAACAACTGCCGTTTGTGTTGATCTATATGCCCGTCGAAGTGATTTCACTGCCTCCTCAGTGATCTCTGCCAGGCCGTCGATATTATCTTTGAGCAGGTTTACTACGTCTTCCTTGGTACTGATCTCGTCCAGGTCTTTAATTTCAATCTCGATTTGCGGTATTCGAGATTGTACAGTGGCCCCGCTTGGGAGCTTATTCTTGATGGCGTTACAATAACGCTCCATCTCCTGAGCGTCTGCCTTCGCGAATAACAATAGGAGATCTCCCTTAGCTGTTCGTCGGATCTTATTGACTTTTTTGCCTATATCCTGCAAGGTGGGATCATTCTTGATACCTCGCAAGATATCTGCATGGGAGCTCTTCTCGCCTCTCTTTATAAGCAGCGTACAATGTGGCGCTGGTTTTTGCTTATTGGTCCTCGAGGCCTTTTTCCTCTTTGCCACTTGCCAGTCAGTAGACTGGTTTGAAGGTTGGTTCTTGGTCTGCGGTTTAAACTTGGATTTTAATCCATTGTTTCTCTCCGCTTCTGAATTGACCACCCTACTTGTTGTTGCCTGGGTGGTTTGCCCGATGTTCTGGCAACCTTCTTTACCGGGCTTTAGCTTGCTAGCTAGCACCGGTTTAAGAGTTTTTGGTAGTGGTGCCTTACTTGATGAGGCTACTGAAGGCGAGGCCTTCGGTGGCGAGGTCCTTGCTACAGAGTCTGCCGCTAGTGAGGCTACTTTTATTGAAGCCGCCTGCTTTGGGGCCGCCGGTGTTGATGCAGCCGGTTTTGAGTTAGCTGCTTTTGAGGCAGCCGCTTTTGGGACCTCCTTTTGCTTTTCACCTTGTGTCTGAGTGTTTGACACCTTTACTGGCGATGTCTGTGTTGTAGCAGGTTTCGCTACAGGAGACGGCCGCGTCGTTGACGTCAGATATTTGTCATATTCTGACTTAATGGCGTTTGCCAGTTTCTTGATCTCATGATGTACATTGTGCCTAGGCCCAATGAACTTCAAGAGCTCATCGATCTTTGCTCCTAATTTGTTTGGAGCGCCACTCTCATTTGTTGCCCTTTGGGGCACGTCAACTCCACTATCCGCCTTTTGGAGGACTTGGCTGAATAGTGTCTTGCTGCCAGCTCTAGTTTTAATGGTCGATGTTGTACCATTAATAGTTTCTTTCTTCTTGTTGTCACTATGTGACGGAACCAGTGATAATTCGCTCCCCCCAGAATCCGTGGAGCGTGCACCGGCCACCGAGGCTTTCACTCGATCGGAACCGGTGGTGGGATTATCCTCTGCAGAGGTACCCACCTGGGGTATTAAGTTGACCTTATCACCCATATCCATGAATGGTTTATTTTCGGGGTTCCTTCCCCTATCTGATTTTGGTCCGCCCTGAAGAAATCCTCAGTACTCCCCATTGCTGGAGAGCGTTCCCCTATCCGCCACCTGGGGAGGCGCCCGGTAGTGGACCAACAACCACCCCGGGCTTACTTGTGTGTGTTTTTTTTTTTTTTTTTTTTTTTTTTTTTTATCCGAAGAGGGGGGAAATACATTGCGTACTTAGCTAGCACGTGCTGGCCGTCGTGCGGGACTCCCGATGCAATGACTTCAAAGCAAGATTAAATCGTTGCATTGAAGCCAGTATAACGTATACCCGCTAAAACCCTAACCTCTTTCTCCTACAACCATGGTCCCCTGCGGCACTCTTTGTCAATACTACTTCGCAAGGGTGGTTCATTGCAGATGTTAACTGCTCTTACATTGAAAGCCTCTAAAGCCTACTCCTCGAAGGTATTGCGGAGGTCTTTGAGGATAGTCTCCGCGTAATCTGATACCAAGTTCCAGGCTTGCGGGCCCTTCAGCATGGCTTCTACTAATTGTTCTGGAACGATATTAGTCTCCAGAATCCTCTCCACTTCGGCACGTTGATCCTGAAACCGGGGGCAGGAGAAGAACACGTGTTCCGCGTCCTCTACCACGTCTGTACAGTGTGGGCAGTTTGGGGAGTTTGCCCTCCTGAACCTGTGCAGGTATGCTCGAAAGCATCCATGTCCAGTCAGGAGTTGAGTGATGTAAAACCCAACCTCCCCATGCTGGCGGTTGACCCAACGACTGATGTTAGGTATCAATCGATATGTCCACCGGCCTTTTGTAGAGCTGTCCCACCTCTCCTGCCATTGCCCTAGACTCATGGCTCTTTCATCGCTGTTTCTTGTCGGCTGGTCTTTTTCTAACTTTCTGCGGTAAAGCCGTCCCCTTTCTGCAGCCAGGATGTCGATTGGTAGGGTAGAGGCAATCACACTCACCGCCTCATAAGACACAGTGCGGTAGGATGATGCCACTCGAATCGCTGAGAGCCGCTGGACTGATTCCATTTTCCGGCGGTACGATGGTAGCTCGAGCGATTTCTCCCATACCGGTGCCCCGTACAACAAAACAGAAGTAGTTACTGTTGCCAGTAGCTGTCTTCTTATCTGTCTAGGGCCTCCGACATTCGGCATTATTCTAGATAATGCCCCCTGTACCCCAGCTGCTTTCTTGCTGGCCGCGATTATGTGCTCTTTGAAGTTGAGCCGTGTGTCCAGGAGCACCCCCAAATAGCTGATGAAGGGCTGCGACTGTATGTAGGTGTCGCCTATTTTGAGGGTGATGGTTTCCCTTGCCTTTCGACTGCTAACAAGAAGTGTTTCGGTCTTTTGCTCTGCTAAACTCAAGTCCGCTGAGAGCATCCAATGCTGAATTGTGGCTATAGCGAATGAGAAGGTTGTTTGTATCTCCTCTATGTGCTTGCGCACTATGATCAATGCCACATCATCGGCGAATGCCACTAGCCTGACGCCCTCAGGCAGACCGAGCAGGAGCAGGTCGTTGTACATTACGTTCCATAAGAGGGGGCCAAGAACAGAGCCCTGAGGTACACCTCCTGTGATCTCATAGTCGACTTGCCCATTTTCAGTTTGGTACAATAAGATGCGGTCCTTGAAATACGCTGAAACCATTCTCCGCAAGTACTGAGGAACTTCCATCCTGGCAAGAGCCTCCAAAATGCGGTCCCAGCGGGCCGAGTTAAAGGCGTTCTTGATATCCAGGGTGGCTATTAGACAGTACTTTTTTCCACCTCTTCTCCATCTCTTTCCCGAGATAGCCTCTCTGGCGATGTTGGTAACGAGTGTCACGGCATCGATGGTTGATCTCCCCTTTCTGAACCCGAATTGGTTGGTGGAAAGTTTTGGCTCAACGTAGGGCTCCAGCCTATCTGCTATTATTCTTTCAAGGAGTTTTCCCGCAGAGTCCAACATACAGAGGGGACGATATGATGACGGTTCGTCTGGAGGTTTCTTTCCCCCTTTAGGGAGGAGCACAAGCCTCTGCTTTTTCCACTTAGTCGGGAAAACCCCCTGCTTTAGGCAGGTCTCATACATTTGTAGAAACATGTCAGGCCTATTGGCTATGGCGCATTTTAGCGCGATGTTAGGTATGCCATCTGGACCGGGAGCCTTGCAGTTTTTGAGCCGCTTGCATGCGCCCATCAGCTCATTCATAGTCACTGATGGTATGTCTTCGTCCCTCACCTGCCACGAAGGATAAGCGGGTAGCTCAGGCTTCGCAGGAAACAAGTGAGTGACAATGCGGTGCAATGATTCGGGGCAGTTCGTTGATGTCATGGGAGGGGCCTTAATTTTATGCATCACGATTTTATACGGTTTTCCCCATGGATCTTGATTAACTTCGTCACACAACTCCTTCCAGTAGGATCTCTTGCTTGAGAGAATTGCTCTTCGTAGTTGTTGTCTTTTGATCTCATAGTCGAGCCTTAGTTCTTCTGTTGTGACCCTGTCGCGTCTCCGTGCTCGTTGATGCAGCCTTCGTGCTTTGAGACACTCTCGTCGGTGTTGTGAGATCGTGTCGTTCCACCAGTAAACTGGTGGGCGGCTGTTGTTGTGCCGTCTCCTTGGCATGGAAGCATCGCAGGACTTGACAACGCTTGTCATTACCTCTTTGGCAGTGGCTTCTGCGCTTGTTGCTATTGACAATGGTTCCTGCTCCATAACCAAGGCGAATGAATCAGCATCGAAAGCATTTTTGTTCCAACCGACTGGCTGTGGCCTCGCACGACTGACACACAATCTTCGTTTGGGAGTGGTGTTGATTTCCCATATAATAGCTTGGTGGTCGCTATTAGTAAACTCCTCATCGACCCGCCACTCACAGCCCCCTTTAATTAGGTTGCTGCTAACGAATGTCACATCGATAATGGAGCTGGCTGTGCCTTTGCGATATGTGCTTACGGCTCCTGTGTTGAGGAGTACCAGGTTGAGCGAAGACATGGTCTCAAGGAGAGCTCGTCCCCTCGCGCTCGTTTCCCTGCTTCCCCAGTCAATTGCCCAGGCGTTGAAATCTCCTGCGATGGCGACCGATTCACGCTTCCGTACATCCTCCGCCAAGGTGTCCAAGAATAACTCGAACTCCTCGAGCTGTGCACTAGGAGGTGCATAGCAGCTATAGAAGTGAACCCCTCCCACTTTGGCTCTCACAAGACATTGTTCGGGGGTATTTGGGAGTTGTTGGAACGGAAGTTTACCGCAAGCCCATATCGCTGCTCTGTCCGTTGTGTCATTTACCCAGGACGGGGTGTCGAAGTTTTTGTACTGCTCGCAGATTATGGCTACGTCGCAATCCAATTCCCGCACCCGCTGTACCAGTAGGTCTTGGGCTGCTTCGCAATGATTGAGGTTGAGTTGCAGTACTTTCATTTACGGGCTTGTGCTGCTCTCATCGCCTGTTGGTAGATCGGACATTTCCAACTACCCGCAACATGCCGGCAGTCTGACCTACTATCTTTCTCTTTGCAGAGTAAGCACTTGGCAGGTTGTTGGCAAGCCGAGGCATTGTGACCGGCGCCTCCGCATCTGTGACAACAACTGCTTCGATCAGTCTTGCCTCTGCACGCCTGGGCGTTGTGCCCAAAGTGCCAGCATTTGAAGCACCGTCGAAGGCTGATCCTCTCGCGAACACGTACTGTGCCCCAGGCGAGTTTCAGCTTTCCAAGTGCGATGGCTTTCTTGGCCTGGACTTCTGGGAGACAAACAACTGCCGTTTGTGTTGATCTATATGCCCGTCGAAGTGATTTCACTGCCTCCTCAGTGATCTCTGCCAGGCCGTCGATATTATCTTTGAGCAGGTTTACTACGTCTTCCTTGGTACTGATCTCGTCCAGGTCTTTAATTTCAATCTCGATTTGCGGTATTCGAGATTGTACAGTGGCCCCGCTTGGGAGCTTATTCTTGATGGCGTTACAATAACGCTCCATCTCCTGAGCGTCTGCCTTCGCGAATAACAATAGGAGATCTCCCTTAGCTGTTCGTCGGATCTTATTGACTTTTTTGCCTATATCCTGCAAGGTGGGATCATTCTTGATACCTCGCAAGATATCTGCATGGGAGCTCTTCTCGCCTCTCTTTATAAGCAGCGTACAATGTGGCGCTGGTTTTTGCTTATTGGTCCTCGAGGCCTTTTTCCTCTTTGCCACTTGCCAGTCAGTAGACTGGTTTGAAGGTTGGTTCTTGGTCTGCGGTTTAAACTTGGATTTTAATCCATTGTTTCTCTCCGCTTCTGAATTGACCACCCTACTTGTTGTTGCCTGGGTGGTTTGCCCGATGTTCTGGCAACCTTCTTTACCGGGCTTTAGCTTGCTAGCTAGCACCGGTTTAAGAGTTTTTGGTAGTGGTGCCTTACTTGATGAGGCTACTGAAGGCGAGGCTTTCGGTGGCGAGGTCCTTGCTACAGAGTCTGCCGCTAGTGAGGCTACTTTTATTGAAGCCGCCTGCTTTGGGGCCGCCGGTGTTGATGCAGCCGGTTTTGAGTTAGCTGCTTTTGAGGCAGCCGCTTTTGGGACCTCCTTTTGCTTTTCACCTTGTGTCTGAGTGTTTGACACCTTTACTGGCGATGTCTGTGTTGTAGCAGGTTTCGCTACAGGAGACGGCCGCGTCGTTGACGTCAGATATTTGTCATATTCTGACTTAATGGCGTTTGCCAGTTTCTTGATCTCATGATGTACATTGTGCCTAGGCCCAATGAACTTCAAGAGCTCATCGATCTTTGCTCCTAATTTGTTTGGAGCGCCACTCTCATTTGTTGCCCTTTGGGGCACGTCAACTCCACTATCCGCCTTTTGGAGGACTTGGCTGAATAGTGTCTTGCTGCCAGCTCTAGTTTTAATGGTCGATGTTGTACCATTAATAGTTTCTTTCTTCTTGTTGTCACTATGTGACGGAACCAGTGATAATTCGCTCCCCCCAGAATCCGTGGAGCGTGCACCGGCCACCGAGGCTTTCACTCGATCGGAACCGGTGGTGGGATTATCCTCTGCAGAGGTACCCACCTGGGGTATTAAATTGACCTTATCACCCATATCCATGAATGGTTTATTTTCGGGGTTCCTTCCCCTATCTGATTTTGGTCCGCCCTGAAGAAATCCTCAGTACTCCCCATTGCTGGAGAGCGTTCCCCTATCCGCCACCTGGGGAGGCGCCCGGTAGTGGACCAACAACCACCCCGGGATTACTTTTTTTTTTTTTTTTTTTTTTTTTTTTTTTTTTTTTTTTTTTTTTTTTATCCGAAGAGGGGGGAAATACATTGCGTACTTAGCTAGCACGTGCTGGCCGTCGTGCGGGACTCCCGATGCAATGACTTCAAAGCAAGATTAAATCGTTGCATTGAAGCCAGTATAACGTATACCCGCTAAAACCCTAACCTCTTTCTCCTACAACCATGGTCCCCTGCGGCACTCTTTGTCAATACTACTTCGCAAGGGTGGTTCATTGCAGATGTTAACTGCTCTTACATTGAAAGCCTCTAAAGCCTACTCCTCGAAGGTATTGCGGAGGTCTTTGAGGATAGTCTCCGCGTAATCTGATACCAAGTTCCAGGCTTGCGGGCCCTTCAGCATGGCTTCTACTAATTGTTCTGGAACGATATTAGTCTCCAGAATCCTCTCCACTTCGGCACGTTGATCCTGAAACCGGGGGCAGGAGAAGAACACGTGTTCCGCGTCCTCTACCACGTCTGTACAGTGTGGGCAGTTTGGGGAGTTTGCCCTCCTGAACCTGTGCAGGTATGCTCGAAAGCATCCATGTCCAGTCAGGAGTTGAGTGATGTAAAACCCAACCTCCCCATGCTGGCGGTTGACCCAACGACTGATGTTAGGTATCAATCGATATGTCCACCGGCCTTTTGTAGAGCTGTCCCACCTCTCCTGCCATTGCCCTAGACTCATGGCTCTTTCATCGCTGTTTCTTGTCGGCTGGTCTTTTTCTAACTTTCTGCGGTAAAGCCGTCCCCTTTCTGCAGCCAGGATGTCGATTGGTAGGGTAGAGGCAATCACACTCACCGCCTCATAAGACACAGTGCGGTAGGATGATGCCACTCGAATCGCTGAGAGCCGCCGGACTGATTCCATTTTCCGGCGGTACGATGGTAGCTCGAGCGATTTCTCCCATACCGGTGCCCCGTACAACAATACAGAAGTAGTTACTGTTGCCAGTAGCTGTCTTCTTATCTGTCTAGGGCCTCCGACATTCGGCATTATTCTAGATAATGCCCCCTGTACCCCAGCTGCTTTCTTGCTGGCCGCGATTATGTGCTCTTTGAAGTTGAGCCGTGTGTCCAGGAGCACCCCCAAATAGCTGATGAAGGGCTGCGACTGTATGTAGGTGTCGCCTATTTTGAGGGTGATGGTTTCCCTTGCCTTTCGACTGCTAACAAGAAGTGTTTCGGTCTTTTGCTCTGCTAAACTCAAGTCCGCTGAGAGCATCCAATGCTGAATTGTGGCTATAGCGAATGAGAAGGTTGTTTGTATCTCCTCTATGTGCTTGCGCACTATGATCAATGCCACATCATCGGCGAATGCCACTAGCCTGACCCCCTCAGGCAGACCGAGCAAGAGCAGGTCGTTGTACATCACGTTCCATAAGAGGGGGCCAAGAACAGAGCCCTGAGGTACACCTCCTGTGATCTTATAGTCGACTTGCCCATTTTCAGTTTGGTACAATAAGATGCGGTCCTTGAAATACGCTGAAACCATTCTCCGCAAGTACTGGGGAACTTCCATCCTGGCAAGAGCCTCCAAAATGCGGTCCCAGCGGGCCGAGTTAAAGGCGTTCTTGATATCCAGGGTGGCTATTAGACAGTACTTTTTTCCACCTCTTCTCCATCTCTTTCCCGAGATAGCCTCTCTGGCGATGTTGGTAACGAGTGTCACGGCATCGATGGTTGATCTCCCCTTTCTGAACCCGAATTGGTTGGTGGAAAGTTTTGGCTCAACGTAGGGCTCCAGCCTATCTGCTATTATTCTTTCAAGGAGTTTTCCCGCAGAGTCCAACATACAGAGGGGACGATATGATGACGGTTCGTCTGGAGGTTTCTTTCCCCCTTTAGGGAGGAGCACAAGCCTCTGCTTTTTCCACTTAGTCGGGAAAACCCCCTGCTTTAGGCAGGTCTCATACATTTGTAGAAACATGTCAGGCCTATTGGCTATGGCGCATTTTAGCGCGATGTTAGGTATGCCATCTGGACCGGGAGCCTTGCAGTTTTTGAGCCGCTTGCATGCGCCCATCAGCTCATTCATAGTCACTGATGGTATATCTTCGTCCCTCACCTGCCACGAAGGATAAGCGGGTAGCTCAGGCTTCGCAGGAAACAAGTGAGTGACAATGCGGTGCAATGATTCGGGGCAGTTCGTTGATGTCATGGGAGGGGCCTTAATTTTATGCATCACGATTTTATACGGTTTTCCCCATGGATCTTGATTAACTTCGTCACACAACTCCTTCCAGTAGGATCTCTTGCTTGAGAGTATTGCTCTTCGTAGTTGTTGTCTTTTGATCTCATAGTCGATCCTTAGTTCTTCTGTTGTGACCCTGTCGCGTCTCCGTGCTCGTTGATGCAGCCTTCGTGCTTTGAGACACTCTCGTCGGTGTTGTGAGATCGTGTCGTTCCACCAGTAAACTGGTGGGCGGCTGTTGTTGTGCCGTCTCCTTGGCATGGAAGCATCGCAGGACTTGACAACGCTTGTCATTACCTCTTTGGCAGTGGCTTCTGCGCTTGTTGCTATTGACAATGGTTCCTGCTCCATAACCAAGGCGAATGAATCAGCATCGAAAGCATTTTTGTTCCAACCGACTGGCTGTGGCCTCGCACGACTGACACACAATCTTCGTTTGGGAGTGGTGTTGATTTCCCATATAATAGCTTGGTGGTCGCTATTAGTAAACTCCTCATCGACCCGCCACTCACAGCCCCCTTTAATTAGGTTGCTGCTAACGAATGTCACATCGATAATGGAGCTGGCTGTGCCTTTGCGATATGTGCTTACGGCTCCTGTGTTGAGGAGTACCAGGTTGAGCGAAGACATGGTCTCAAGGAGAGCTCGTCCCCTCGCGCTCGTTTCCCGGCTTCCCCAGTCAATTGCCCAGGCGTTGAAATCTCCTGCGATGGCGACCGATTCACGCTTCCGTACATCCTCCGCCAAGGTGTCCAAGAATAACTCGAACTCCTCGAGCTGTGCACTAGGAGGTGCATAGCAGCTATAGAAGTGAACCCCTCCCACTTTGGCTCTCACAAGACATTGTTCGGGGCTATTTGGGAGTTGTTGGAACGGAAGTTTACCGCAAGCCCATATCGCTGCTCTGTCCGTTGTGTCATTTACCCAGGACGGGGTGTCGAAGTTTTTGTACTGCTCGCAGATTATGGCTACGTCGCAATCCAATTCCCGCACCCGCTGTACCAGTAGGTCTTGGGCTGCTTCGCAATGATTGAGGTTGAGTTGCAGTACTTTCATTTACGGGCTTGTGCTGCTCTCATCGCCTGTTGGTAGATCGGACATTTCCAACTACCCGCAACATGCCGGCAGTCTGACCTACTATCTTTCTCTTTGCAGAGTAAGCACTTGGCAGGTTGTTGGCAAGCCGAGGCATTGTGACCGGCGCCTCCGCATCTGTGACAACAACTGCTTCGATCAGTCTTGCCTCTGCACGCCTGGGCGTTGTGCCCAAAGTGCCAGCATTTGAAGCACCGTCGAAGGCTGATCCTCTCGCGAACACGTACTGTGCCCCAGGCGAGTTTCAGCTTTCCAAGTGCGATGGCTTTCTTGGCCTGGACTTCTGGGAGACAAACAACTGCCGTTTGTGTTGATCTATATGCCCGTCGAAGTGATTTCACTGCCTCCTCAGTGATCTCTGCCAGGCCGTCGATATTATCTTTGAGCAGGTTTACTACGTCTTCCTTGGTACTGATCTCGTCCAGGTCTTTAATTTCAATCTCGATTTGCGGTATTCGAGATTGTACAGTGGCCCCGCTTGGGAGCTTATTCTTGATGGCGTTACAATAACGCTCCATCTCCTGAGCGTCTGCCTTCGCGAATAACAATAGGAGATCTCCCTTAGCTGTTCGTCGGATCTTATTGACTTTTTTGCCTATATCCTGCAAGGTGGGATCATTCTTGATACCTCGCAAGATATCTGCATGGGAGCTCTTCTCGCCTCTCTTTATAAGCAGCGTACAATGTGGCGCTGGTTTTTGCTTATTGGTCCTCGAGGCCTTTTTCCTCTTTGCCACTTGCCAGTCAGTAGACTGGTTTGAAGGTTGGTTCTTGGTCTGCGGTTTAAACTTGGATTTTAATCCATTGTTTCTCTCCGCTTCTGAATTGACCACCCTACTTGTTGTTGCCTGGGTGGGGATTACTTGTGTGTGTGTGTGTGTGTGTGTGTGTGTGTTTGTGTGTGTGTGTGTGTGTGTGTGTGTGTTTACATAACTATGAAAGTGAGTATCAACTTTAACATTGACTATATTAAAAACAATAAATCGTCTCAAAGCAAATTAGATATAAAATTGGCTGGTCCACCTAGGCCATATCTGAATTGACAACAAAATGAAAAATAAAGTATTTACACAAAGTTTTAAAAGTTAAATTTATAATAAAAAGAAATGGTTGTGTGGATGTTATCGCATCAATACATTATTTTGTTTTGCTTGTATTATTTATGGAGGGTAATCAATTTGGACGGAATCTGGAGTGAAGGATTAAAACGTTTTTTAGAAATACGATGTCTCAGGACGGGCTAAATGTTCTTCTGTGCTTTGTATTGAAAAAAATATATTCAATCAATGTCGGACTTGAATAAAAATGTCATTGAAGATTTCGCTTTCGAAAAAACTCGACGAATATTTTAATTAATAAATAATAAATGCAGTATTAGCAAAGTAGTGGTTTGTTTTGATGCATCTTTGACTCCCAATATTTGACCAGTAAAATGCACCACCAGTTTCATAACCCACCAGCCGCCACTGTTTACAAGCAAGATTACTTTTGCAATAGAGCAAATGAAAAATCAGTGGTTTGCATACAAGCCTATATTACAATTAAGTGTTACAACAAATAGCGGTGTGCTCTTTACAAGACAATATTCTTCTCAATTACTTTAAAATTCTCTTCTTCAATCGTCCTTTTTGGTGAAATAACAATCATTACAGCTTTCCTTTTATGCCGATTGTTTTTAAAAATGTATAATAGGAAACTGTAGTTTTCAGTGCCTGTAATTAAAAAAATACATGAATGTATTAATTCCATAGGGTTCGTCAGAGAAACATTAAAATCTAAAGTTTTTGTGAGGTTCTGAGGCATACCCTACCACATTCTCTTGAAGCGTGTTGGCTAGGGATCTCTTTAAACTACTTCATGTACCTCCGACTTCAATAATTTAATAGAAACAACCTGAATTAATAATGAGAGGGTGCCTTGAACGCTTTCATGTCACTTTTATTTAAGGAAGTACGAAAGCGCTATCGAGACGACGACAAAGAAGATCACGCTATACTTTCACATGGGAATTTAAAATCAGCACCAATCTTAAAAATCTACCTGGAAAATCTTAAAAAATACTAACCCCCATTCATAAAAATGAAATGCTTCCTATACGAATGCGTGTACTAAACCATGTGATTGCAATCTAGCAATGTTGGGGATCTTCTTTCATTCTAATTGCCTTATTACATTTATTTACATAAAGGTAAATTGAAATACGATTGTCAACATATGTATTACCGGAAAATGATAAAAAAAACATTGATAGAAATTTATTAAGGAATGTTCCAAGACCACGTAAAACCGATAAGCAACCAATAATCGTATTGCGCTTAACATTATTATAAACGGTAAGTTGTCACCGCCCTTGAAGATTATCGGTTGTGTACCGATAATTCGTTGTGTTGGAACGAGCCTATAATATGGGGAATAACTTCAATAGGCCCTGCGTATTGTTGAATTTGAGGAAAATATCTTTTTAATTTGTTACTGCATATGTTTCAAAAAATAATGTATGGTGATAAAATGTTTAAAAAAAATTGAAGAAAAGGCACATGTGATTAAAAGTGTCATCTTCAGCATGACTTTTTTTAACCGACTTCCACGTAGGAGGAAATTATCAATTCATCTGCAATTTTTTTTATGTATGACGAGCGACTATTCATAAATGGACAATTTTGATGATTTAAATGATGATTTAAACTACATTATATTTAGGAACATTACAGTAAGGTCTCATATAATTGTTTATAACATGAGATTTACGGTTTTCCAGAAAATTAGAAAAAAAAAGTAAAGAAGGGACTAGATTTCAGCGATTTTCAATGAGTCTTCCCTGTTTTCTCTAAAACTTCTCAAGAAATTTGAATATTATAAATTGTATTCTGCAAAGATTCCAGCTTGATGTATATTTTTCTATAACGTAAAGCTTGAAATTTTTCTGAAAATCGGAAAAATATATCCAAAAAACTGTAAACATCATGATAAATGTCAAATTTTCTTCATAAATATCTAGTTTAAATGTCAAGATATGCCATGACAGTATATCGTACAGGGTGTTTGTAATCATTTTCATTTTAATTCGTTTGAAGTAAGTTTTTTAAGAGACGAAGTTAAGAAATGGCAGAAAATATTGCGTTAGTTTATCGAAACGAAAATTTCTTTGGTCCGCGAACTCTTTTATATGGTATACGGTTGTAGGTGAGTGCGTGCGTGCATGTAATATTAGGTGGTTAATAAGCAGTTGTATACATATGATGGTTGATATATAAATTGGAATTGAATTACTTACACAGGGTGGTTCTGAAAATATTGTATTGGCTAGCAAATACGTTTTTACGTATACTAGGTGGTTGAAATAAGAGTGGAGCAAAACTATTAGTTATACTGAGTGGATATTTGCGTTAAAAGACGGATAATAATTACAGTTATACAAAAGGATTTAAAAATTGACAGAAGCAGTTGAATATGCAGGAGGGTTGAAATATAAGGTGGAGTTTAATTACAGTTATACAGGGCGGTTTAAAAAGGTTATATAGTTTGGACCATAAATAGTTGCTTAGAAAAGGTGTTTGAAGTAAGGGTGGAGTGAAATTATTGTTATTCAGGGTGTATCAAAAATTTGTTATATAAGCATAAGCAGTTAAGATATTTGAATTATAGGACGTAGGACAGGGTATAATTATAGACATAGGTTCAAAAAAATTTAGAAGCAGTTGCATATACCTGGTGATTGAAATAAATGATAGAGTAAAATTATAGTCATAAAATGGGATTCCATAAATAGAATACTAGACATATGGGGCGAACTAAAATCATTAGTATACAGGAATAATTTAAACAATAGAAATATAGAAAGAGTCAATAGTCTGGAGGGGATTTATATTTATATAGGGTGGTTTTAAAGATATCAGGACCGTTTTAATATTGTGTTATTGTAGTTGAATTATAGTTGTACAGGATGATTCAGAAAATGATAGACCAATAAGTTATATAAGGGTGACCAATACACAGAAGCATATACAGTGTGGATGCAATAATCAAAGTGGTCCAAATAATAAATCAAATAAAAAAGTTAAAATATATTTGGAAAATATAGACAAAGAATAAAAGTTAGAGAGGGAGAAATAGAGGGAGACAAGAATACGCTAAAGTTTTCTATTGAATTGTCTGAAAATAGTGATTGATTGCACACGGTTTCTAAACAGTTTTTATTTTTAAGTCAGTTGAAGTCGATTCTTTTCTAAATATAAATTATTTAATAAATACCCATAGTTATATATTTATAACTATGGTTGATTTAAATGGTTAAATGTGTTATTAAACGAAAATTATTAACAGTGATTTAATAATAGTTACTGCAGTATTAAATATCGTCTAATAAAGCCATTATAAATGCCTAAAGCATTTATATTAAATTCCTGAAACGTAACTATTTTATATTTTACCACTTTTACTAGCAATAATGAAGTAAATCACTTCAATACACGCAGACCATTTTATTGCTATGTACAAAAACAAATCTGTATTCATTATTCATCCTTTTTTGTTGTAATATAGATGATCGTTATTGAACATACAGTGTGGACCAGCCAAATAAAATAAATTCGATAACGAATAAAGGAGGGCTTGAAGGGAAAAACGCTTGGACACGTCTTATTTGTATTTTTAAATGCCCATTTCTTAAACAAAAAAAAACTTATATAGGATGTGACAGTGACAAATACTAACTTTCTTACTTTAAATGCAAACCCCTGTATATTATTTATTATTTAGATTATAAATCATTTACAATGTCCTACAACTGTTCAGGAAATATTAAGATGCCAAGGCTACAGCCTGCATGACAGTGGTGATCATTGTCAGTGCTATTGTCGTTTGAATTTCGTTAACTGTACGTAATAATATCAGAAAAATGGTTCATTTAACAGAAATACACAAAAGAACCATTCTACAAATGATTGGTTATGGAGATAACACACGGACACAAGTGGAAGCTTCTCGCTTATTTCACGAAAATTTTCCAAATTTGCCGCCTGTATCTCATGGAAGAATTAGCAAAATTGATAAGCAATTTCGCGAGCATGGTCATGTCAAACAGTTAAAACAAGTAGCTGACAATGCTGTAAGTGATAATGCGAAATTGGATATTATGCTTGAGTTTCAAGACAACCCACATAATGCTGATCGAAAAGCAGCCCTACTGTTCAACGTTAGCCACACATCAATTTGTCGAGTTTTATAGAAAGAAAAATGCATCCCTATAAAATGGTGCCGAGTGGAGCTCATGGAAGACGATTTCGATAGGAGAGCATATTTCTGTGCACAAATGATGCTACGGTTAGATAACAATGTGATCCAATTAGAAGATGTTTTGTTTTCTGTTGAGAGCACATTTACACTTCAGGGTCATGTTAATCGTCAAAATTGTCGCAATTGGTCTAATGAGAATCCTCACTGGATGACAGAGAAACATACGCAATATCCTGAAAAACTGAAGTCACCCCATTTGCAAAAATAAGGGTGATGTCCCACTCACGGGTTAAAATTGCAGTGGTGCTTATAATAGGCAAACATCCCCCCTCCGGAAACTAGATTATTTGAGTACGAGATTTTTTAATGCCATGCGTTGTACAGATTACATAATCATGATTGTATTTACCATTAAGCCTGTAGCTAAGTCCAACCGTACAAATCCACCTCCTGTAATATTAATTAGCCTTTGACTTTTGCTCATTACAAAAACAATATCTTTGGACTGGTCAAGCTTGTCATACCATGTGCTTGCGTAAATCATATTTGCTATTTTTCCTGCCTAAAAAAATTAAATAATAGTTCATTACACAAATGACATTCGTTGTTTGATTAGCTTTATTTTGAGCCTCTTAAATGTGATAACATTCAATTTATGGGTTTTGACTTCCGTTCAAATTTCAGAATGTTTTTAATTATAGGTTCAAAAGTTAACTAATTTTTCGCCTTTTTTATTATGGGCGCCATATTCTATTCTTCCACAGAAAAAAAGGATTTATATACTTTTCCCGAAAAATGTATTGTTTTATAGGATAACCTTTCAATTTTTGTTTTGGCAAATAAAAGAAATATTTCAACAAGCTATAACTCAGTATGTATTGGTTCTACAGAAACCACAAACCTAGCATTTTTTTGTTTTTTTATAAGGTACATTTTTTATCTAAATTATTTTTTTCTTAGAGTGCATATTTTTGAAGTTATTTACGAAAGACCGTATAAAAACATGTTTTTTTGTTGAAAAATCGATAATTTCATTTGGGATTAAGTCGAATTTACTTTCAGAAATAACTTAATAGAACAATAGTTGCTTAAAATTATTCATTCCCGGACTTTTGTTCAATGAAATCAAAATGCACTATAGTTCTGTCAAAAAATCTCATGTGGTGTCCATAAGAATAAAATGATAGCACAAAAACGAAACTTCAGATGGCAAATTCTGAAATCGTATAGCTGAAAAATGTGATTTTTGTTTGCGTTTCCTCACCAAATAATGCAACAAAAAAAAAACAACAAGAAATACTCCAATTTTCTGTTTTGTTTGGATATCTTATGAAGTATTCAAAAGATTTAAATTTAAAAAATGTCGTTTATTCAAGCACTAAATTACGCAATCTTTCCCCCATTTAATCTTCTTCGTATCTCCTGTATTTTCAGAGAACCCAATGGTGAGGGTCGAATTTGAATTACCGTTTATAAAGTTCTTGGTAATAGGTTTATTCGTGGATACCATGCAAATACGAGGGTGAATCAAATATAAACCGGACTTTTCTGTTTCTCGCCCTGTAGGTAATTCGAGTGGCGTGACGTCTCGATATATGTTAGGTAGGGATGTTAAGAAGAGGGGAGTTCGTCGGTTTGGCGAGGCGTAGTCGATGCGCTGTTAGTCTGTGCTGTTAGTAGCATCATGTCAGAGCAAAAGGTGCATAAGTCTGTTGCGCAACGTGTTGTTATCAAATTTTTGGCGCGGGAGGGCGTTAGATCGTCTGAAATTTTGCGTCGACTATCTGCACAGTTCGGCAATGAAACACTTTCAAGGACCCAAGTGTACGACTGGCACAAAAAGTTTTCAGATGGCCGAGAGACAGTGGAAAATGAGCCTCATGCACGCCGTCCCACAAGAAGCATCAATGAGGCGAATATCTACGCAATTCGTGAGCTGATTGAAGGTGACCGCCATCTTACAGTATTGCTGAACACGTTGGAATATCATACGGGAGTGCTCAATCAACCATTTCAGATGAGTTGGGTTACCGAAAAGTGTGTGCAAGATGGGTTCCTCGCCTTCTAAGGGAAGATCAGAAAGCAAACCGTCTTGCCGTATGTGAAAGGCTGTTAGCAAGATATCGAGCAGAGGGGGATGCGTTTTTGAGACATATTGTCACCTGTGATGAGACATGGGTGCATCATTATACCCCGGAGTCCAAACGTGCAAGCATGGAGTGGCGAAAACCTGGAGAGGCAGCACCGCGGAAAGCCAAGACCCGTCTTTCTGCAGGGAAAATTCTGTCAACAGTTTTTTGGGATTCGAAAGGCGTACTGCTGATCGATTTTCTGCACGAACGCCGTACAATTAATGCTGAGTATTACTGCGAACTACTCCAACAAGTGAAACTTGCCTATCGGCAAAAGAGGCGGGATATGTCTATCCGAAGTATGATTCTAGTGCATGACAACACTCGGCCACATACAGCTGCATTGACTCAAGGAAAATTTAACAAAATGCATGGGGAAACCCTTGAACACCCGCCTTACAGGCCTGATTTGTCACCATGTGACTACCACATGTTTAGGCCACTTAAAGAAGAACTGGGAGGCCACCACTTTGAGGACAACGAAGGTGTAGAAACGTTTGTGCGCCATTGGTTATCGACACGACCAGTTTCATTCTTTGAGAAAGGTATTAAAAAACTTCCGATTCGGTGGGAAAAATGTATACATAAGAGAAGAGACTATGTAGAAAAATAATATGTATTAAAATTTGTATTGATCATATTCATATTTGATTCACCCTCGTAATTTCACCGATTTGAAAAATTTTCGGCAAATCGTTCATCTCGATAGTTGATTGTGCTAACTTTCGATTCGCGGAAAATGTTTCAAACCATTGGAAGTAATGACAACTGGTCTTTACAAGCAGTCTCAGTCATGACAACCGATGTGTATTCCATTAGAAAAAAAAATGCTTTGTAGCTAATATCTTCTTGCATTATATTCTCTCCATTTTAATTTGGGGTTTTTTAATAGTTATTGGGGTCTATGATTACCCGAACACATCTAACAAATTCCAAAAATACTCAAATGAGTTTAAATCAGGATTTAGGAGAGGCCAATCCGAGGATGGAAGCGACAAGGGCTGAACAAAGTTGATAGTAATTTTGGTAATGTTTGCAATATGAAATACTTCGTTATGCA
This sequence comes from Octodonta nipae, assembly GCA_034190945.1. Taxonomy (NCBI): domain Eukaryota; kingdom Metazoa; phylum Arthropoda; class Insecta; order Coleoptera; family Chrysomelidae; genus Octodonta; species Octodonta nipae. Next base: position 159,527,550 of record CM067217.1, on the reverse strand, counting down.
ATTACATAATTTTCCAGAAAAAAATTATTTCAGTGAGCCATACAAAGGTTAAGATTCGTGTTATAAGAATATCGTTCGAGAAGGCATCTGTATTCATTTACTGGAGTTTAACAACATCGTGATTTATGAGTATATTAAGCGAATACTGGTCTTTAGTATGTTATATACCTACAAGAAAAATATAGCTCTCGACCTACTACAGTATGCAGTTGGTCATAAAATACGTTCACATACAGGAGGTGGGGGTATCAATTAGTATAGTAGTGTATGGGGAGAGTCTACTTTAATTTTTCTCCCGACTTCATTTTTTTTGTTACAATGTAAAGTCATTCGTTTCAGCTTTGTAAGTAGGTATATAAATATTTTTATCTATGTATGTTAAGTCACAATAGCTTACAAATTGGTATAATTACTTATGTTTATATTTCGACAAATTCGTATAAAATAGCCCATTAACGGGCTCTTCGCTTGTTATTTAATAACATGAAAATCCTCTTTCGAGGCCCTACACATCTGATATTAAAATAGAGTTGCATCTATTATAGAGATAATACATACAATTTCTCATAAACAGTAGAGGCTGATTAACTTCAGTATCAAAATAAATGCTAAATTAATCCAAAAAAATGAGTAATTCGATGTAAAATATAAAAATGTTTCTACTGCTAAAATTTTGTTTTACAAAAGCACGAATTTTAAACGTCCGTATTTATTGTTACATGTCTATTTCATTCGTCAATTAGCAGTCAAAAAATACTGACAGAAACACGTGTGAGTTTTTTCATAAGTTATTTAACACTTATATAAAATTTTGTCCGGAAAAAATCATTTACAAAATGTATACCCCCAATAACTAACAATTTGTTTGATCCAGTTTTTATTAAATTTGCAATAACCTTGCATATCTACATACAAACCTCATCTCTTACTGACTGAGCTGGCATACAGTAGCAGAACATTAATTCTACAAATCCACTCAATATGTATGCTACACACTTGAAAAGAATTGTCAGGTCGGATCTGAAATTTGTGCATTAATTTTTTTGCAACGTTATGGAGTATGAAACTTACTCAGTAGTAAATTTGTACATTTCTACACACATGCATAAAAGAAAATCTCCAAGGTAGAGAAACATATATGTGGAAAAAGCTTCATCTAATTGTTTCACAAATCTGAAAATTTAATTTAAAAATTTAGTTTTTATCACTTATAATAGAAGTACAATAGTTAAAAAAATTGGAAACATGTCATAAACGATTGCTGTGTTTCGAGCGCTCGTAATTGTTTAAAATACAAAATCCACTCAAATGTAGAACATTAAATAGTAATTGTTTTCTGTACTATAATTGTGGCATCTCTGGTTTTTATTTTTTCTGAGTTCTTTGGGAATAACATCACACAAACTTAAATAGTAATTTAGACAGGCCCTGAGTGATTTATAGACAAATTGGTGGCTAGTTAATGTTTATCAATTACTGATTTAATTGTTTTACTCTGGAAGGAATTTTTAAACAATTCTATAGCGAGATCGAGGAAAGTAAATATACCATTTTTTGTGATACAGCGTTAACTGCAGTAAAATGTTGTGTTCTAAGCTACACTCAAATGAGTTTTATTAACTGGTAGTACCTATAAACTTTAATAACGATCAATTTCGTGGCGTTCTGGGTAGATCTACAGGCCAGCTGCCTGCAGTTTCAGATATGCTTACCAAAAGACGAAAAAGCGAACAAAATTTGTAAACTAAATAACAAACTAAATAGTTCAGAAATTTTCACATTAAAAATTTTTTACACTACACGTGTTTCGCCATATTGTCTTCGCCAGGTGCAGAATTTATTTTAAACAACTACTGTTGTATGCCAAATTTATTCTATTTATTGTTAATCTCATACGGAACCATTAAAGAGATTAAGGAGAGAGGAGGAATTTCTATCTACTTGGTCATTTAAAAAAAGGTCAGAATATTTAAAGTTATTAATTTCTAAAGTTTCTATATAATTCAACTTTAAACTAAAATTTCGAAATCTTCGTCCAATTGATGATTTCAGAAGCCAAATGTACAGCATAGTTTGATTTTTGATCATTTGTCTCATAACTCTGCTCAGAGATGCGTTTTTTTAAATTTCTATATATGCGACCGATGTAGGATTTGGAACATATACCACAATGCAGTGTATATACCCCTGATTTACTATTGTTATTAGTATTTTGTTTATTATTTTTAATAAGATTTCCTAAATTGTTAGTAGTTTTAAATGCAACGTTTAAATCCTGTTTACTTAATATCGACTTTATTTTGTGACTTGGTTTACCAATATATGTTAAGTTCTTATAAATTTTCTCACGTTCTTTTTTTGTACGGGTAAACTAAATTTACTGCCTTTTGTAACTGTTTGTTCCGGAGAATTAAACGAATCTTTATTATAAGCTATTTGCTTTATTAAATTTAATTCTGCCGAAAATTGTGTTTCTGATAATGGGACACTTATGAGCCTATGAACCATGCAATGGTATGCAGCCAATTTATGTTTGAAAGGATGTGATGAAGTACTGTGAATTGTAATTGTAAAAATTCCAAATTGATGCCTACAATTACTCTTGTTATTGATAAATCTAAAAAGTTAATTATTGAATTTTGTTCTATCTCTACGGTTAGGGTGTATATTGTTAATGTATTCACCTAATCTATCTAACTGTCTATTTGTTCCTACAAAAGCTGTAATAATGTCGTCGACATAAATAAGATTCTTAGAATAATTATGAATAAATAATTGTTGTTCTATATTGTCCATAAATATCTCTGTTAATAGTGGGCTTAAGAGATTTCCCATTGCTAAGGAAGGCATAAATATTTTATTGTTAAAAGTAAAATAATTTTGTTTTAAGCATGTTTTGAGTAGACTAAGAACTTCATTTACGATAATTAAATAGGATTTTGTTCAAATAATTTTTCTACTAAATCTATTGTATCGTCTAAGAGTAAAAAGTTTTTTACGTTAAAATAAATTAATTTACATTTCGGAGGCAAAACAATATTTTCTATGTTGTTGATCAATTGATATGAGTTATTAATACTATATTTTGGTTTGAATTTTGTATATTGCTTAATGGTATTATTGCCTTGGATATGTTTACTAAGGGAGCTGTAATGAATGATACAATAGGTAAATCTGGTTTATGTCGTTTTATTACAGTTTTAATGGTTGTGGGTTAGGTAGAATTAACTTGGAGACCATTGTTGGACTTATTACGTTACTTGAATCTATTAAGTGAGATTTTAATTGCCGTTAAATTTGTCTGTTGGGTCTTTCTTCAATACTGCCCGTGTTGATCAGGCCCATGGTTTTTAGTACGTAATCTGCACGTGTGATTACTAAATTATTGATTGTAATTTTTTGCCTGATGGACAGTGTAATATTCTGGATGTTTATAACAATGCTTAGAAATCTGATTTTGAATTATTGTAGAACAATGGTCTTTAAGATTTTGATTATTAGGAGTATTTATAAAAGCTATTTCTGTATCCACCCCGATAATTTGAAGATTTTGTTTATTTATGGCCGGTCTTATATATTATATTTAAAACCTTAAAAATAAATGTTAAGTATCTTTTGTGTTCCTTTGAATATTATTGTAAAATAAATAAACTGATGACAGTTCTCCAGTGCAGAGAAGTATTACATAAAGGTTACTGTTTAGAAGTTATTGTTTTTAATTCTGTAAGTTAAGTGTCCTTCCATGGAACACCACAACTGAGCTTCAATTCCTCAATCAAAATAAACAATTTTTTTTCATCGAGTCTATGACCGAGAAATGTTCAACCAAATATGCAGTTTTGGATTCTTTCTACTACTCTACAACTCTACATGGAAATACTCGTACTTCAAGTACTGAAAATGTAGTAACATTCATGTCCTTAAACACATTCTAACATAGATGCTCGCAGAGAATTCAAATAGAATGCTGGATTCGTCAGGACGTTTTGAGAAGAAGAAAGGTAAACTATTCAAAATCTGAACAGAATTCTAAAATTGAAAAATGACTTTCCAAGACGATAAAAACTAAGATAGCAAGTAAAATGTAGTACTGGTTATATTAAATTTTTGAACCAATTATATAAGGTAAAGGTAAAGTTTAAGTATATGATGTAGATTTATGTTACATATTTGTCTTCATCTTAATTTAACTAGCCTTCATAATCAGACAAAGAATACACTTAACAAGAAGAAAACTGAATTTAAACTCACAAAAAAGAATATTTTTTATAAGACACCATAATAGTAGCCTGTCAATATATAGCAGTAAGCTTCTACGTATTTAAACGAGATGATTTGACTACTGCCTTTACCACAAATTCATTACAGTAATTGATTTTTTTATGTTCAGTACGCTACGTTCGCACTATTTAATATCATCAAGGGGACACCATGCAGGAATGCGGGGTCTATGCAGAATCTATAATAATAATAGATAATATAGAATCTATAATAATATAGTTGCGAAGTATACCTTTAGCTAGAGCAATCCAAAGACTGACAGAAGTTTAGATACAAAGCGGCTGATCGTTACCACGATGCACATAGTATCGTGATCCTTACGCATAGAATTGTATAGAACCACAACTAGAAGGCTCGAGAATGAGCCTAAAAGTGTAGTTACGTGTATATTCTGCCGTTGGTCGTATAAAGATAGTAGTAGTGTATATTAAATATTTAATAAAGACAGAAGTAACTTACTCTAAAAGAAAAATGTGATGTTCAATGCACAGTTTTAAATCACTTTTGATGTTTTTCTTCTGCGTCTGTGAATCATTCTTGCAGCTGCATATTCTATTAAATCGTTGTGCCAATAATTTAAACTGAAATCCTGTCATCGTTGAAAGAATTAAAAACAACAAATCAGTGACGTTTATTGGAAGAAAAATTGTCATAATGCAAGCATATTCCTCCATGAATAATATGAAATAGTACGATAGCCATCGAGGTCTGTAGCACTCGAAAACTAAATTTTGTCCTCTGGTAAAGAACGGCGCTAAATATCCAAACAGGGCTAGCTGGTAAATTGCTATGAGGAATCTGGTCTTATTTTTAATTTCATTAGTCATGTTTGTAAATATCTGCTCATCATCTTCATGTTCTAATGAGTCAATATTCCAGAAATTTTCTTTCATTATTTTTATTATGTGTAATATTTTTGGTTTTGTTAAAAACATTGTTGTAATCCAAGCTGCGATACCCTAAAAATATAGTCAATATATGAAATCAAGTTGAGCTTATCCATACTCTTCAATAAAAAAATATTCTTTACAATCATTTCTAAGTTATATCTTAATTACTGACTAGACTAAATCTTAAATCAATTGTTAGAATTCACCGTCAAGTTGGTGATTTTTAAAAGTCCACTAACAATTATAGTTTGGTCATAGCGAATGGCGAATAATTTTTCTGTAACCCATATTCAGACAATACAATACTAGAGAGCAACGGGAGTCATTTGAGACTGAACGATAGAAGCGAAAGCTTATTACGAAATATAGTTCCCGTTTCTTGTTATCTTCCTGTATCTGTTTCTCTTTCCTTGTGTCATTCTTAGTAGTAGATATAAATTTCAGGAGAATTAAAATAATTGTTAGTATTTTGATACGACTTAAGTATTAATCCTGATTTGTTATGTAATTTGTAATTTAAATAAAACTACAAAGAAACATATGATTTGTAAGTTTTTAATTAAAATATAAAATTAGTTTAATTATAATAATTCAGGCATGCTTCACGTATTTAATATTTTAGCAATATATAACGAGGTCACTTTAATTATAACAAATTAAATTATGGGAACATTATTTAAGTAGATATATTTTTTAATATCACAGCATCTCCAGACTATTCTTCAAAATATCTATTGTAATATAGTTTAATCTATACATAATTAAGTAAAAGTGACCGTCCAACTGTATTAAATTAGGGTTGGGCTGATGTAACAGAAGGGTGAATATTAAACACAACGCTAAAAGTTTTTAGAACACCTCATCGATATTTAAGAGAGAAATGTACCTATATTTTACATACCTTAGTTGAAAAAACACAAAACCGGTATCTTAGCATTAAAATTATTTATTTAGGAATTGACCTCAGACCCTCTTTCTACACGAGCGCTATTCTGGACACTTCTTGAACTTGTTATGTAATGCTTTCAGCTTTTTCAGTTCAATCCTCATATAAGTTTGCCATCCTTGTCTCAACCATTTATACACTTGACCTTTTTTCCAGAGTTCTAGTGTGACATCCTTGTCGTGTCGCTACCATCTATAAACTTGACGTTTATGTGCTGTTCTTCCGTATGTAATTTAAATTATCACAAAACCAAATTGTGTGCAAGTATAGTATATTAATCTGATGTTATATTTGTTTTTCTACTATTAAGTTATTAATTTTCTATAAACGAAGAGACTTATTATATTAAATGGTTTCTATTTCTTACAAAGAAAAAACGAAGTCAAATGGTAAATGGGTATTTAAAGATCAAGGTAGTGTGGGGTCGGTCGGAACGCAGTGTCGAAACAAATGCAATTTAAGTTTTTGAATTTCATTACCATGCTCATCCATTTTCATATGTGTAAGTGTGCGCTTCCGTTAAGAAGTTTTCCCATCAAAAATATATTTTTCAAATTGATAACCTCGGTTTTGTTTCTCTACATATTTTAAAGCATACATTTATAATTTTATAATTTTGGTCACAATTATAAGCGGCAACATTTCTCGAGAAGAATTTACTCTAGCAGGAATTGACCTGATCTGGAATACGATCAGTATAGACTACCGATAGACCAAGCAGGTTTTAGGGCAGGCAGGTTCATAATCAATATGTTTACGCTTAAAGGACAAAGGAACTGAAAGAAACTGTAGACCAGAGAGAAGGAAATGAGAGAGTGACGAAAATAATAGAAAAAGATGGAAACACGAGCACTAGCGCCTCTTTGTTAGGGACAGGTCGAACTAAAAATTGGCGGCTTATTTGAATTTCTATTATGTATTTTCTCAGATTGTACGATATAGGTACCATTTAAACCAATTTGTCATAAAAATTGGATATGTACACAATTATAGATTTTTTTCAATTTTATTAATTCAATAATAAATATACAATTTTATTTTCATTATTGTGTTAATAAAATAGAATAATATCTATATTAACCCAATTTTTATGAAAAATTAGTTTAAATGGAATAGTACAACTGAGAACAAATACAAACGGCCAGGCTTTATTATAAATTATATATGCAGACATATCACACAATCAAGTTTATTTACATATTATTGCAAGAGAAGTGTAAATTATATAAAACAAAAAATAACTGACAAAAATTATAAAAGTACAGCGTTTCATTATAAATGGCGAGTACACCTATCATACCAAATTTATTAACAGATATGTATGTAGGTAACATATATACATTCTGAGTAAACTATGAAACAAAAACAATGATAAAATTTATAATGATTTTTGTCAATCCAATAATAAAAATATTTTGAACAGTTTTGACTAAAATTTTAATTCTTCATGATGCTACCTGACCTTTTTAGTATGAAGATACTGTCATTGAAACCATTTCCTATCTAATTCTTTGTTTCCTGAGACGGTACATGGAATGGATGCCAATTTTAATCCTGCATGAAAAGGAATAGAATTCAAACATTTTCTAAGTGGTGAAGGTGAAGGTAATTTTAAACAACTACGCAAAAATCAATAAGACTTTGGTCCCTTTTTATATAATGCCAAAGCAAAAGCTTTATTCTTTAAACTCCAAATAGGTTTTTTCCTTGGTGCATTTATCAATAGTGAATTCAGAAAATCCATACCTGTAGCACTCAAAGATTTGTTTAAACTTGACAGAATAAATTGTTGATTATTTCTTAAAGATATAACTTTGATTTTCGACTGTTGGTGACGGTTAATTTTATAGAGAATTCTTTCACAAGAAGTCATTTGAGAAACATTTGTACATTTAATCTTTGTCAAAATACCCTGCTTAACTGCCCTGGAAGGGATGGTAAATGAACATCTGCATATTTGACTACTAGAAGATGGTCCTGAACAAATGTCACATACTTTTGAAGTTTTTGCAGTTGTATGTAACCTTTCCAAAGAGTAATGTCTTTTTAAAGATACTGCAGGTTCATTGTTACTTTCTATAGGTATATTTTCATTTAAGGGACAAGAAATACTACTGTTAATACTGGATTTATGAACACTACTTGGATTAAATATTGTTGGTATTCTTTTAAATTTATAGCCAATTAATTTAAGACAATCAAATATAATTCAAATTCAAATTTGAAATGCGCACGTAGTGAAAACAAAATTGTAAAGTTATAGAGAATTGTCCTACGTTCTAAAATATCTAAAGTAAATCATCATATAATAGAGGCGATAAGATATAATAACGTATTTCGAGTTATAAAAATATTTGGTGAAAACCCAAGAACAGACATGCATTTGATCAAACTACGAACGTTTGTCTGGGATAGAACCTGCACGAAGCGCCCCCTTCGCACAGGCCAGCTTAGGCCAGACACTAGACTTGTCCGTGTTTCCAATTTAGCATATGCAATTCGGTGCTCTCTCATTTCCTTCTCTCTGCTGTAGACCCACATGGCTTTGTTTGACCTGGAGAAAGCATACGACAGTGTACTGATCTCACAGTTGCTAAAATGACGTATCTAGGAAAAAATTTGAAAAAAACTATTATGAACAAAAGTCTACGAACAACCACTCCATTTACAACAAAGCCTGAAACTGGAATATTATACACCCGTAGCAATTTTTTAAATATATTTAAATAGAACAGTGGTAGTAAGTACAAAGTTGTAGTGAGAATAGCTTACTTTGTGTTTTGCAAACGATCAGGTTGTGCTTATAGAAGATGTAGCAAATATATTGGAGTGATATTCATAAAACAAGTGAATAGCAGTGACGAGATATAAGAAATATTAAATAAAGGTTGCACTTTAATTAGGCTCTCCGTAACCACTAAGCAACTTCTCACAGCTAGAGTCAATAATGTTAAAAGATAAACATCCAAAATGGATAGACACAACTAGAAGAAGAATTAATTAGAACACTCCCAGTGAAAACTATAATAACTAGAGAAATAGGTTGGGTTTCGGCTCTTGGGGCCAGGGCGAAAAACGTACTTCTATGCAAGATAAAATTATGAAATTTGGACAGTGCAATATGCACCACCTAATCTAACATCACCCTTAATTTGGTTGACCTACCCCCACGTTAGAGGGGGGTCGGGGGGGTAACTACCCCCAAAAATCAAGATTATTTTTTTTAACTGTTGCTATCGAACTCTACGTCTAACGCTCAATTTTTACTTTTTGGGCCAACACTTGTGGGCAAAGGGGTTGGCAACCCTCAACGCCAAATTAGCCTTCTCGCTCAGCCACACTACTGTTAAGAGCGAAGCCCGTTCCAGTAGGTGCCCAGGGGGGACCACGTGGAGGTGGAGTTAGGCGCTTGTGAGGCACTCGACTGGAATCGGACGGAACCCTTCTAACCAGTGAGGACAACACTTCCCCCCCCCCACACACACACACACAACACACACAATAACAACATTATAAACGTAACATTTTTATTTCTGGATTAATAACAAAACGATTATTTCTTTGTAATAAAATAACTATCAACAAAAACGAACACTCTTCTTCAGACAAATAAACATAACAATTTAAATTCTTCATTAATAACAAAACAGTATTATTATATATTTACAATAAAATATTTATAAACGAAAACATATTTTTTCACAAGCACTTCTGTTCAGTTTATGGCTGGTCTCCTCAAGGGAATCTAAAATATTTTTTTGGTACATGTACTGCCCAATATACTGGTCGGTCGTAGAGATGTTGTTAGTTGACCGGAGTAGACGTTTCAACTCTCTCCAAGATCTTTCGATGGTCTGCGTATGATCTCTATACGGCTGCATACCAGGTATCGGTGGTACATGCTGGCCGGCAAAATCCAAACATTCCACATTGAAGCGACCAGCTGGTGCCCAGAATGGTGGTTCTTCTTTTGGAGGACTAATAAAATTAGCAGAATGATTAATGCGACCGTGACCGTTGAACATCCGATTGCAACTGTTGTATGCTCTCCAAAAGTCTGTGCATACGTACGACTCATAATCGATGTGTTCTTGAAGTATTGGTAGTAGAGTTTCTGCATCCCGTTGATCAACTTTAACCACAAATCTCTTCTTTGTGGAACGGCTGATGCCGCCGACGACCCATATGTGATGCCACGTTGTATTTCTTCCAACATTATATTTTCTTTTGAAAAGATGGGTTTCATCAACTTCCACGATGTCGTGGGATCCCCCGATGGGCGTGTACTCATGCCACGCAATGGCACATGCATCGTCTCGACAGAAACCGTACCAGTAGACGGCCGTTTCAGAGGAAACTTTAAAACCCTTCACTAATTCGGTTATTGGCATGTTTTTCAGCCAGGCGAAAATAATTTGAACGACGCGATGTTCGCCCATGGTATCGTTTATCCGTACATGTGCCATCAAAGTGTTCGTATATGCGCTAAATCTTCTTCTCCCGTAATTTCTACATACATAGCGAAAACCATTCCTTCCGTGTTCGATTGAAGTGCTGAGATGTCCTCCACATTCTGGGCAAGTTGCTGGAGTATTTATTCTTGGCACCACTCCATATAATGCCAATAAATTTCGCCCTTGTCTTCGGCATCCTTCGTTATCTAAAACTCCGAGTCCTAGATAACTTCCTAATGTACAGTAGTTTACTGTAGCTCCCATGAAAAGCTGCACGTCCATCGCGATTTTCACAATATCACTACTAATTTATAATATAATTAACAAAATTACTTAAATATATAGTAAATTAACAATGTAACAATTTTGTATCAGCAATATAATTGATATTAAGACAAATTTAACACCTTAAATAAATACAACCTACTTCTATAAAATATCTGATGCAAGTGTCTCGTATATCCCAAAGTTCGAGTTTTTATCCCTGCCCGACAAAACATCGGCACTGACCGCCCTTTTTTGCAATCGTTTCATTTGAAGCCGACAGACAACGTTTACTTACATTTATCATTTTGACATAACAAACAATTTCATTTAATTTTCAGTTACTTATTAGCAGATAAATAAACTTTCTTTGTTAAATATTTGAAATGAAATTTTAAAAAATTACATTTATATTTATCACTTAATCATTTAAAACTTTTTTTCGTACGTCGAAAAGTAATTTGATTTAAAATCATGTGCTATTCTGCAAGATTTTAAACACGACGTGTATTATGTATTGCCTAAAAATTAATATTTTACATTTTCTTTGTACATATACAGGCACAGGGTGTCCCATAACTAATAGACAATACGGTAACCATTTAGAGGCGGTGAAAATTTTTTATTAAACGATATACAGGGTCCTAAAGTGTGTATTTGGTTTTTGTATATTTGTGTTATATAAAAAACGGCTCCCTATATTGAACTCAAATTTGGTGCAGCATTGTTTTAAAGGGCGATAAACAATATTTTTTTATCATTTTTCATGGTACTTTTACAGGGTGTTTGTTACGAAGGTCGAATTAAGCAAATCCATGTTAATTATTTTAACATCCCCTATAATTTGCGTTCCGACGATAAATAATGAAACTGACATAAATGAATGAACCTCTATATTTCAAGGCGTCTTCTAGATATTGCCATTTTAAGACTGGCACTTAGTCATTTAAATAAAACCTTAACGGTTTCAAAAACATTCAATTTAATTATGAAAACAAAAAAAATTAAATAGATTCACTTCATCGACTGTTAAAATTGACCACCATTAACGTCAATGCATTTTATTACACTTTTTTGAAATTAATTTCATTGCTGTACACCAAAGATTTCATGTATCTCCTTACGTGAAACTACATCGGATTAAGTTATGGGGTATGAGGCGGCCAAGGGAATTTACTGCCACGTCCACTCCAACGATGCGGAAAGTAGTAATTTAAATATTTCTGGACTATAAGTGGATAATGTGGCGGCAGCCATCCTGCATAAACCACATATGCCGCCTTGCAATAAGAGGAACTTTAATCTCCTCGGAAGTTCAAACAGAAATTTTGGCGAGACGTCCAACTTTTTTTGTTGGTTTAGGTGGTGCATATTGCACTGCCCAAATTTCATAATTTTATCTTGCATAGAAGTATGTTTTTTGCCCTGGCCCCAAGAGCCGAAATCCTCTACTTTTTGTCGATAAATCGGAAAAATTAAAAATAATAGGAAAATTATGAAAAATGAGTGCTGGACGTAGTAAAATGCGTAGAGTTCGATAGCAACTGTTAAAAAAAATAATCTTGATTTTTGGGGGTAGTTACCCCCCCGACCCCCCTCTAACGTGGGGGTAGGTCAACCAAATTAAGGGTGATGTTAGATTAGGTGGTGCATATTGCACTGCCCAAATTTCATAATTTTATCTTGCATAGAAGTATGTTTTTCGCCCTGGCCCCAAGAGCCGAAATCCTCTACTTTTTGTCGAAATTTTTTCTAAGTCGATAAATCGGAAAAATTAAAAATAATAGGAAAATTATGAAAATTGAGTGCTAGACGTAGTAAAACGCATAAGGCTACGAGAATTATGCGAACCGACCTGAAGAGAGCAGATGTGACTCTGCCGAAACGTCGTCATTTTACCATCGATCCCGGCAGGGATCAGTTATCCACTACGCGGATGAATTCCCGGAAACCACCTAAAACATTTAGTGCCCGCGAAAACTTAAAAACAAATATATATATATATATATATATATATATATATATATATATATATATATATATATATATTGTCTTGCGTACAAAAGATTGACACCTCGAAGAGAGTATTCAATATCTCTGATAGGTGAAGTTAACCTGAAAATTTCATCGTGACATCCTAACCTAGGAATTACGGGTAACAGCAATTACTTGGAACGGCTCCAGATTCGGAACCTCTATGTGCTAGTTTTCCCGAAAATCCTAGATGTCGGTCTTTACATCTCGCGTCTTCAAAAATCAAACACAATGTGCTGGTAGCAGACATTTTAGATGAGATTATCTTAGGTATGGACCTCATTAGACAGTATGGGTTCATATTCGAACCAAACTACGACTTCTTCAGATTCCTGAAGGAAGAATTTGTGTTAACAAGACCAACCAGGGATCATATGAGTTCAATAAAAATCTTAGTAATTTCCACAATGAGAGTGCCGTGTAGAACTGAACAGATTATCCTCGATTAGCTACAGATAAATCTTGGAAGTCGTCCTGAATTGGTAGAACCCGGCCAGATATCAAATTGTTGAATCATGATATCCAAGTAACCATGTTTTGTTCGGAAAGGAAAGTCAGATGAAATCCTTGTGGAATTTAACGATTATGCCGAACAATTACGGAAAACACTACTGGCTACCACAAATTGGCAAGGAAACACTTGTTAGCTACAAGGGGATGAAAACCCGGTGTGATTTGGAAGCAAATTCGTCAGATTTCAGCAAGGCGATAAGTACTGGTTGTACAATCCACAAAGGGCGAACGGCATGTCGCAGGAGTTCTCACCGTCATGTGATAGACCCTACGAGGTTATCAAGAGGATAAATGATTTTCTGTACCGCATCCAACGCAGTCCAAGGACAAAGATGAGTGTTATCTATCTGGATCTTCTAGCCCCTTATCAAGGTGATGAAGCATCTAATCAGGACGAAAAGAACAAAGGGGGGGAGCAATGTCACGGAAATTTATAACTGGGAGGATCCTGTATATACAAACTAGATGTCACTGTCATCAAATGGTAATTGACAGTTCGGGAAAACTGTTTCCGCGACAGAAGTTAGATTGTAATTCAAATTTATCCTTAGAGCATCTACTTCCTAGAGATAGCCTGCAGTGCATTAATATCGTGCCAATGCTAGAATGAGAGGGCAGCAAAGAGCGTCTGATGCTATTTCACTTGATTGGAAACTGCATCCAATAAGCTCATTGGCTGTACCTACCAATCCAGTGAAATAGCTTCTTGATCTTTCTATTACCCTCCCTTTCTATCTTTGGCACGATATTTGTGCATTGCAGGCTACCTCCAGAAGGTTTATGCTCTAAGAGTTTATTAGTTAGAGTTTGCCTTGTGCATTTTGAATTTGTCATCATTATTGAATAAAGTTATCATTAATTGGACGAATAGTGTGTGAATCAAAACCCACAGTAATAACAATTACAGAAAATGGATTCTGAACAAGAATTTAATTTGAAGATGTCAAGTGCTGGTTTCACAGAACGTCAGATTAACTCTTCTTTTCAGAGAGCGCCAACCAAAGCGCAGAAAGGTTTATATTTTCTTAGAATTGCCATTGAAAAATGTCTGACCTTGAACCCTGAAACATTTGGAATCTCCGAAATATTCAAAATTCTTTTCTATTAGTTTTTTTTGTGATAATTCCAAACAAATCCGTAAATACTATATAAAGTTGAAAGCTAGAAATATAAACTTACATGCAAAATCACAAGAATACATGACAATGCGTTTGTGATGTCTGTCATAACAACTGAACTTTCTTTGTACACGAAAATCAAGGAAACCAACACCATAACAAACACTCCATTCAGAATGCTGTAAAAGAACAACACTATCTGAGAAACCTTCCATTTCTGTTTATCGATACCGGCAAAATTTAGAAAAATTACGCAAATTTTCATAATAGAAGATTCCATTATGTAGGGTAGTGAATAGTTATGTAGCTGCTTTTATTCTATGCAACTAATAATCTTTTTCTTTTTCGTTTTAAATATATTCTCATTCCTTAACCATTTATTACCTCTGTCGAGAGGTCTAACACTATAATTTCTGTTCAATATGAAAATATTTTATTTATTCGATTTTCAGTGTATGGGAGGAATGGGTGGGTATTAAAAAACACATTACTTATTGTGATATTGTTGGAGATTTTAGTCTCTAATTTCTCTCTTCTGTTGAAGCGTATTATCATTTTACATAATTTATGAGAGGCGTTTTGGACTTTATTCTAGTAGATTTAGAGGATGTACAAATCAATTTTTCAACTTACACAAGAAATATTACCTTCATATTTCTAACGACAACTAGACAATTTTTGAAAATCTGAGTTTGTGTTGAATCTTGTTAACAGCCATAGCATCTGAAAGTAACTTAAGAATAGCTACTGATGCAATTGGAGATCACCATACTGGATTTAAATATAAATATAAAAAAAAAACTCGAAACGTTATCAAGGTGAACAGTGGAAGGAACATGAGCCAAGAATAAAATAGACAGAAAAAATGTTAACTGTCGTCTATAGGAAACGAAACATGTTGGGGGAAGGAGAAACTGAAAACTCAAAAAGTTACATGTACCTAGATATAACCACAGAACATGAATCCAGAGTTTTCACCAAACAGAGCACACATAACAAAGAGCGAGCTTTTGAATGCTGTTGGCTTGTGTTCAAAAAAAATATCATCGTCAGCATATCAACGAGAAATCATGTTCGGGCTGTCGGTGTTCGATTATTTACTTTTCTCATGTTTTAAATCATCTTGATCAGTCTTTTGTCTCCTCATTATCCTCTACTTCTTACTGCAAGTTCTTTTGGATTCTATACCCTGATGCAGTTGATCTACCGCCATACATTCTAACAACGTGTTGGACTGCAGTATTTAATGTTCTGTGTGTATGCTTATATTCTTCCATTTATTTGCATGTGCTGCGTACACACTTGACCGATGTCATAACACAACACGCCAAACCACGTCGTCTCTCATGTGTTGATGTTCCTCGCCTTCCTCTCTAGCCCCGAAGCACTCTATTTCTTTTTTATGTGTTTAGCATTTTACGGTACGGCAGTAGGAATGCCACTGTAATGTATATTCTGCACATTAGAGAAACCAAAATATGCGCTATGAAGCATGGGAACAGACAGGCAGAGATTTAAAAATCTCAGGTAAGTTGTTCATTTTATTAAGAAAATGTTACATTTATAAAACCAAAAGAAGTATTTAGTTTTGCCCCCTTTCAATCATTTTTCGCTGCCAAGGTATACTGCCATGAGGTAAAATAATATACCTACTTTCTGCATGGTTCCCTTATAATGAATGTGTTAAAGTGTGTTACAAATGTCTACACTACATAGCCCACGTCGCATGACATAGCATGCCATGGAGGCGTGGCGTGTTGCGTGTTTCTACCCTTATGCTCGTATTTGTAGAAGTTTTTGGGAATAACTTCATAATTACAGAAAAATCTGTATATTTCAAATTTTCGGAACTTTTCAGAGTTTTCAATGGAATAAAAAATTAACACAACGAAATTTAAAAATGAAAAAATATATAAATTTAATATTTAATGTGGCGCTTTTGGGTGCGACGCATAATAATAATAAGTTGCATTCAGCAATAATGATATCAAGGATTCTGATGTTTCAGAGATTCATTTAATGTCATAAGGGAAAACCTAGGAAAAACCTGATAGTTCATCCCGATACCGGGTTATTCAAAAGTGCATTACCATTATTAATTTCATCCCTGATTATTGGTAAAAGGAAAACAATCGCTATTATTTAATGAAATTAAAGGAGACTTTCAGCTTTAGTTTGGCATTGTGTTCTTCTTTGTGTAATATGGTTGAATTTTAAAATTCTATTCCATGACCAATGTTCCAGACATATTCACAAATTTGTGACATTTCGAAATGTCGTTTCTTTGTACAATTTTTGTGTTCATTTATTCGTATATTTAGAGGTCTAGAGGTTTCTCCAATTTATTTTATTGGAAGGATTTTTAAAGATGGACATTTTTTGACCGTTGGATTGTGTTATTTGGTTTAGTTTTTGATATAATTAATTTTTGTGAATATATTGTTTTAATGTTTAAATATTATTTCTGCTGCACACTCATTTTAGTTTTTCTGAAAGACCTTGGATGTATGGTACCTATGGTTGTTGTTGTGTTGTTATTATCTTAGGTATCGGTATTGCTTTGAGCAGCTTGGTGTTGCATATTAGTGATTTTTTTGTGTTGTATAGTGTCTAACTCTTTATTGGCGAATTTTTCACGACAATTCTTAGCAGTAATTTTTATAAATGTTGTTTCTTCATTAAATTTACTGACATCAGAGCAGGTTTTTACCCTATCATATGAAGATTGTTAGCAAAAAGCAATATTTCTACCTCCAGATGTTTATAATATTTGAAATAGTCAAACTTTGCCATGAATGTGGTCTTAGTACCAAGAAATTTTGAAAATACAAACTAGAGATGTCACAACTATCATAAAAAAAAACAGTGTTAACACATAGTTGAAGAATTATTGTCTTCAAGCAAATCGCGAGAACAGATTTCCATATATCGCGAGCTAGTTGGCAGGTTTAGTAATCCTTGCTGATACAAATGACTTTTTCTAGACATTTATAAGTAGCTACTTCCTGTGCAAATTTTTGTCGAAAACAAAAACAAGACATATTTTTTGTTTGCGTCTTGTTAATTGCCCTGGTTGTTGTGAAACTACATACAATCTCTCCGACATTGACGTTGCATCGTCTATGCTGTCTGCGATTTGGAGTCATCCTCAAATCTGAGGTCACTTAGCTTTTCGGTGTTTATATGTACTTCAATTTCCTCCTAGTTTATTTTATTACACATATATTCTAATAAAATAGTGAATAATTTTGACTAAAATTGGTTTATGCTTTCTCCGAATCTAAAGGGCCTTCGCTGAGAGATATGTAATATGGTCCAAAATTGAAAAAAGCTTCCTATGGTTTCAATATTATTTGGTAAAAAGTGGATAAAATAAATACTGTTTATTTTTAGAATACACATTATTTAAATTATCTAAGACATAAATTAGAGATGTTGAGCTTATAAAAAGCCAATTTGTGGTTGTCGCAATTCTCTACAACATTGCCGATAACAGTAAATTTCATTGGTACATTTTCTGTAAATCACTAAACTGTTAGCGCGTTTTTGACGTTAAATATCTTTATGCCTTTTATATTTCGGGATTGGACAAACCTAGTGTTGCAATCTGACAACTGACAGCTCTATCATAAAGTTTGACATTTTTGAGGTTATACGTACTCAGAACGTTTTGACACACGAGCGCTATGTGTTGTTCACAGTAACTTAAAAGATTCATCTCGGCCAAAAAATGGAATTAAATCGTGAACATTTTCGTGTGATTATTTTTTACAACTTTCGACGTGGATTAAGTCAGCAAGAGTGCATGGAATTCAATCGAGGTCGTAGTTCACTCCAAGACGAATTTCGTGAAGGTCGTCCAAAAACAGTTGTTGTTCCGGAAACCATTGATGCTGTGTGACCTATCGTGAGATTGAGTCAACCTTACACATTAGTGGGACCAGCATACATTCAATATTGCATAAACATTTGAATGTCAAAAAAATTTGTTCGCGTTGGATCCCACACAATTTGTCAATCGTTCAAAAAAGGCTCGTGTCGATTGGTCGAAAGAAAAGCTCAAAAAATAAGATCACGGGGATTCAAAACACGTTTATGACATAGTGACAGGTGATGAATCGTGGATTTACGCGTATGAGCCCGAAAGTAAACAGCAGTCGACTGTATGGGTGTTTCAAGATGAGTCGAATCCAACAAAAGTTGGATCGCGCACGAAGCACTTTCAAGCAAATGATCGCCTGTTTTTTCGGAAAAACTGGACATGTCGCAACGGTACCACTAGAACAACGCAGAACAGTCAATTCTGAGTGGTACATAACCATTTGTTTGCCAGTTGTCTTCCAAGAAATGAGGAAAACCAACCCCCGAAGACAGATCGCTCTTCACCACGACAATGCGAGCTTTCATACATCGGCTCAAACAACTGCATTTTTGACCACTCAAAACATCGATTTGATGAGTCATCTGCCGTATAGTACTGACTTGTCACCAAATGACTTCTTTTTATTCCCGTACGTAAAAAACAAACTGAGAGGTCAACGTTTTTCGACACCTGAAGAAGCCGTTGCTGCGTTCAGAATGCATGTTTTGGAGATACCTCAATTAGAGTGGAAAAAGTGCTTCGACAATTGGTTCAAACGCATGCAAAATAGATCTTCATGGGGAATATTTTGAAAAACAATAAAGCGATTTTCGATGATTAATATTTGTTTTTGTTCTCTAATCCCAAAATATAAAAGGCAGCTCTCGTATTTTGCCATCAAACTGTCTTTTCTTATGTAAATGATTTGCGCAATATGCCTCTAAAGTAGCTATTTTTCTATTTACTAAGCCCTTAGTCCAGATGTATAATTTTTTGACTAATTTTGTTAGGTAATATCCCACGTGTCTTATAATACAAAGCTCAAAGACAGATCTAACAGTAGTAAAAAATATTTTATTCGAGTTTCTTAATACATATTTTTAAATGCATTTTTGGTTATATGTAAGGGTATTTATTGAATAATTTAGTTCTTTCTGGGGATTCTAAAGTCAACATTATATTGATTAATATCGTCTACCCACTGTAAAAGTTAGGTTTATTTGTATGCCAACAAAAAATTGCAAAAAACTTACAATTTACTAATTTTGTTAAATGTTTCCCTTATATTCTCAAATATTGGTTATAGCAAATAATCTTACTTTTTCATGCAGATCTAATAAAGCGAGTTCCAATTGAAATCTTCCGCTAGAGAAATTGAAAAGTTATAACTAATACCCAGAAAAAACATATCACATATAATGAAAAAACTTATACCTCGTAAATTTACAGTATGAGTCATTTTGATTGAAAACATTTTTAAAATTTAACATTATTAACAGATAGATTGCCACCAGTTTTATTAAATTTAAGTAAAGGTCAGTTTGTTTCAATTTTCAAGGCCTACTAAAATACTTTCTCGTTGTTCAAAGTGAAGAATGTGTATTAGCGATTAATTTATTAAATATTAAATTACTGGATTTAATGTACCTAGAATAGTCATAAAAATATGTTAAATAATGACAAAAAACGACTCAGCTAACACTCACAAACTAAATACGTAGCCACGGAAGAAATTTTTTTCTTATAATAATTTGTTGCATTTAGGTTTGTTAAATTATTCAGTTTAAATATTGGTTTTCGCTTTTTTTATGAAAAGTTGGTCACCGCTATAGGTATGAAGATATAAAAAA
Source organism: Octodonta nipae (assembly GCA_034190945.1). Taxonomy (NCBI): domain Eukaryota; kingdom Metazoa; phylum Arthropoda; class Insecta; order Coleoptera; family Chrysomelidae; genus Octodonta; species Octodonta nipae. The sequence continues at coordinate 159,507,338 of CM067217.1, read as the reverse complement.
TCATCGATCATACAAATGTTCCATATGTGACTATGACAAGTATTGTCGTACGCCTTGAAAATTGGAATAAATATTTTAAAATTTCTCGCCAAGCAGACATTTCAAATTTTACAGCGGTGTTCCCATTCAAAATGAACACACTTTATAAATGATTACAATGCTTTGAACCCTAAGCATACCATTATTTTTGCGACATGGGGTTTGAAAAATAATGGTTTGGAGTTAGGATCTAAAAGAGGTTAAATAGCATTTCCAAAACTTAATATATATATATATAAATAACTTAAAGTTTAAGTAAAACACATGAATAGTGTTGAAGCCAATAAAATTTGTAGTTTATACAAAAATTATTGATATTCCTTAAAATTAACATATTTATATAAATTTCTACATCGATTTTCGGTATACTAAATACATAGATTCAGATAGTTGCTCAAATATAGGATTTCACAGATAGTAAAGAATTTACAACGAATAAACCACAATTTAAAAGTCATATCCAGATGAAAATTGACTACAAAACAAATTTTGAAACTATTGTTTTTCCCTGGTATAAAATGTTTACTTATTTTCTACCAACAACCAACAAAAGTAATACATTTTTATTTCATTATCTACTATTTATCATTTTAGTTAAACATTAGAGTACTTCGAGCATGAAATTCATTTTTCCAATTTTGACATTCTAAGATTATTTAATATTATTTCGTTAAAGCTTTGGAAACCGTTCTTTGGCATTGCATTGTAAAGTCTTTTAAAAAGTAATTACCAAATCTCTTACAAATCACAATTACAACTGGGCTGACTTAAAAATTTTGGTTAAACGAATACAATTAATAATACGCTGAGAGCGCCACATACAAAATCTGTAACAAATATAAAAAGTGGGACCAAAGCTACTGCGATTTCTAATTCTTCGTCATCTGCAACCCTGAAAAACAAACATATGTTAAAATTAACTTTTATGATAAATTACTTAAACACGGTGTGATTTTCTAACATTTTTCTTTCTATGAGTCTACAAAAAAATCATCACAAATGTTTTCAGGTCTTGATAATGCCAAAATTTCATCATCCTATTTTTTAGAAATATGAGAATGTTATTTTTTGTTAAATCTGTAATCTAAAGAATGCAATCAATTTCAGCAAACGTACATTTAGCCTGTGATTTCGGAAAAATTATTGTGGCAACCTCTAATAATCTTTACTATATTTTAAGAAGAACCACCATACTTGCACAGAAATTCAATGTCTGTGTTTATTATGGAATTAA
>CM067217.1:157758675-158167814 GCA_034190945.1 Octodonta nipae | reverse complement strand
CACGAACTGAATTTTTATGGCATATGATATACATTCCACCATATTCAGTTTTTTTTTTCGTTTAGAATATTCCATTTTATCACGAAACTTTCAATATCGACTGTCAGTTCAGCACTACTAATGGAATTACTCTCAACTGAGTCAAGGTGAAAACAATCTTTTTTATGGCTACCTACGTTAAAAGTGAAAATAAGAGAGAAAAGCATCCATAACTCCGTTATTTTTATGAATAACTATATCGAGTATATATATCGTTGAAAAGCTTTAAAAATGTCCGATTTTTTGAGGTCATAACCAACTATGGTTTGCATTCAAAAAAGATAAGTGTGGTCTTATCTGGAAAACAAGAGCTGTCACGCAAACGAGGACATGACAATCATATACGGGATAAAATTCCCTCCAATTTTGATATTTACACTTTTTTATAAAATCAAAAACAAAGGGCTAGAGGGATTTCACTCGAAATCGACAAAATTTGGTTTTTTCAAAATATCTAGTAAGCCGTGACTATCTACAAAAATCCGAAAGTGTCATTAAATTGGGCCAGTAAAACTGCAAATCTTTCCGAATTTAATCATTGCATATAATTTTGTATTCTATTTTCTTCGGCCTTACTTATATATAAAATTGTGAGTGTATTTTTTTGATATTAGGTCGTTCAAAATAATAAAATCATGTTCATTTTACATGTTTTATTTATGACGTTTCTGCCACGTTTTCGGTCTTTTTCAAATCTATTCTAAAATTTACTTCTATTTATAATTTACGAACTGATGCAATTATAATAAACTTCCCTACGGCGTGGGCAACTGTAAATGTAAGTATATGTTATTTTTACATTTTGAAACACTTGAACTAAACTAACGACAAATGATCTGGCTATGCTTAAAGAGCGATAAAAACTAATCCAAAGTGACATGTTTGTTGTTATTACTACATCGGAAGGTTGATTTCTGGAATTTACTAGTTGTCAAATTTATTTCAATTTTAAGTATGGGTTATACATCTGGGACTTGTACAATGATATTTTATTGAGCTTATTCTGTTCGTATGTATCCCATACCGTGTCATGGCCTTTTTGGTGCCATTGGTGTTGGTTTATTTAGATAATGGAGGTAAAAGTTTTACTTAATTTATTGATATCTTTTTTGTCGTTGATGCCAGCTGGGTTTCTGTGAATATTAATCATTTGTAAAAACCCTCTCTCTTTTAAATTAGGCTCTGTTGCAAAAATTTTTTGTAATTTTGTATTGAAATGTATGATTTTTTGTTGTTTCATGACTAGTTAGGGCTGTTTGGTTCTTTTTATCATACTGAAGATCTGGTAATCTGTTTTCTAGAAATTAAGATATTTGTCCAATATATGTTGCATTGCAGTCATTACATGGAGTTTCGTTTATAATGTTACTTTTTTGTAATTACGGGTTTTTGTTTTAGGATTACTGAAATATTTGGTCATTAAATACAGTAATCGATCGATTAATGCTGTTATCATAATTATTGGTAAAAATCATTTCTAAAAAAAGTTTCGTTTAAAAGTATTACGTTCTAGAGATAAAATTTTTGTATTTTCAAAATCCGCACTATGGTGACTATCTAGACAATGTATGGTTATTATATCACTTTTATTTGATGTTATTCTATGTTTTATGTTTCTAAATTTTTGTCCTATGTACGTAGCAGGACATTCATTGCAATTAATTTTATATACTACGTTGGACTTAAGGTCTTTAGGTGTTTTGCCTTTAATTTTATTAAATAAATCACCAACCGTTTTTAAGCAAATATTAAGGTACGATTCAGATCCACGCGGCAGACGGCAACGGCAGACGGTAACAGCATGTGCCGCGGTAGCAGACGGCAATGCTTTGCAGTAAAACTTATATGAGACCGACTCACACATATAACGGCAACTACGACAGGACATCACCTGTTTTGATGCGAAGCGGCAGACTACACTAACGCACAATCACAGTACTTTCGTTGCAATTAGACATTATAGTCGTGTTGTCAGACCAAGAAAGCGAAAATTTTATTAATTTACTGTCTAAATATCAGTATTTGTTTGTTTTCTGGGAACGCCACATGAAGTTCTAAAGATAACTCTTTCAGATTCTTCCAATTTGGAAGCAGCTTTGTTATTTCACATGATCTTTCGAATTTTTAGTGATACCCTGTATAAATCAAATTTGCAGTATGTTCCTTAGGTACATCAGTTTCACTGTCAAACATTAATGTCAAATTGTGATTACTAAATTTTTCATTACGAATCGTTTTAATTTTTTACTATCTTGTTCATTTGTGTTAATACCATTGAAAACGCTGTCTGATTTAGAGTTTGAAACGTTTGGGGTTTTTGAAATATACAGACATTCAAGTTTATGTAGTGTTATTTCCAAAGAACACAGAAAACAATTCGTGTGTATATTAAAGCAAAAAAAAACAATTATAAAGATGCACTTATTAAGGAAAATATTTGGAAATAGATCTCTCAATAACTCAATAAAACCACTAAGTATATTAGTATCATTTATTAAATACTTATGCTATTCGGTACGATTTACGATACTTCACCTACTTTGGAACAAAAAAATAATATTTTGTCTCGAAACAATAAACATCCAGCATTAGCAAAACCTCTAGCCTTCTTCTTCTTCCAATAAAACTTGCAACATTTGATTATTTATGCTAGTTGTAATGCTGCACGCAACTGCAGTATCTGCTGTCGGCTTCGGATTCTATACAACGACAACTAAAGTCCGATAGCGTTTGCTGTCGGCTGTCTGCCGTTTAATTCCTGAACTACATCACGTTTTGAGGCAGGCGCCAGTGGAAGTGATAACCGAGGATTTATAGGGGTGAAAGTGGTAACGTTTTTGGTCATGCTCATCATCGAGAAAACGTTCCAAAATTGGCTGCATACAAGATCCTGATGCATTTAAGCAAATTTCCGAGAAGCGTCTGCCTAGAGCGTTCCCATCAAGCTGGCGGGCAAGGGTAAACTTGTCAAAAATAGGGGTGAACTTCGTCATTGAGTAAAATGAGCGCCATTTACACCAATTTTTTCTTACACAAAAGAAATCATAATCCAAAAGGACGTACAGCTAAACGACAAATATATTTTTCATGATGTCATTAATGTGATATGTATGACCTCATACACAATTTTTTTAAATGCGGAGCCACATTATTCGTTACTGATTTGGAAAGAGTGGAAAATTTCAGGTCCGAATATGACTATGACCATGTCCTTGAATGACCTTCAAGGTTGGACGTCGCTGATTTCGAATCAGTTTTTGTTTGAAAAACTGGTCCGCCCTCTTGGATTGCGAAAATCTGATTTCAGAATCAAGTAATCAAGTTGTTCCCCAATTGTAGCACAATATATAATGAATAACCTCATTGACACCTGACTTTCCAAATTAAGTTTCAATATTCCTTCAAAAAAAATTATGTTGATGACATCATTTGTTGTATCCCGTTAGGGGGTAAGATTGAACTATTAAGAGTATTTCATAATTACAATACATTTTTACAATTAACAATAGAATAAGAAGATCATCAACATAAAACTTGACTGGTACATGAAACCTACCAGTTCATTCAGATTTGTTAATTTCCACTCCCATCATTCATTTAAAACGAAAATCAACCTAATATATGGAATGAAGGAAAGAATATGTAATACAGGTCATCTATGTTACAAAGAAAAAAAAATGCAATTGTTACATCAACTTTTTCGTAACAACTCTTATCCTTCAAAACTTTTAAATAAACTGATTTTTAGCACTTCTCAATTTGATAATGTACATATTTTAATGTCTAACAATTCTCTCATTCACAATTCCACTTCGATAAATCTTAGTCTGAATTATGTTTCAATTCCGTACATCAAGGATATTACTCCTAAAATTGTAAGCGTTTTTAAAAATGAACATAGTATAAGATTTGCTTATATATCCTTAAAAATGGTTGGTGATTTTTTAAATAAAATTTAAGACAAAACACCTAAAGACCTTAAGTCCAACGTAGTATATAAAATTAATTGCAATGAGTGTCCTGCTACGTACATAGGACAAATATCTAAAGTGTAGATTTTGAAAATACAGAAATTTTAGCTCTAGATCGTAATACTTTTAAATGAAATTTTTTAGAAATGGTTTTCATCAATAATTATGCTAACAGCATTAATCGAAAGGCTGAAGTACTGGATCTTAATGTAATTTATTGTAACGTGTTGAAATTGGATAATGATCGACTAACAACAAATTCTTCTACAACACTTCAGTTGATACTATTGATGAGTCATACTAAATTCATCTCAAATCTCAAATTTCAAATATGTATAAAGAAAAAAATGTATATATATATATATATATATATATATATATATATATATATGTCTAGTAGTAGGCTTTCACGGATGGAACAATAAGAAGAAATATTTATCCAGGAATACATCCCTTCGTTATATTGATTCATGTTTGAATCCTGCAGACGTTTCACTTGGCATTCTCAATGCGTTGTTGCGGTTCACCTTGGTGAAACGTCTGTAGGATTCAAATATGAATCAATATAACGAACGGATATATTCGCGGATGAATATTTCTTCACAAATATATTATATTATATTTATATAAAATTCTGTTTTCCGGTAGGGTTGGGTATTTTTTTAGAAAAAATCACTGTTTGTCGGGAACTGAAAATAAAACAGATATGAAAGTTTTTAGTTGAATGGAATTCAGTAATCTTTAGGGAAGAAAATTCATTAGATGATGGATGTACTGACATTTTCTTGAAACGAATGAATACATTATTCGTCTTCTTGCCAATATTGAATGTATGGAAAGGATGGGCACTGAAAAGGGTTGAATATCTGATTAATGGCTGGTGTGTCTTAAAAAAATGTCGGAAATATAAAAAATATTAAGTGGCAAAAACTTGCGAAATGAAACGTTGAAAATGTCAGAAATATTAAAATTCTTAATGATATCGAAAACAGGAAAACAGTAATAACAAATATTAAAAATATCAAACACGTCAATTATGTGTTGCTCTCCATTTTAAATACCAAAATAGTGTATTTTTCGGGGCCGTTGTAGCCATATAATGTAAGGGAGGTAAAAATTACCAAAGAAAAAATGTTTAGATACGTCAAACACGTCCATTTGTCTAGCTCTGCGAATCCGGGTCCTGTCAGCTAGTACAAAATAATGATGTTCTATTATAATTCTCAGTGTTGCACAGAACTTCTGACAACGTCGCACGTGAAAAACTACGACTATATCACGGTCTATTATGGCACTTTAGTAGAAAAGATTATCTTCATTATTTTACTAAGACACTCAACTTGTCTCATCTAATTATTATTATTATTTATTATTCTCAGATAATAAAATTTTGAATTGTTTCAGAAATTCCAGTTGTGAGTAAATGGGCGCTAAATGTTATTGAATGTAAGGGAATAAAAATGAGCCAAATGGTTTTTACAAAAACAGCTCGTAAACAACATCTACAAAAAGATCCTGTATTGGAAACTAATGAGTTTATATTCTATGATCAAATATTTGCACAAATGCCCGTACGTCGTGCTGTGTTGATTGCCTTGGAAATAATTATACAAAACTGTAATGGTTTCATCAAACACTTAATAATTAATGAATTGGAGAGAAATCTTGATGAAGTAGATATGGTCAGAATCTGTAAAGATATTTTGGAAAGAAAAGCAATGGTAGAAACGACATATATCAAATATGCGGAAAGCAAAAATTTAAAGTTCGACCTTGTTATTCTGGAAGAATCGTCATTGGATAATAACTTAAATAGTGTGAAGTATTTGTCAGAAAAGGGTTTCGTGTTATATCAAGGTGCGCTGTCAAAAATTGAAAATCTTAAACTGACCACAATTTTCCAATCTGGTACCAACAAGGGCAAAATATTTTTATTAAGAAACGCCTATGAACTGCCGAAAAAATTTACTGCATTGAAAGTACAGAATACAGATTTTTCATGGATTGAACAACTAAAAACCCTCTTAAATGATAATAACACTGACAACGAGTTAGTGTATTTGGTGAGTGAAAATGAAAATACAAGCGGAATCATTGGGCTGACAAATTGTCTGCGGAAAGAACCAAACAAAACCGAATTTCGCTTGGTGTTTATTGACGATCTCACAGACCACTTTTCTTTTGACAACGATATTATAACTAAACAGCTCGAGAAAGATCTTGTTTACAACGTTTTAAGAAAAGGCACCTGGGGAACTTATGTACACTTACCTCTTGAATTAAGTGAAGTTAGAACAACAAATGCTCGGGCAGAATTTGCGACAGTGGGGGATTTATCAACATTTAGATGGGTACAAAATTTTCCTATAGAATTCAAGTAAGATTTTAATTAACATTTTTTGTGTATTTATTTTATATGCAAACAAGTCGCTGTAACATTATTTAAAAAATCCCCAACATTTTTTTTAGAACCAGTATTCAGCGATTTAGTTTTGTGGTCATTCGAAAATTTATATGCGATTGAAAACTTTCAAATTGAATGATTTCTGAACTTTACAATTATTTGTGACAAGGTTTACTACTATACAGGGAACACGAGAGATGTAAAGAAACTTTCTACAGCAAAGGTAAAAGATTTACAAACATCTGTACCAAAAAAATATTTCTTCGTTTTGTTGGAAAGTGGAAAACGAGATCCACAGTACCAGCTTATATATAAGTTTATTTATAACAGAAATTTTAAGTCTGTATGGATTTCAGTAACTCTTTGAAACTATTTAGCCTATGTGACTTACGTAAGACGTATAAATGCTGAAAAATTAAAATATAAATATCTAACTACAAAATCTGCCAAAAGAACAGACTTTCAGTATAGGCGACTTGTGGGAAGAAGTTTTGATATTTTTTAAACAATAACAACATAGACTACTATGACAAATAAACTAATACATATAGGATATATTTCATTATATGTTATGAAGCAATGTACCCTTTCAGCGGCTCTTTGGAGAACAAATTACCTATAATGTATAAATATTTTTTAAATTGATTAAAATATGACGACTATTGTTGAACTTGTCAGATTAAATCCAGCCGAATGGGAGTTTTAAGAGAAGCCCCAGTAACCGCTAACAGTAAGATATTTAGTGTGGCAGGTAGACCTTACTGTCTAGGATCCGGGTAGGAGAATTTGCCAAAACATGTATATCCGGGATTAATTTCAACACCAAACACAAGTTAATGAAAGGCCGACAAGATTTAAGACAAAGGTAAATTAATTTAGGGGTTTATATGAATAAATTAAAGAAATCATGAGATTAAATGAACGTTAAGTAGCAACAAATCCAACAAAATACTTCTATTACAATTTAATTCCTTATTTAGGATGGTATTTTTGAAAAAGGTTAAGCCTCGTTCAGTTTCTGCCTGCTCTAATATTGAAATTTTATGGTACAGCCTTTCACAATGCAATTTGTTTTTATATCTTCTAGTTTTAGAAAATATTGTCCTGTATCAAGTATATGGTTTGGAAATTTGGAATTTCTTATTTTGATATTTTAATGAGCCAAAATGTTCACTATGACGGGTGATGAAATTTCTACATAGAAACTATTACAGTCTGGACAGATTAGCTCATAAACTCCAGATTTATTATATATGTTATCTTTATCTTTGACGTTAAAAATAATGTTTGAAAGTTTATTCTGAGATTTGAAACTGACTTTGATATTAGGAAGTTTCAATAATTTTGCTATTCTATCAGCAACTTATTCAAAATATGTTAATGGGACATATCTGAATTGCTCTGCAGATTTTACAAAGGGGTAAATGCTACTAATTGTTGTTCTTTGCAAAACTTAACTTATGATTACTCTAGTTTGAAAACCAGCTATATATGATCTGTGAATCATAGTTCTATTGCAGATAGTTTCTGGTTTAATGGAATAGCCGATGAGCAATGAATAGTAGAATCAGTGAAAGTAGATTTCCTGTATATATTGAATGAAATAAACTTGTGGTGCCTGGTAAGCGTGAGGTCTAATAAAAACTTAATTTCTGTTTCAACAGTAAAATCGATATTGGGTTGTAAATTATTGATAAAATTTAAGAACGAATGTAATTGTCTATTTGTGCCTGTAAAAGAAGTTAAAACATCATTCACATATCTGTACGAATAAATAAAACTCATGAGAGTATTTTCGAGATATGGGCGAGCAATGGGCTCAGAGGAGAATATATTGCTAAAACTTTATCTTGTACATAAAACTTATTATTGAATTGACAGTAATTTTGACTAAACTTTTTCAATATCGTGTTGTGTCAGATGACAGCTATTTAGTATATTTGATATCAGCGGAATGTAAGCTTTTGTGGGTATATTTCGGGAATCGTTTGTTACATCAAAAGATACAAGAAAACCGTTATGTTGAATTTTTAGTTTGTTAATTGATTTAGTTAATTCTGTAGAGTTTCGGATTGTATAATGTGGATGGAAATTAGTTATGGCACGAAAATCATTATTCAGTTTTATCGCTAAATCTCTTATGGGGCTATTTATCTAGGAATCTACTGGGCTAATCGATTTATTAATACCGTAGTTGCTACTTAACGTTCATTTAATCCAGTAATTTCTTTAATTTACTTATATGAATCCCTAAATTAGTTTACCTTTGTCTTGAATCTTGTCTGTCTTTTATTAACTTATATTTCGTCATTTAATAACCCAAAGTCTGTGTCGAAGCTATAGGCACGTTTATATTCAAGTAAGTGATATAAAACAGAGTAAGTAACTATCATAAAGTAACGGCTACCACCATGAAATTTTAAATTTCATTTTAGCTCAACAAGGACCTTGTAAAATAGCATACAACCTTAAATAACATGTTGAAAAACATATATTCAATCCACTTCCTGGGAGTTAGTGACTTATTGAATAAAAATATTACAATGTTTAACTATAATTTAGAACACCAAATTGATGCCCATGTGTCTACATGTTTCTACTAGTTTCTTCATTTTTGCAGGACGAATGAAAAAGATGCTGTTGACGTTTACTATGCAGCTTTAAATTTTAAAGATATCTTATTAGCAACAGGAAAATTGCAACTTCAAAATCTTGACCAGTCGCCAACAAGTTTCAGAACTGCCCCTGGGTTTTGAACTTTCTGGTGTAAAGAATGGGAAAAGAGTGATGTCTGTAGTCACAAACGAAGCTATATGTTTAAAAAATGCAGCACCTCCAATATTCTCATGGGATGTACCTGATACTTGGACTTTAGAAGAAGCAGCCACTGTACCAGTAATGTATGCTACGGTGAGCAAGCAACGTGAATGTGTTAACCTTCAAACAGTATTAACACATTTGTATTTGCAGAGCTATTACGCCTTAGTAGTTAGAGGAAACATCCAACCCAAAGAATCAGTATTAATTCATGCTGGTACGGGAGGTATGGGAATATCAGCGATTTCAATTGCCCTTAGTTTAAGATGTAAAGTTTATACTACAGTTGGTTCACCAGAAAAGAGGGAATTCTTAAAAAAAATGTTTCCGCAATTGGAAGAGGAAAATATCAGTGAGTAAATTCTGAGTGAATGTTAAAAAATGTACTAAAACGAAAAAGGATTTGTACGATCATCTGGTTTGATAAATATTTTCCGTTAAAATTTAGATATTAATGGCTATATAGTTTTTGAGAAAAAGTCATTCAATATCACGTTCTCCTACACGCATTCTTATGGAACAAGTGTTTGAACATTATACTACCATGAACTTACGGTTTAGTTTACTAAATAGTTACAATAAGAAAACGCATTTTAACACACCTTAGTAACTATCTGAATAGGAAAGGCAAACATGATTACAACATGTAGCTTGATTTCTTACTGCATCTATATATCAACTACGCGAGATTTGATTATAATTTTGTTTTTACACTTCGTTCCATATTCCAGTAATGTTTGTTTTGGAAACGAAAATAAAATATTTGTGTTTTCAAGTGAGATTTTATTCCTTTAGTTACATATGACAAATAAAATACAAAAAAGATACAATTTTGCACTCTTTTATTAGTTTCAATATAATTTTTACAGTATTCAAGATATCTAATTAATTTGAAAATCTGCATAGATTAAGGAACGATAACAACAAAATAACTTCTTAACTTTGGTCCAATGTTCTGGACCAGGATAGTCGAGCTAACAAAAATTGACTAATTTTTATCAATCTAAAGGTATATTTCAACGTCATTGCCTATTACACCAGTCAATAGAGATTTTTAAGTGGCATAAAATTCAACAGCAAACCGCGTAAGTCATCACGTAAACAATAGTTTATAATATATTACATAATTTGAACAGCAAACTCATAGAAGTAGAGTACTTGAAGCTCAAAAAGCCCAAAAAAATATGGAGTGTTAGTTAATAACAATAAATAATATACAGGTCACTATGAACTTAATAAACCAATAAAAATAGACCGACATATACAGGTAATAATTATGTAAATAAAAACCTAATAATATGCTGGGAAATATCATACAATAGTACATACTTTTTTCGAGATGTCATTCTCCTGGTCAGATAAACTTCATTAGTTGTGCTTCCCACAGGAGAATATCCTCTGGAACACTTATTTATGTCATGATAATAAGGAAATAAAAGGTCCCAAACCCACAACCTATGAACAATTTATTATATACTACTACATTCGGGGTCTATAACTTCCACCCCAATATCAAGTTAAAAAATCTACACAAACTAATCAAAATAAGACAAACATACGGTAAATATTAAGTGATAACTTACATACAATTGAATAAGTAATAGCGATAATTTCTTAATAATATAAAAAAACATCAATGTGAATGAACGAAATGTACCAAATGCTTGTCGCGACTGTCTTGGCAACAAGCTAATCTGTTATAGAAATGTCTTCTAACGTTACTTAACATCTCAGGGGTGACTGATCTAATAACAAGCGTGATTCGCCTTTTTAGGTCATCTAAGTTGAGGGGTTTACTTTTGTATATAGATCGTGCTGGACATTCTATCGATCCGCGTCTCCCAATCCACCGATTTAGAAAAATTTGGTTCAGGTACTGCAGGTCCCTGATTTTGTAATGAAGCGATGCTCCAACTAGCTGAAACCATGTTGTATTGGCAAGAACTTGTGGGTTTACCGGATCAGGATATAAGTTTGTCAAAGTTAGAACATTATATTGGAGCAGTTCTAAATATTTAACTCCATTCAAGTTACCGTTAACAAGAATGGGACCTATGATATGATTTCCAACAATTCCTGCCCAAACATTAACAAGATATGGCGTATGTTTCTCTGTCACTCAGTAAGGATTCTCATTAGACCAATTGCGGCAATTTTGATGACTAATATGACCATGAAGTGTGTGTGAATGTATTCTCATCAGAAAACAAAACATCTTCTTATTGGATCACGTTGTTATTTAACCTTACCATCATTTATTCACAGAAATACTTTCTCCAATCAAAATAGTCTTTATACTCAAAAAAATTATGTGTGGCTAACGTTGAACAGTGTGCCTGCTTTTCGACCACAATTATGTGGGTTTTGTTGAAACTCAAGCATAATATCCATTTTTGTATTACCTCTTACAGCATTGGCAGCTACTTTTTTTATCTGTCTTACATGACGAAGCCCGCAAACATGCTTTTCGATTTTGATATTTGTTCCATTTGTGTACGTGTCTTATCTCTATAACCAATTATTTGTAGTATGGTTATTTTGTTCATTTCTGTCAAGAGAACCATTTTGCTGATACTATTACGTACAGTAAACGAAATTCAACGACAATATACTGATCGCCACTGTGATACACACAACAAGGTGCTATGGCTATGAATTTTGACGAATATAAGAAAAATTGTTTTTTTTTTATATCAGTTAAAAGAAACACAGGAGTGGTTTTCACTTACTATCTCAATATCAAGAGCTAAATGGGAATTAAGTATTGAGTGTAATGTAGCGAATTTGTGAAATAAAATAATTTTCTTGTTATTTTTTGTAAAAAACACTTAATATTTATGAAACATTTGAAGATAGATGTAGGACATTGTACATACATTATGTCTACAATTTTCTGTAGAATCCAAAAATTAAATAATATGCAAGGCTTGCATTAAAATAAGAACGTTGGTATTGGCCACTGACACATGCCACACCCTATATATTTTTTGTTGAAAAAATGCGTATTTAAAAATAAAAATCGACGTGTTTAAGGGTTTTTCCCTGCAAGCCCTCCTTTATTCGTTATCTAGTTTACTCTATTTGGCTGTTCCACACTGTATGCCTATGTTATTAGAATACTTGGGTTTCCTGGCCTTCAATTAGTATGTTTGATAAGGTGTTTTATTACCTCTGCAAAAACTTTGCAGATCATGCACCCTATTGATGATGTAAGCCCAATATATCGTATAACTCTTGAATTTTTTATTAGGAATACTCGCGTTAATAATATAAAAGTTGGTGACTAGCGTGCCCTTTTACCACTCGTTACTTTGCATATATTTTAACGGCCTTTTGGTGCGATGAGAATTTGCTATTTTTGGACGGTTTTCAAACTTTTTATCAAATCTTTCAACACTTGTTCGATTTGTTTTCTGGATTGCTCTTCCCACAATTCAAAAGTATGTGTTTTCCTACATTTTTTCTTCGTTTATACTGAAAATTTAATTAACTCTATAATTTGGCGTTGAACAAGCCTCGACGACATTCAAATTTCCGGTCCTATGGTAATAACGTTTGACTTTACTTAAAAGACTGTGAAATTTTTTAAACTTTCCTCACGCTCATATACTTTTTAACATTGTACGAAGCTTTTTTCATATGATTAGCAATATGCTTCCCGATTTTACGGAGCTTTGCTGAATGACTAATTCTGAAACGGAAAATTAACAAAAAATACGGTTTATTTAAATTTTCTACTATTAAATAAATGTGTGAGTACCTATTATTGGCAGAATAGTACACAGTTGATCATTCTCACACAGAGAAACTTTGTACCTAAGTGAAATGAGTCACCTGTGTAGAAAAACCGCTAATCTGGATTCAGCTTATACCACGCAGAATGGTTCTGCGTATATCGCCTAAAAGACCTCAATGGAACTTGTTTCTTCTTATCTCAATACTTACTTTTTTACTCAATACACGGCCTTACTTACATCTTCGAAGCAAGGTACCTATCCCGAGGCCTTCCCAATAGTAAGAGAGATAGACAGTCTCTAATACTTTCTAAGCAATGGCCAATGTTACCGCTATAGCCATTGTTGTCGTTTCCAGCCTAGACTATTCCACACAAGTAGTTATAAAGGTATCACCTACACATGAACAGACTTTAGTATTTCAGGGTAGCTATCGCCATTCTATTTTAAAATTTAAATGGGTAACGTTCCCTATTTTATTTATTAAATGTATTTAATTATTGTTCTTCACTGTAACTGAACTTACAGGAAACATCATACCCCAGATCTTTATAGTGTTTTAAGTCTTCTACTGGTTTGTTATGTAACAAATGTTTTCTCCTGGATCGTGGTAGATCCATTAATTTCATTTTATCTGCAGATATATTGCTCTTGTTGATTTAGATAATTTCAAAAAGATTGTTGAAGAGGTCTTGAATTAGTTTGCCTGTTCACTGGGTTTTCTCTGCTGTGATAATTCTTTTTCCATATTCGAACAATCTTATCTATGCCCATATTGAAGAGGGTTGCGGAAATACCACATTGCTGTCTTACACCGCTGCTGGTTTTAGTGAGATTTGTAGTTTGTATATAAATAATTCGGTATTCATATAGTGGCCACAGATGGCGGTGATCTGGTAGGATAGGTACTCTTGATTCATCATGGTATAACATATCTCTACTGATCATATCGAAAACCTGCTCAAAGCTAAATGAGATTTTTTACTAAATTACGGTGTTTTTCGGTGATAATTAGAAGATACCGTCACTTGTTATTTTCTCACGTTTTTCAAAGAGAGATCACTCTAGCCATTGGTATTCTACAGGTACTTTTTTGTCTAAAACAATTGTTAAGTACGAGTATTAGTCTAAGATAATTCCATAATATGGTGTTAATCCTGTCTATGTCCATTGCTGGTTATAGCAGCTGAAGCAAAACCTAAGAAGGTTGCCGACTAGAAGCAATATCACGGGATTGCAATATCATGAGAAGATATATCATTATACTAGTTAGTATATATGATATAAGATGCGTATTATAACCAATTTTTGGTATCTTTCCATTACTTGGAATAAATACGAATTTTTTTACTAAAGTATATGGTCACTATAGCTCCAAACACCATGTATAAACCATTATTAAACTGTTAAATATACTTCTAACAAGGTTATAAACTGTAACGTAATTCACAGATATTAGGTACACTCACAAACACAAAAAAATACAATAAAATAAATAAAATGATGATTTACAAATAAAAATGAAACACCCAACTGACTTAACACATCGTTGTCTGAGTATATACTAAGCGTAACTGTAAGCTCCCTGAATGAAACCCAAACCATGCTTCAGCTTTTAATCTTTGATCTTGGTTTCGGCTTTCGAAGTACGGAAGTGCTCTAGCAATTAATAAATAGATATAAACGCTAAAAATCTTTGAGGTAGAATATTATTTCACAATATAAATTATGTTACAAAATACAATTTCTTTTTTAATTTGCAGGTGACTCAAGAAGCAGAGCTTTCGAAACAATGGTTTTGGAAAGAACTAATCGAAAAGGTGTGGATATTGTATTGAATTCCTTGGCAGGTGAATTGTTCCAAGCCTCATTAAATTGTCTAGGAGAAGGAGGGAGATTTTTGGAATTAGGAAAAGTTGACATGATGAAAAGAACATCAATTGATTCTCATTTATTTTTGAAGAACTGTAGCTTTCATGGTATTATGGTCGACAACTTACAT
Organism: Octodonta nipae; assembly: GCA_034190945.1. Taxonomy (NCBI): domain Eukaryota; kingdom Metazoa; phylum Arthropoda; class Insecta; order Coleoptera; family Chrysomelidae; genus Octodonta; species Octodonta nipae. The sequence continues at coordinate 158,152,847 of CM067217.1, read as the reverse complement.
AATTCCCTCACTTGAATGTAGAATGCAAGTGGTAAAACTTGTACAAGAAGGTGAGTAAGTTAAGAACATTGTTATTCATAAACTTTTCAAAGTTTCATAAATGAAACTTCCTTGATTATGCCATTTCTATATGTAGGATGCTAGTATAATGAGGAAACTAGATAAAGTAGGTACTCACTAATGTCGGTGAGATAAATGTCACAAGAACATTCAGTACTATTACACCATATTTTGAAACAAGATTTGTGATTGCGAGATCCCAAAGCCTAAACATTGCCTAAGTTAAGGGGTGAGCAGCTAATCTCTAGGCCTGCAAGTCACGATTTTGAGCAGCTGGGTAGTAAGTACTACCGAAGAACTCTAATGTAATTGCAGTAACAACTAGAACCTGGGAAATGGTAAAGATCACAAGATAACAGTGAAGTATACCATTTCGGGTAAACCATCATAGGTAAAGGAACAATTATAAGTAACAAATACCAATACTAAAAGAATCATATAAAAATTGGTAGATTTGGCGAATATTCCAAATAACCGAAAGATAGACTTTGCAGCCATACCCGAGAATAGTAAAAAATTTAAATGTTCACAAAAAGATGGGAAATAAATAATTAAACAAGTAAAGTTGTGGCGTTTATGGTCCACGAAAAATGGAAATTTAACAAAAAAATATAAACAGTATTTTTAGAAAGAACAACGTTGCTAAAGAAACCTAAAGATTTTAATTATTTAAACTGATGCAAAAAACATTGCCAATCTCGATATAGAAAACACATAAGTTTTTCTACTTATAGTGGTTTCATATTTAAAAAGTTCATTTTATGAAAAAAATTAACATAAATATATATGAACAACAAGAAGCTGAGGTCATTCTACTAAATAAAATTAAACAACGGGCGGTCACGCTTACAAAAATATTTACACGCAGAAAACATGGCTTTAGGACCCGTTCATTTATTAGTCTTAACATACATCGACATAAATGAAAGATGGAAAAATACGACCGCAAAAAAACTATTTTTGAAATTAGAAACAGCACCTGTCCCGTAGTATGCCCTTTCAGTGGAACAAACTTTAAGAAATCTTCACTTACCGTAAAGTCACTAAAAATCATCCGACCAACAAGGTGTTAACCACATCTGCTGAATCATCCGGCTTCAGTAGTAGTGTTAGTGCAGAGTAATAAAAGAAAGTTTCACAGACTTTACTTTCAGCACTATAAGATTTTCTGATTTTTTGACGTGTGTACTCGAAAAAAATATATTACATTTTATACAAGTAGTCAATCAAATATATGTCACTAATTACTAGTCAATTAGTTATCTTTTACCAGAAAAAGTGAAAGCGGATCTTTTTGTGCCATTTACTTGTTATTTTGAATTGATAATTTAGGAAGTTTTAAACATAGTTTATTCTTTACTGAGCCTTTCTGAGCCTGAACCGATTGAGACATTAATATTAATAGTAGTGGGTGATAAAACAAAAACGTATAGTGAGGAATGGAGAATATTTAATGAGAAATATCCTGGCCGTTACATTTCCCACTCTATGGTGGGTACAATATAAAAAAAAATCGTCTATTTAAAACTATCAAATATCTTCCCAAACGTGGGAGATCAAAATTGTATGACAAAAAGAAATTGGAAACATGTTGAGGATGTCCATAGAAACGAACATGTGAAGTAGCTGGTTATAATGATGTAAGAAAACCAAATGTATGGAGAATTTTTAAAAAGAGAAATACCATCCATATAAAACTAAACTGAGCAGGAACTTAATGACGATGATTCTGATCATCGCACAGAATTATATGAAATGAATACGAATAGATACCAAGGGAATCCAATAATTCTCAAAAATATAATTAGTTTACATGGAACGGCTAACGAGCAAACTTTTCAATGTTATAGTACGCAAAACCCTTACTCTATGAAGGAAGATCACACTCACTAGTCTATTAAAGGGAACGTTTGGGCTAGCATTATAAAGACAAGAATAATTTGACAATATTTTTTTGAGGAGGCATTAACTTGAGCGAGTTACTTTTTATAAAATGTTTTAATATCTATATTGAGATAACTTTCCCTGAAGACATTAATAGAAACATATAGTTTCAACAAGATGGAACTACATTAGGAAGGAGCAGTACCAGCTCATCTCAATCAAGAATTTCCGCAGCGATGGAGCGGTAAATGTGGCGAAAGGCTATTTTACGACCTGACTCCACTAGATTATATTGTGGGGCTATTTAAAATAAAAAATACACAAGAGTAAACCAACTAGTATTGATTGATAAAACACCTATCAGGCAAAAAATTAATCAAATCAGCGCAGAGATCTGGCAAAACGTTGTCGAAGAATTTCAACACCTGTTTTCTGAATGATAGTTAAGGCATCTCTGGTGAAATAACACCACATATACTTCAAAGTCTGTATATTTTAAATAGTCCAAACGTTTCAAGGTATAAATCAGATCCCGTTTTCAATGTTATAACTTAACATAAATGAGCAATTAAAAATAAAAACTAATTGGATTCGTAATAAAAAATTTAGCAAATCATAATTTGACATTAATGTCAAATGTAAAAATGAAATGCTCTATCAGTTACAATGCATGTTATACCAGGTGTTGGTCAAGGTTCATATGTGTTCAATACTTATCTCCTGTTTTATCCATGATTTACACCTTATGTTATAAAACACCGAGTTTAAATTTTTGCTGATAATGCAAAGTTCTTCAAAGTAATTACACCTTTGAAATCTTATGAGAATGGATTATAGGTTAGTAATAAAAAATTTTAACCATTTGTTTTGGTAAATCTTATGTTCCTCTTAGGCCCTATGTCCTATCGTCATTTTGACCATACAAAAGACCTAGGGAAGATCTTCAATCCCAATTTATCGTTTAAAGATCATATTGAACACTTGATTTGAAAGCTAAAGAAGCTTTATTTTATTAGGATTTGTCCTAATAAGTTTTCAAATCCTATGACTTTTAGGTAATTATACTTTTCTTATATACAGGGGGCTTTCATTTTAAAACTAGCCACCCAAAATATCGTTAAAAATATATATAAAAGAAAAACACAAAAGAACATCTTATTTTATACTTAGGGGGGACACATTTTACATGTATCGGTCACCCTACAGTTTCAACCCCTAAGCGGGGATGAATATCACTTCTAAAAGTTTAGATATAAAGGAGTATCAACATTTTTAAACGTGTCTTTTTGCCAATCTTTTGAGACATCACTTTTTAAGATCTGATGAATGCCATTTTACACTTTCAAATTAAAATCATTATTATTTACATAGCATTTACATTATTAATATTGTATTATCGTTAGAGTTGCCTTAAATTAGATGTTCAAAGTGGCTTGGTAAGACAATGGTAAAGTCGCAGCTTGAATTCCTCACGCACTTTTTGAAGAGTCTCGGGTTTAATCCGCTCACACTCCTCCACCATTCTAGGTCTAACTTCTGGAATATGGGGTGGTTGAATCTTGTACATCACAGTGTTTACATGTCCCACAATGGGGCCGAATCCGAAAAAACTGTCCAAAAGTCGAAAGCGTATTTCATTCAGCTGAAAATCAGTAATCCGAGGTTTTCGGGGTCGCTAATTATGAATCCGAAGTCAAAATTTGGAAATAAAAACAAAATAGCGCATTTGACATGAATTACTTTTATAAATAGTGTACAAAATATATCCATATGTTATATGATAGGATAAACATACAATTAGTTGATAAAAAGTTCAGAGATCGTCATCTGCAGAATCCGATGATTCACACTCAATTGATGTATCCATTAAATACGTTAATTCGTCCGTTCTATATCTTGTGCGTAATTCTTCAGTGTTGCTTGCGTAGGGCACTTTATGCATTGTCTGAGAGATCGAAGGGGCGTTGCAATTTTGTGGACATGAAATTTTCGAACGTTGCCTACATTTCATACATTTCTCCACTCAGGTGACCTTTCACATTCAATCTCGTTACTATTATTTATTTCACAATATTATTTGAGAAGAAAAAAAAATGTGCATAAAAAATAATTACAGTCCATAGAACTCAATAAATTAAACTCTTCGATATTCTCTCACCTCTGGGGTTTGGCCATATAACTGAGAGACATATATAGATATAGAGCTCCGCAACTCGACAGAGACGAGATCGAGAGTTCAGAGTACAACGAAGAGCTCAGAAAAATTCAAGAAAAATATTCAATTCAAGAAAGACATTCCATGTCGTTAATGTACGAAATTCAGAAAAACTCTTTCACATTGCAAGAACTACCAATGACACACGCGCAGCTAAGCGCAGCCATTTTTAATGTTTTCCATTCAATAGTACATCAATCTACATCATGTGATGGGTCAGCTCGTGGAACACTGTCGAACTTATCAACTTTTCTCTACGTTTTTTAAATTTTTAGTTACACAATGATTTTCTACTCACTTTCAGCTTTTGATTCCATTCGTAAAAATTGGAATCCGTTGACTTGTAAATTTTTGGCGCCCTGTTCAATATATCGTTGAAATAGTCACTCACTGCATGTCGCGTCGAGCTCAATGGAACGCTCCCTTTCTAGTGCCTTACAGAAGCAGGTATAGGGGCTGGGGCCCGCTGATTTCAAGAATTTGGCCTTCGGATTCTTCCCCCACCTAACCCAGGAATAAAATTAGCAGAACGTAAACTTTATTTTTCGACTTTTGGCCACACTGTGTGTCCCCATAAATGTCAAATTGTGATTTATTAAATTTTTCATTAAGAATTCTGTTAATTTTTAATTTTTCTTGTTCATTTGTGTTAAGTTATACTATTGAAAACGGGTCTTATTTAGATCTTGAAACGACATTTGGACTATTTTAAATATACATGGTTTCAAGGTATATGTGATGTTATTCCCCTGATAATAAAAAAATATCAACACCATTTTTTGTCAAGGAATGAACGGTTCTCGGTCTGAGAATTTGATTTAGACTATAATTATTTTAAATATTGTTAATTACTTCAAACTTTATTTCTTTCTATGTATTACGTCATTAATTATTTTACAAATTAGACAGTTGAAAATCATTCTTATTGCCAACGTGCTAAAATCAAAAAGTCCTAAATTGCTGAATAGAAAACTGAAAACCCTTTTACACGCAATAACTTGCATTTCCTCTTTTCATATAATTTTTTTGAACAAGTTAGTAGCCTCAAAGGGATGAAGAGAAAGGTGAATCATATTATTTAAAAACTGTAGTTTGATCCATAAAAATTGACCTGTTACAGGATTTTTCATGTACATTCATTACTACATAGAAAATACATTTATCCGATACTTTAGGACCTCTCTGTATTATATGTATGTGTGTAATCATTCACTAATGGAACAATGTGGTTTCCTATGTTGGATCAGGTGTACATCCGTTTCCTGGTTTGTACACTGAAATAGACAGTAAACCTATTGTGTTAAATGTGCTTTTCAGAGCAGATTTCGTATAATTTGTTACAAATTTAGGAACTAGTTTATAAGTTCCGTGTTTCAAGGCATTGCTGACATATTATTCAAAACACATAAATATCATTTAAAATTGAATAGTAAAGTATGTCTCGAATATTGTTTGAATATTCGTCACAAAACTCATTGCCCAAGCTCTAGTTCAGTCAATATAGTATACTCTTATGTAACAAGTTAATTTTTAATGATATTTAATAGAAATATAATGCATGTATAAAAATTAAATTAAAAATTTACTATTCAAATTTTTTTGTCTTTGCAAGTAATCAAAATGATGTAAATGAAATTTTCTGTTTTAGGCATTAGAAATGGAGTGGTGAAACCTTTACCACGTACCATTTTCGGTATAACAGAGATCGAAGAAGCTTTCAGATACATGGCTTCCGGAAAACATAAAGGCAAAGTGGTTATTCGTATTCGTGACGAGCGACCACGCGTGTTTAGGCCATCAAAATTGCTCGTTTCAGCAATTCCTCAAATTTACTTTAATCCAATCAAATCTTACATAATTGTTGGTGGTCTGGGAGGCGTAGGTTTGGAATTGACTGACTGGATGATTCGAAAAGGAGCAGAAAAAATAATTTTGAATTCTAGAAGGGGTATAACAAACGGATATCAGAGACTTTGTCTCAAGAAATGGAGGGAATATAAAATTAAGGTGGTAGTCAGTACTGAGGATTCTGCAGAAGAGGAAGGTGTTTAACGATTGATATCGGCCGCTAGGAAATTAGGATCTGTTGGAGGTAATTTTGTGGTGAAACTACAAAAATATTTAAAATTAAAATGTTTAAAAGCAGTTTCATTAATATTCATCTTCTAACATATCGATGGTAGGCAATGAAAATCCCGTGACTCGAGTCAACCAGTCAAGTTCACTTAACTCCATAACCAGCGCAGTAAAATTATGTTGACTTCAATGCGTGATTTGATGAAATCACGAAGTTCGCATTGAACACTGCTGCGATCTAGTAAGAAAAATGGTAACCTCGTGTGTCCCATGCCATTTTGTCGTGCTGAATACCTCGCATCTTCAGTTGCGAAACGAGATTTCCAGAGCATAAGATGTCCCTTATTTAGTAATAACTAGGCTTGTAGTATGTCTTAAAAACATTTCTGTAAATTTCGTAAATATTTTTAAAACAGTTATTTGATTCTTCTGCAAAATTTTACAAAATGGAATTTTTCATTGCCTAGCATCGATATCAAGTATTGAATCTTTTAATAATATATACAAATTGTAATTAGATCAGATGCGTGTGAATATATTTTATAATATTATTAATAATAATAAAGAAAAAAAAACTAATTTTGAAGAATCATACAACATAACTGCGCTATATAATCCGCCATTTTGACTTTGTAAGAATTTTCTGCACTCCCTAACACTCGGGTCATCAAGCTGTCGGGTAAAAAGAATTGAAAGGTTCAACTGTAAAATTTTAATGCAAGTAATATTTGAAGTAACGATAGTACACTTCTATATTCAACCCAATATCTATTTTGTTTATTTTTAAAGAATTTTAAATTGCTGTATAACTCACACGTATTTTCCAAGTCATCCTTACTAGTAGAGGAGCCCAAGTTGGGACAAGCCCGTAGCCAGCGGGGGGGGTCTGGGGGTTCAGAAAATTATATAGGGAGAAACCTAATTCCTTATAATGTATCCCTACCATATTTGAATCCTTAATAAATGGGCGTGCGTGAAGGGCAGCCGATCAGATTGATAACAAAGTGATCCTTAGAAAAACCTCGAGCGAGTCAGATTAAGATAAAGTTAAGCAGTTAAGCACATGGAGAAAAGTGTATATCTCAATAATCTGACGATTTGAGCGTGGCATGAGGAAATGGTCGAATCACAAATCACTTGAGCGTGATTGATTTTTTCTATTTTCAAGGAAATCCTTTAAGAATTACGGAAAAAAATATGTGACGTTTTTAATGGGGCGATGTAGCTAAAATAATCAAGAAAGTGCAGAGAGTACAGCAGCTAGTTGCTGTGTATTTCCCACTCCGCGCCTCTGTTTCCTTCTCACTCTTTCTTTATTCCTTAATCTCTCGCACAGTCGGTCGCTATGATGCTATCCCAGCTGATCAAAAAGATATAATCGTGGGTAAAGCTGCTACATTGCGGAAGCAGTCGCAGCATTTTAACAGTGGTACATGTCTGCTCCTTTTTAGAGCAGTGGCTTTTACCTAGGGTATAATCAAATAACTGGAAGATTGATTTAATTGTGTTTTAAATTCTAAATAGATTTTGACGAACTATAGTTACTTTTTTTATATCAATTTTGTTGAACCACGAGAAATACAACATTATTATTCGACAAAGATTTTCCTATTTGAATTAAATATTATGGTCTTACATTTTAACATATTTCATTACATATTTGTATTATTAATATTTTAATACGCATTTACTTTGACTAATTTTTTTTGTTATATTTTAGTAAAATTAAATTGATTTTTATGTACTTTCATATCAATAAATAATAGAATTACAAATATATTTATATTATTTTTATTACATCCAGTAATTAAAAAAATATAGAATTGTCAGATTAACAATATTCCTAGATATGATTGTCAGATTATCATTGAGAACCATTAGGACATCAAGTTGAACCTTCAGTATAACGCTCAAGTATTTGAAGGTAATATTTTTTACATTTTTAAAAATGACTTTTAGTCGTGTTCAGATCATCAGTCATGTGAATAGGACACTTTTGAGTCCACTTAATGTTTCCTCTGAATATCAGACACACTGGAATAACTTTTTTTCTACCCCTTTTTACAGCCCCCACTATATAATCGTCAAATTAATATCTCCCGGTTATGACAAAGTTAATGCGCGTATACAATATAAATGTCTGAAGCACTCGTGTATTTCCATGTGATTATGTTTTTATATATGTTTAATGTGTACGTGCTCTCCCACCACCCACTAAAATGAGAAACTTTATATTTCGTTCGTTTTAGGACCTAATGTTCACTATCCAACAGGTCCCCATGTCGCTTTCGTAACTACATATTTAGCATCCCGGGGTCCCCTGCTATACCTGGTTGATGCACTCAAGTAACGACATCATATATATCCTCGGCAGACGTTCTATCTTTGTTCTAACGTTAATAATTTTGTTGTGAATAAAAATACTTGCCGACTCAGGCTGTGGTAATATATAGGGCTATGATTGAAACTTCTTAAAATTTCACCTATTATTATAATTTCTACAATCTGACATCTGCCACTGACCTTGAAATCGTAAAATGTATAAGTACTCGTCCAATTTTTTTTGTTTTTAACCACATGCCGACTACTCTTAATTGGTGGTTTGCTGTTAATTTCTCTTGCCAATAAAAGCTTTTATCTCAAACAAGAAGTATTTTAACACTTCCTTTCAATTACGACCCCCATGTAACTTCAATGTTAGGCATTTGTCATTTATACTGAAATAACTTCCTCTCGTAACACAAATGTCTTACATGTACATATTACGAAATTTATATTAACCGATTTCTTGAATTAATCCTTTAATAACTTCGCTTTTAATATCTTTTATAGGCGTCTTCAATTTAGCAATGGTTTTGAGAGACAAACTTATGACAAATCTCACAGTAGACGATTTCAAAGCAGTGTTTAACGCTAAAGTCTTAACTACCCGAAACATGGATAGGGAAACACGGAATAGTTGCCCAGATTTAGACCATTTCGTCATATTCTCTTCAGTTGCAAGTGGACTAGGAAATAGTGACCAAACAAATTACGGAATGGCGAACTCAATTTTAGAAAGAGTGTGTGAAATTAGAAGAGCAGATAACTTGCCTGGTTTAGCTGTTCAGTTTGGTCCGATTGCAGAAGTGGGCGCACTACAATATGTACAAGTTAACAAGCAAGTAAGACCTTCTATATATATATATATATATATATAATATGTATATATATATATATATATATATATATATATATATATATATATATATATATATATATATCAGATATTTTCAACAATATTGATTTAAATAAAACGAATTTCTATCAAACCATGAGCTTAAAATAACATCTTATACAAAGGCCGTAGTCAGTGGGGAGGGGGGCGAGAGTTCAAACCCCCCGGAATTTGGGATTGAAAATTCAATTTAAAAAATATATTTTTTATTTTATACACTTCTTATATACCGGAAATAATTAAATTGGCAAATAACTTTTGCGATCCTAATCATTTCGTCGATTTTCAAATAAAATTGTAAGAGCGTCAAAAAATTTTCCTGGCAAAAATTTGATCTTATATCTTTTTTTGATTGATAATTTTGTCGCATACAGAATTTCGGAAAACAGAATTCCGTATCTTTATCTAACCTCCCTATTGTATTATATCTATCGTCCTTGTGAAACTGTCTAACTCCAGTCGATCCAAGGACATATTCTGAATTAAATTCCTGGGTTTACTGCGCATCCGCCTGGAACCCAAAAGGTAAAAACCCGGATTTCGTAGTGTCATCACTGCCAAGGTTTCGGTCATACCCAATCAGGCTGTCGTCTCGACGCTTGCTGCCTCACGTGCGGCCAAAACCACCTCTCCACCTTCGCTGACACCATCGAGAGGCTATTCTCCCCTCACGAGCTTCCAGAAGACGAAGTTAAACACTCCGCCAAACGCCAACTTCGCCGTAATTACGCCGAACTTATTCATCCGACTTCAAATAACGAAATTCAAAATGTGTCACTTTTGATTGTACGCTTGGCGGGCATGACATTTCGAACGTCATGCTCAGAGGTTTCCCGCCGTCTTATAAAAGGTACATGGTGAGCGGTAAATTACGGGTGGCTTACTTCCCAGACACCTGGAAAAACGCAATTGTCATTCTGATCAGGAACGCTCGGCAAAACCAGACTTTTCCGCAAAATTACAGACCGATCAGTCTGCTCTGCTCCCTGGCTAAGCTGACTAAGCGGATAATTCTCACGAGACTGACAGAGCAGTGTGACGAAAGCCACATTGTTCCCGAGGTCCAGTGTGGATTCTGACAAGGACAATCCTCAGAGCAGCAGGCTCTCGGAGGCAATTCACCAAGAATTGAATCTGAAACACTGTTGTACCGCAGTGTTCCTGGACGTGGCCAAAGCGTTCGATAAGGTCTGGCATTTAGGACTTATATACAAACTGTTCCCGTTTAACTTTAATCCCAACCTGACAAAACTAAACTGCAGCTTTCACAAAAACCGCACATCCCAAGTGCGTATTGACCGCAGTGTATCTGCCAGAACCCCTATTATCACAGGAGTCACTCAAGGAGCCGTCCTTTCGCCAACATTATACAATATTGTTAGGAAATTTACCTAAGCCGGCCCTGTTTCATTCCAGTACGACATCGATCGCTTTTAGGGAAAAAATTGATCTCTAAATGACTCGGCATCTGTAGAATTGATAATGTGCGAGAGTTTCCGATGCTGGTTTTAAAAGGAGCGACCCATAATCGCGGCAGTTAATTAGTGCAGCGAAGAGCTTATATGTAGAATTGTTGTTGTGATATTTGAATCAGCTGTTGTATATATTTGATGTAAATAAAAGTTCTAGAAAGTGGTAGTGAATAATTAGTTTTTAAATTTTAACTGAACCCACGAAATTTATAACAATTTGGTGATCAGAAGTAGAGGATTAAATGCAGTTAAAATCGTAATTTGATTTATGGAAATCCGTAGCATGGCAAAAATGGACCAAACAACCAAAAAAAATAGTCAAGCAGGTTACGGAGGGACTAGACGAAAAAATAGCCCAGATTCTAGAAAACGTGACAAGAAGGAGAAACAACATCAAGAAGAAATTCAACAATGGTTAGTAAACTCTTTTGATGAAAAACGTAAAATAGAATTAGAAACTTTTGTCACTACGATGAAAAGATAACAACAAAATTTAATGAAAAGATTATTCTCGAAATTTGTAGAAAAACAAGATCAAAGTGAATTGACAAGACAAAATGAATTTAAAATATTTGAAGCAAAAAAAGCAAGCCGGAAGAAAAAAACAACTGCAATTTGAACAAAAAATGCAAATAGTGTCGCAAGTTAATGAAACAGTATATGAAAGAATGCAAATAGTTGAATCCGACATAAAAGAAATAAACGACGACATAAAGATTCTAAAAATTAATATGGAGACTTTTGAAATCAAAGTAGATGACATCGATTCCATCGAGAGACAGGTGAAATTTGAAATCAGTTCCTATAAAAACAAGGTACAAAGTGAAGTAGGTGAAGTACAAGATAAAATCAGCGCCATCTAAAAGAAGGTAGAAACAAAAATCAAAAAAACGCAACAGGACTCACAGCGAGGAAAATACCAGCACACCTTGAGTACCTAAGGTTCCTTTAGTAAACCACCCACATTCGACGGCAGTTCATCTTGGCCCATGTATAAACCGCAATTTGAGGGCGTGGCTACAGCTAATGGATGGGATAATCATGAAAAATCTACTTCTCTACTAGTTTCGTTAAGAGGACCGGCCCTAGAACTCCTCCAAAGCATTCCAGTTGATGAACAAGGCAATTTCGACAAGATCATCGCCATTTTGGACAAGAGATACGATAATAAATCCTTGAGCCAGGTATACCAAGTCCAACTCAGTGGGAACACGCAAAAATCCGGTGATAGCCTCCAAGAATTCGAAGCAGAGATTAGACGGTTAGTACACTTATCCTACCCAGACCTGCCAGATAAAACCAAAGATCAGTTTGCCACACAGAGTTTCATAAACGGTATCAGAGATGTAGAAGTAAGACAAAATCTAAGACTAAGGTGCGTCAACAAAAATTACTGAAGCTTTACTTCTGGCATTAGAAGTAGAGCCCGTCACGAACATGTCCAAGCGGAGAGCCTGGGCGGTTTCCTTTAACCAGGAAGAGCCAGAGTCACCATGTCAAGCCCTGCTGGCTGGTCTGAACAAACTATTAGCAGAGTCAGGAGAACTGATACCAGAAGGGAATGTTACCGTTGTGGACAGACAGGACACTTCCAACGCCACTGCAGAGTAAGGTTACCTGAACGATCACCGACCAGGGCTAACCAACAGAACAGTCACATGCCCAGGGATCGTCAGCCAGTTAGCATGAGGGGGCGAATGTTGACTGACCCTCCACCAACCCCCAAAACACTATCTATCCGGGATTTTGCCGAGAAAGCAGCAGCCTAGTCATCAGGGGCACCATCAATGGTCGAGCAATTACCATCATCATCGACACCGGCGCCGCTGTGTCCATTGCCACGTCCAGGGTTTTGAGGTCATCAGAAATCCGGCTAGTTCACAGTAACATCCAGCTCAGAACAGTCACCCCCGATACAGGGTCCTGCTAGCGAATATTGGGGACGATTTTATACTGGGTATAGACCTAATCAGCCAGCATGGATTTATATTCGACCCGAGATATGAGGTTCTTTGATTTCTAAATGAGGAATTTGTATTGACACGGACCGATAACAGCTCATCGACCTCCATTAAAATTGTAGTCAAATATCCAGCCAGAATTCCCGGTCGAACGGAACAGATTATTCATGGGTAGGTACACAGCTATCCTGGGACCTGCGTTGGAATGGTGAAGCCCGTGCACTCAGCTCATGACTACTTAGTTGGACGGGCTATAGTTAAAACCGGAAGAGATATACCAATTAGAATCATGAATTTGTCCAACAACGACATCAGAATTGAGATTTGTTTCAAGCCAGTAGAGACCATCATCAATTGCGAAGAAGGGTACCAGACATCGGTGAAGGAGACAGGATCCAGTAAAGAGTTCCTACAACAGTTTGCTGACCATTTGACACACCTGACAGCAGAGAACCAGAAGAAAGACAAACAATTTATCACAAAGCACTGGCAAATTTTTAACAGTCAAGATAGAACCACCGGTAGCACCAACATCAGCATCGAATAGATACCGGAAAGCCTCAACCCATCAGAATACCACCTAGACCACTACCTTGGGGCAACAGCAGGCAGCCGACGAAAACATCGAGTCCATGTTACAAACAGGAGTTATTGAGCCATCCATCAGTCCATTGTCTGCTCCCCTCGTAATAGTTAAAAAGACGGATGGAACCACCCGATTTTGCGTGGATTGCAGAAAGCTGAATGACGTCACGAAGAAAGACAGCTATCCACTACCCCGAATCGATGACACTCTGACCACACTAACAGGCTCCCGTTGGTTCTCCACACTAGACCTAAAAGGTGGATATAGGCAGGTTGGTCTACACGCAAACGACAGAGAGAAGACAGCGTTCTCCACCAGTAAAGGCCTGTTTCAGTTCACGGTCAAGCCTTTTGGGTTATGTAATGTACCTGCTACATTTGAGAGACTAATGGAGTATGTACTGAGCGGGTTAACATGGAGGACGTGCTTAGTATACCTCGACGACATTCTAGTCATTGGTCAGACATTCGACGACAATCTGAAGAATCTGGACGAAGTATTCTAAAGAATCAATAATGCCAACCTGAGACTCAACCCGAAGAAGTGTTCCTTGTTCCAAAAAGAAGTAGAGTTTTTGGGACACGTCGTTTCCCAGTCAGGGATCCGCACCAACGAGGACAAGATAGAAGCCATCCGTGATTGTCCAGTCTCAAGAGACAAGCATGAACTGCAAAGCTTCTTAGGCCTCTGTTCCTACTATAGGCGATTTGTTGAGGGATTTGCCACCATTACCGCGCCTCTACATCGGCAGACCACTGAGAAAGAGACTTTCCCATGGAATTAGGATTGCGAAACATCATTCAGGCGACTGAAGGCAGCACTATGTTCCATCCCAATCCTAGCCTTTCCTACACAATCCGGCAAGTTCATTTTAGACACCGACGCCAGCAAGGTGCAAGATGCTGAAGAGAGGGTGATCGAGTACTACAGCTGTGGATTCTCGAAACCGCAAACAAATTATTGCGTTACCAGAAAAGAACTTCTGGCAATAATAAGGGCTGTAGACCATTTCCACAGATACCTCTATGGTCGTCATTTCTTGAGCTGGGCAGATTATGCCGCCCTCAAATGGCTGCTGGACATGAAGTCATCGGAAGAACAACTGGCCAGGTGGATAGAGAAACTACAGCAATACGATTTCAAGGTGGAACACCTTGCCAGCCGTTTGCACATTAATGCCGATGCTCTATCCAGAGGACCCTGTAGAGCAGAATGCGGACATTGTCTGTAGATGGAACAGCGAGAGGGTAACTCCATCAGACAGATCCGAGTGCAGGCCAAGGAAGACTGGACAACGGAACAGTGCATCCAGGCCCAAATGGCTGATCCAGACATCGAACCAATCTTGTCACTCAAAACGAGAGGGGCACCCAGGCCACGATGGGACGAGGTAGCTAGACACTCGGGCGTGCTGAAATTATTATGGGCCCAATGGGACTCTCTAAGAGCAGAAAATGGAATGCTCAAGCGAGTTTGGGAAAGCATCCATGGCCGAGAAACCAAGTCTCAACTGGTAGTTCCTAAGAAAAAGGTACCAGCCATCCTGACCGAAGTAGATGATGGGATTACCGGGGGCCATCTGGGCATGAATGAAACCCTAGACAAGGTTCACCAGCGGTACTACTGGGTGAATTACTTCAAAGACGTCAGAGCTTGGTGCCTCAGATGTGCCACCTGTGCAGCCAGTAGTACATTGTGAGCGTCCCATTGGAGAGAATTGCCATCGATGTCGCCGGTCCGTTTCCCGAGTTTGAGGGGGGGAAACAAGTACATTTTGGTCGCATCGGATTACTTCAGCAAATGGCCTAAGGCATATGCGATACTAACCAGGAGGCAACCACGGTAATGACAGTGTCAGTAGAACAACTATTCAGCAGGTTTGGCGTCCCGAAGGTCTGCACGATGTTAGGGATCAGGAAAACGAGAACAATACCATTGCACCCATAGTCAGACGGAATGTTGGAAAGATTCAACAGGACCTTGGAACAACACCTATCTAAGGTCATCAGCAATAACCAGCGTGATTGGGATGAGTATATTCCCCTATTCCTGTTGGCATATCGCTCAGCCGTACATTATAGTACAGGCCTGACTCCAGCCAGGGTCCTATTCGGAAAAGTGCTGCGATTACCCTGCGATTTGGCTTATGGAGTATGTGGCTGAGTTGTTGGGTAGGTTTGTAAACATTTACAAACAGTTACAAACTCACCCAACAACTCCGCCACATACTACGTTCTCCAAAAGATCCCAGTAAGCCACTATCCTCATATACCAAAACACAGAAGTTCTGTCATATACTATTATTCCCGTCTCCAGCGGAATGCCATCGAAATATACAAACATCGAAACAACGTCAATAGGAAAGAAGAAGGCCTAAAATTCATCAAAATTTCGTATCCCGCACTTCGATGCGCAACACCAAAACTCTCTAAGCTCGTAGTCCCAGCCCACCCAATTCCAGCCGACCAATCAAGGCAGACTATGCTTCTACCACTTAGCATAAATACCAGCGTTACGCCAGTAGACAGTTCTATTCGTTTCGAGCACCCAACGATGTATCAACTACGCCTGCGCCGCTGAAGATGTCTGCCACAGTTGCGGAGGAAACGTGCGGAAGATATTCCAATAGACTATTGCAAAATAGCCCGGAAACATATAGTACATTTAGTATGAAATCATTTAGCAACTACAAGTCATAGGAAATCAAACATTTGTGAGACTTACGATCGTATTTGTACAAACTTTCTGTTCTAACCCCCTATATAAGAGGAAAAGTCACATTTTCAATTGTGCTACTTTTTTAGTTCATGGGACATTGTTAATAATTGCAGGAACTTAATAGTTGTATAAAAATAGCCCAGTTTTTCATCCTTGCATTTCGTCAACTTATCAATCAACAGACATCGGAATTAACCCATACTTAAATATATACAAACATATACAACACAAATATATCAGATAAACAAATAAATACAATACTACATTAATAAATACCATTAGTGATTATAGATTTAGAAAAGTTATCGAATTATACATATCTTAATGCTTCGACGAAAGGATTTAGGCGAACTAGATGTCAATTAGCAGTATTCCAAACAATTTCATTATTTTTGGAAATCTAGCTAATGGTAATTCATCTTCACTTCGTCCAACTTATTAAAACCTTAAAAAAATGTTAATAACACTTTCCAAGTGTTATTCTTAGACAACCGGTAATCAAACCTATTTACTTCTTATTGCAACATGAAGTTGCACATGTCATACTTAACCCCTCTAAAAAATAAGCATCTGCAGAAAACGCTGATGGATGCAAAGAATAAACAGCAATAGAACACTGATCTTTAATTAGTAAGCAACCCACCAAACCGATTGGTATTGCTGAGAAACGCCCAGCAAACATTATATAATTAATTATTGAGTAAGTGGTCTACTCAAATAGTCAATAATTTCCAAAACGTTAAATAATGTAGCACATCATGTAAGTAACTATGTAAATTTAATATAGGTAGTAACAAACAGTTAACGATTTTTAAATATGGACTATCGTCCGGCATATTCTCACTCTACTATTTTATATATTGTACCCGGATTACTATTTTTATGTTAAAAAAGCTACAGAAAAAACGACTGTCATTATCTTACTATACTTGATTTCAAAATGACTTATTCTCAGAATATGGTTTAAAATGAGGAAACCGACTGGCAGAAGCTATCATGAAGCTCACAAAATTTTTAATTTAAGATGTCCTCACCTTGTTAATGGTAGAAGTTATTTTAGATAGCAAATTAGTAAAATTTTTCTTTTCGATAAAAAATCCTGTAGAGTAGGCAAACTCATAAATTTGTTAGCACAATTCTCTGTGAATCCATCTGCATGAAACAGAATTGCCACGTTTTGAAAACACTAAAAAAGAGTAGATTAATGCAAATGGCCTAAGAACATTCTGAGAACATAATCACAATTCTTGTACAACATACTTTGCTTTACTAGTGAAACTACGTTTTATCTGAATAAATACGTCCAACGCTTTATTAGACCAGTTTCAGGCCTGGTCTCAAGGGTATGTTAAGCACAGCTAACATAGATATTTATGTGTTAAGTATCTATACATTAACATAGCAAATACTCACGTAGTTCCTCCTAGACGTAAGAAGAGACAAAAATAGATTGGTCCTGCAGGTTGTGGATTGAGAGGGAGGAACTAGCCCAGTTTCGCAATCTCCAGATTTGGCTCGGACTCAGACTGAAAGAAATCACAAACGACTAATGCCATAGAACAGGACTATGAATTTTGGGACCTGGAATATTCAGATTTGGTAAAGACTTAGAACAAGTGCAAACTATAAAGATAAGTAGATATCATGTGCTTCAACGCTAACGAATATGGAACACATATTCAGACCAGGTTTTGTGGTCACAGCGAAACTTTTTTAAACTAAATTGAAGTTTGAACTAATAAATGAAAGATTGTGCTATATCAGAAGCAAAGCATAGTCGTATAATATTTTTAACATTTCAGCACCTGCATCATCGGGAGAGAAAACTGAAACTATTAATAAAGTTCTCTACGATGCCTTAAAAAATAATGACGCAATGCCCATACAAGATATGCAACAACTCAGCAGTAGTTCAATGTCACAATGAGCAACGAACATAATTTTAAGCATATACAGCCTTCAAGACATAATTATAAAACAAACTGGAGCCAGTAATATGAATGTTCCTACACAAGAACAAGCACGAATAAAAACCTGGGTTTTATGGATGCGGGTAATGGGAACAGCATAAAATGTTAGAAGCCTGAGCAGAATAGATGGGGACACAGATCACGCCCTATTTCAAATGAAGTTCTGAATCAGTGTGGGTCATTCCATGTCAAATTGACCAATGGTTGGAATCGACACTTTTTAATTTGGATAAAATTTGGGCAGCAGTTTTCATTTATTATAAAAAGAAGTTCTGTACAAGGAAAACAATTAAAAAAATTGCCTTCAGAAGTTACGCAAAATTCCACTATTTTTCTTTTTTTTTAACTTATGCTTCAAAGATCTCGGAAATCATTATAATTGCTCAACTGATGTAAGCTACGCTTTTAAGTGGACACAATCTTTTCAAAAGATCTCTTTTTTACAAAATTTTGAAATTTTCAAAATTATAAAAATCGATGACTGCCTTTAAATTTTTCGCTCTTTTTTAGAGAACCTCTAACTAATCTCAAGAGATCCTGAAATTTTTGGGATGGGTTTTTTTTTTCGTTCAAAAGATATAAATTTCTGAATTTTGGAAAAAAACATTTTTTCCTTTGAGCTTGACTGAAAAAAAATTATTTTCAGAGTCAATGAAAAAATATTTAATGTGAAATTTTGTTTTTTCAGTTGTATTTTAATTTTAAATTCGGTATAATTATGCTAGAATGATCGTTTTTTTAGCTCTTCGCTGTGTTGTTGATTTCCCACTTCTCTGTCTCAATCTAAAAGTAAATATTAATAATTAGAAAACAATTTTTCAATGAAAATTTTATATGAATGAATTTACCGAGTTTGAATGTTGGGTTCCTCGACAATCTCGTAGACATCTACGTTTTTCAATCGAAAATCCTATCCATCTGGAGATGATGACAACCACTTCACTCTCAAAACATCATTTCAAGTATGAACTGCGGCATGGCTACCACGTATTACCTGAAGTGGTAAAGGTTTTTGAACCTGTTCCCCAGTTTTTTTTTCTGTTTTACGAATTTGTTCATCTGAGACGAAGTAACTATTTATTCCCATAATATTGTCCTTTACCCATTGGTGTAATTGTTCAGATGTCTGGATTTGTCTGGATTTATTGGGTCGAAGTTGAAGGTTGGCACGGCTAATTAATCGTTTTGATTAACCCACCGAAACCTTAACTTGGGCCTTTTCTATCAGAAGGAGCCAAGTTTCCGGCTTTTATTTGGAAGTCTTCTTCATGATACAACAAATTGACTAAATTATAGCGATTTTTATATTGAGATGCAGAGCCATCATAGAAATAGATTATATTAGAAATATCGGAAATTTTAGCCCGAATAAATGATATCGATACTTCTTGAAATGTGTAAACCGCAGTTTTATTGTGCGTTAAGTTATCAGAGATTAAGTATTACCAAGTTGAGAGATACAATTTCACTTTTATTCTCTTCAGTCGATCTGTAATAACATACAAAAGGATGGATTGTTGCTTGCTTATAATTCCAATATGCTTCTTGAGCAAGGTTTTCTTTCGTAGTTTGAAAATATTTGAAATCACCAGAATACACAATAAAAACTACAATAAAAACTATTCCTTTGCTTATTTAATATCAACAACAAACTTTGTGAACTCTAAAAGTGCAGGGACCTCTAGAAAGTTTCATAGTAAGTATTTAGAAGAAAAATTTTAGTAGCAAACATGTAGATGGCAGAGTGGGTCACTTCTGGACTGATATAAAAGTAGATTGATTAGCAACTGAAATTAAATGCCATTAAATATTTTTTCATTGACTATTTTGTCTTAGAATTTTCGTGTCTTAAAATTAAAAATTAGAAGTGGATTTATCACAGTTTTATTCAGTCAAGGTCAACGAAATTTTTTTTTTTCGAAAAATCAAAAATTTATATCTTTTGAACGAAAAAAACACCCATGCCTAAAACTTTAGGATCTCTTGAGATTAGTTAGAGGTACTCTAGAAAAAATTTTGAGCAAAAAATTTAATGGCGGTCATCGATTTTCATAGTTTTGAAAATTTCAAAATTTTGCAAAAAAGAGATTTTTTGAAAAATTGTTTCCAATTTTTTTTTTCTTTTGGTAGCTTTAAGTGTTCACTTAAAAGCCTAGCTTACACCATTTGAGCAATAATAATAGTTTCCGAGATTTTTGAAGTATACTTTAAAAAAACATGAAAAATAGTGGAATTTTGAAAGTAGCGTAACTTTTGAAGGCAATTTTTTAAATTGTTTTTCTTTTACAGAACTTCTTTTTATAACAAACGAAAACTGCTGCCCAAATTTGATCCAAATCAAAAAGGATCTAATCCAACCATTGGTCGATTTGACATGGAATGACCCGTGTATCAAAACACAAATCCCGTAGAACAATGCTACCTCCGCAGGGATGAATTCAAGGAAGTAAAGCAATAATATATAGAATAACATGAACCAACATTAATTTCTAAAAAGAGTGTAATGGAATAGATTAGTTTTTAAAAAATAATTACAGCAATATTAATAAAGACCGCCGAAAATATATTTGAAAATAGCGAAAGACAGAATGGAAAATATAGTTTGCAGAAAAATGTCTAGAACAACTAAAAATAGGACAAACTGCAGCCATACAATCCCAGACCAACGAAACTAAATTAAAATAAGCAATGTGCTGAAAAGAAACAACAAAACTATTAAGAGTAAAGGGAAAAGAGTATGAACGACAAAGGTATGAAGCAATAGATAAAATGAAAAATCTACAAACATATATATTGGAGAAGAGAGGTACTAAGCAGAAGTCAATCAAGACACTTTAGAACGAATATGGCAATATAAGTCTTAATAAATAATGGGAGAAACTTATATCACAGCCCACCTACCAGTTGAAGAACCCTACTTTGACGAAATCCAACAGGAACAGAACTTATAAAAAATAAAGGAAGTGCATCGCATCGTCAAATTCATAGGTAAATAACAGTTTTCGGCAAGAAGAAGACATACAAACGGAATAGAATGAGTGAATAAAAGTTTTCCTTAACCGTTTTTTGATATGTTATAAAATAAAAGCGGCAGAGGCAAAAAACTAAATAGTAGTTTACTATAAGTAGTCGACTGAGATCTAAAATACGTTTTCTTTAGTTAATTGTGTTGGTATCTCTAACCATTTTTTAGATACAAATTTTATCCCGCCATATATGAGACACTTTGTAGACCTGGCCATTTACTGTTCCTTCAAAAATGATTGAACCCAGAACGAAGTGGAAATTCTGTATGAAGCAGTGGCTGAATATTTTGAATATAATATAGGTAGAAGAAGCTTTAAATTTAAAATTTACCAAACAGGTACATGGGAATTATTTAATATTACTGGAATTTTCTTCGTAGTAGGTTGAGCTTTCTCTTCAAATGTTAAAATCGCTACTTCAAGTTTTGGGGTACTTAGTGTTTCATATGCTACCTTAGTACTTTCGTGGAGACGTCTCTGATGTCTAGATATTGTACTGAGTTTAGAAATGAGGCGACTTGGGTAAATATGTTCTTAAATCCGCCTGGCCTAATACTAAGTTCCATAAGCTAACAGTAGTGAGTGAATAAAATGCACATCAGCCAATTGACTGTTTGCAAAATTTACCATTATTATGTAGGATTTTACTTCTTAGTCAACACAATTGAAAAATAAATATCTTTATTTTCAAGTGAAAATAAACAACTTTATTTTCAAGTGAAAAGAAACGTCCAAAATTGTGACGCTTAAAGAAGTTGAAAATCACCTCGGCAATTAATTTTTTTTATTTCATTTATTTTAGAAATAACACTGAAAGGTGCATTCGTATGGGTGGAAAACACTTCCAACAATTTCCGTAAAAATTCTGTGTTAATTTTGTTTATCCCTAATTGTAAGCTTGCTGTTGATTGATGATTTTTAAATCGTAATTTTTCGTTACTGACAATTGAAACCACTTGTATTTTTCGAATTTAATAGAGATCAAAGGTTCTAGTGCCAGTAAAGAACATTTTAAAACAAAAACTATCGAAAGTTCCTAATACTTAATATGAAGGCTTTTCTTAAGATTAACCAAGGATTAACCAAAGGATATCACCTTTGGGAATTGGTATTCAATTAAGCAAAAAAGTTTGTTTTTCTTTCCATTAATGATACGACTAATAACAGATGCATGTTACATTTTTTTTTAATAGAAGCGTACGGCGTTCAGAAACACATCAGATTTGCTCATAAATGATTAGAAAGTTACAAAATAATTTCTATTTGAAAAAAATACGGGGAAATACTATTCTTTTTATAAGAATAAAATGCACACCAAATTTCACAGTCGGTATGACATATATTAAAGATATTTTGGAAAATGTAAATCCAATAAGGACTATCACTTTTTATTCAATTACGAAACACCTTGTATACAATTTTTGAAAGATTATTTAAAGGTGGTTTATTTTTATATTTAGCTGCAGAATTACATTGAAAATCAGCTCGTATCATCCTGCTTTGTTGCGTTGGAAAAATTTATGCTGCAGACTTGTCCAGTGGGACTCTCGATTGTAACAGCAAGTAAATCTGGAAATGTAGCTTCGGCTGCCCGTAGTACTCCAGCTCAAGCAGTTGCTCATGTATTAGGAATCAAATGTTTAGGTAAGTAAGGTCATTAATGAGATTTCTATAATATTACAAGCTTATTTTTGTCGAGAATATAAAAGTTTTGTTCAAATATAATTTACAGTTAAAGGAAGCATTACACATATAAATTGATAGGCGTCTATTATGAAGCATTGCTTATCAGATATTGCATTATATATAAACGAGGAAAAAAATATTTAGACAAACGATAATCAGGACAATTTTCCCTTCATAGCAGTTTTGCTTTTAGGATTGATTTTCAAGGTCATAGAGTTAATTTATTAATGAAAACGATGTTTCTGACACCAGATCCTAAAAGAGAGAGAGAGCAATTCTACGCTCATTTTATTGTTTAAGGCCAAAAAATTAATATGACCTTCATATGTCCTTGACCATTGACCTCATGATTGACACTATCAACATTGTTAGGTAAGTCACAAGTTCACATACTTGCTACTTGCTTACTATACTTAGCAGCTTAAAGAAAACGGGTTTTAAACCAATTTTTAATATTTGATTTGTCGTTCTATTTGTACGTAAAATTTCCTCCTCTTTGTAAAAAATAGGAGTTTCCATTTTAACGATTTTTCTAACGTTCAGACTATTAAAACTCATATATACTAAATACCGTCTTCCTAGAAGTATTGCTTTCTATGTATTTGGATATTTGCATCTATGGTCTTACGAAATTCTCACAATTATAGAGCATAATTTTTATATTAAAATAAATTATGACATTAATTAGATCACTAAATCAACAGAATCCTAAGTTGGCACTTTTGGCGAATCCACAATCTTAAAACCAACCCCGCTCCTAGGAGCGTCACATATAAATTCTGAAGACGAATATTTCAAGTTCTTCTAACTTCAAAGCAGCTTGACTGTACTGAAACAATATGGTGGTGCCCTGTATATATAAAATGCAACAAACTTCTTTAGTTATGATATTGATACTTATCCCGTAGGTTCAATTATACGCCTGTTGTACAGTTTATTTACGGCGAAAACAAATCCTTAAACATCCAACTTCAACAGAAATTTCTTGAAACAGAGATCATACAATACAACACAAAACAAAATTTACAATTCAGTTTGACATAAACTTTACTACTTATGTTCAGAACACTCTGTCTTTTTGGGTTTAAAAGAGACAGCCTTTATATTTACATATGTATATTCTCAATTGCTTGGAAAAAACTCTGCCTTAGCGCAATCGCGGTGAAATGAAGAAGAGACTCGCAGCTCGTCTCTCGTCCAGTATGGACCACACAATAAACTCTCAAGGAAAAAAAATGTTTCACTATGTGCTCGCTAGTGCAACCCCAAAGTGCGTGTGCATCTATTACTCACGAATTGTAAACCCCCTCGTGAGTGCACATTGCCCAACAACATATAAACTTTAGTTGTGCCTAAAAACCCAGGGTTAAGGCCGCCTACCCGCACCGAATGCAGACAAATACATGGATGGCAGATTTCCCGAGGCTTTTACTAGATCTAACTCGTAGACAAGGTTAGAGTTTTCTTATGAAAGGCAATTGAGTTTTTATCAAAATAGAACCACACAAAACTACATTCCACTTAATCAAATTCAATACATTTTTTGGTCCAATCGAGCCGGATTACATTTTTTGGCCCAATCGAGCCAGATTGATTTATTTTGATTTATCGCTATCAATTTAGTACATTTTTAAATTCTCAAAAAATAAAATTGTATTCATATTTAGCCATCCTATTTGTTTCCCACGTAATATTTTCACACACCATTAGGGTCAGATAATACGCATGTCTACAAATCTCAACACGCAGACGTCACTCACAATGAAGATTGATTTATAATGACATTTCTTTGTAAACTTTAACCTCATTAACTCTATTTATTTTGCATTTTCGTTAATACTCATATATTAATTTCTCATTATCCTTAAATATTTATTAATACATTACTGGCAATTATAAAATAATAATTGTAATTTCTTAACATTGCACTAGTTTAATTTTTGAATCAATCGCCGTTTTGTTTATTTCAATAATAAAAACTCGTTCAGTTTGTCGAAGTTTACCGAATATTTTTTGTCATTTAAGGAATTTGCCACTCATTCGCATCTGATTTATGATATAGATATACAGTCTGTCTCTGTTGTAGTTTATTAATTTTGTGAATATTCATTGATATTTTTCTCTTTAAATCCTGTAATTGTTATGTTAGTGTACAGTGGAGTTCATAAATGCTGCTCTCAAATAATTAACTCGTATTAATTTTCAATATTTGTTGTTTTTTAATTTGATTTGCTTAGTTCAGCAGTTTAAGTTATTATTTGTGTTCGGCTTATATTAATTTATACTTCACAATGGTGGATAGAATATAAATCTTGCCATTTCTCAAAGCAAACCTGAAATTGTAATGGTAGAAAAATTGATGAACATTGCGAATCTCTTACTGATAGAACTGTGGATAATAACTTCAAATGTAGTTACAACCGCTTAGAGGCAACTCGCGAAGCCTCTGATAAGCAACATAATATCATTCAAACTCTTATGTCTGCCCAAGATAATGCCGATTTGGATGCTCAAATCGAGATAGCTCGTGCTTTCTACAGCAGTTTTTATGAAATTCAGGCTATTCACATGCAGCTTTTTGATAACTCTAGAGACTCACTTGAGTCCCATAACACTAGTACCCCTCTCACTAATGTAAAACTCCCAAAAATAGAAATGCCACACTTCTCTGGTGAATTCCGTGACTGGCAAACATTTATTGATATGTTTGACTCTTTGATTCATAATGATGACTCGCTCTCAAATGTCGACAAATTTAATTACTTAATGGGCTTGGTTCAGGGAGCTCCAATTAAACTCTTAAAATCTTCCCCCTTGACAGGTGATAATTACTTAGTTGCTTATAACGCATTGCGCAAGCGCTATGCGAATAAGCGTTTAGTTGTTAACTCTTATTGGCAGGCTATTGCTCGATCTAACGAACTCTCCAGTTCTCAAGGACTCAGAAAACTAGTTGATGTTTTTAGTGAAAACCTTTCTGTGTTGGAAAATATGGGCTTTCCTGTGAAGCAATGGGACTTCATTCTCTACACAATGTTGTTCGAAAGACTCCACTCAGATACCGCTCTGAGGTTTGAGCGAGACTGCGCTTCGGAACTTGAAGATCTATACTTTGATATTTTGCTGAATTACTTGGAGAGGCAATGCGCCGCTCTGGATTCTCTCAATATTATCGACACTCCCCCCGGTGCTGAAGATTCTCTAGGCAGAAATCTTGAATTTTCGTCGATCACGGCCTACTCGGATTCTATTGTTGCCTTGGCTTGGATAAAAAGTCCTCCTCACAGATGTTTTACATTTGTTTCCAACTGGGTAACTCAAATTCAAGAAAGCCTGGCTCCATCTCAATGGCGCTATGTGCGATCTGAAGAAAATCCTGCCGATCCTGCTTCTCGAGGACTATTACCTCAAACTCTTGCCGAGAGTTTTTATGGAGGTCGGGACCGTCATGGCTCTGTCTCTTCCGGAATCCCAGTGGTCTCCTGAGGTTCTCCCATGTCTCGATGATATACCTGAAACTACCGTAGAGCAACGTAAACTTGTATGCACTCTGTCAGTTCAGTAGAATTTTCTAGAAAATCTTTTTAATAAATTTTCATCTCTACAGAAAATTCTCCGAATAATCTCTTACTCTATGAGATTTATTCACAACTCCCGTCATCCTCAATCTGCCCAGAATCAGTCATTTTCAACTGCTGATTTGGATAAAGCTTTGTCAAATCTCATTAAATTTGCCCAGGCTTAACATTATTCTCAAGAAATTGCGGCTCTTAAGAAAAACTGTCGACCTTCAAAGGTTCTCTATAAGCTCAGTCCGTTTGTAGATAAAGACGGTTTACTCAAAGTGGGTGGGCGTCTGGTGCAGGCCCAAATACCATTTTCGCAAAAACACCCCACTCTTCTTCCTGGTAATCATCGCCTAACACAACTTATCATCGAAGATACTCACTTAAAATATTTACACCCAGGACCTCATACGGTTCAGTATATTCTCTTCCAAAGATACCGGATAATAAATGCTAAGCGTACAATTCTCTTCTTTGTCTGTATGGTTACTAAGGCAATACACATAGAATTGGTGTCAAGTCTCTCTTCTGATGCGTTCATTGCAGCGCTTCTACGTCTCAACTCTAGAAGAGGTCGTTGCGATGATATATACAGTGATAACTCCACCACTTTTGTAGGTGCCTATAATACCCTCATTGAACTCACTAAACTCGCAGCTACAAAAGAGCACATTCGTTGGCATTTTATTCCTCCTTATAGTCCCAATTTTGGTGGATTATGGGAAGCTGGAATTAAATCTATTAAAACTCATTTAGGTCGGGTTATTGGTGACCAACCCCTTACTTATGAGGAATTTAATTCCGTCCTAATACAGATAGAGTCTGTATTGAACTGTCGCACTCTATGCGCCGCCAGCTCTAGTCCCAATGACTTACTAGCACTCTCACCTTCTCATTTTCTCACATTGTCTCCTCTAAACACAATTCCTGATCCCGATACATCAGGACTGAAGTTTTCTCATTTCTCTCGTTGGCAGCTAATTCAACGTATGCATCAGCACTTTTGGGACAGATGGTATAAGGAATACCTACACACTCTTCAACAAAGCAGTAAGTGGAGTGACTCAAGCACGCCTATTAATATTGGTACTCTTGTCCTTTTCAAGGAAAATAATTCACCACCTTTGCAGTGGGCGCTAGCGCCTGTAATTTATGTCCATCCTGGTGCGGATGGCGTAACTCGAGTCGTAACTGTTCGTACCCAAAAAGGCGAATTTAAGCGTCCTGTCTCTAAGGTGTGTAAATTATTTTTCCTTATATAGTTGTTGCAATCCCTTCCTTTTTCAATGAGTTTCAGAGTACGATTTTTTTTTTGGTTTCAGAAATTATCGACTTTTGTCTATAAATTAAACTATATAGGTATTTCGCAGTTTAACATGTTGAGCGCATTCGACGAGAAAAATCTGCCATACCATTACTTTAACTTACATACAGTAAATATATTATGAAACTCATAATAATCGTCGTAATTTTGACATAACGTTTCAAAAAACTAAAAGAGGACATATCAATAATTTATAGGATTAGCAAACTATAATCTTTCATAAAAAAACTAAACACACACAAAAATATTATTGAAGTTTCCTCCCACTAAATACACATTTTTGCGATAACAATGACATCAAATGACTGCCGACGAAATATCAAATATAAGATGTCAACAAATATATACGTAGCGTGGTGTTAAACACTAATGAATGAAGTGTAGGATGAATAATGCGAATAAAAACATTGAATATTTTGGACAATAATAATATGTGCTCCTCGTCTTTCTTACATTTACTTCCGCAGCTTTCAAAAATTCACAAATTAACGAATCTATTTATATGGGGTTATGGCTAGGAGGAATTTGTTTCTTTATACTCTTTAGTTCGTTATAAAAAGCTGGTGAATTACAAAAATTTATTATTTAAATAAGTGTTCTATTCCGATAAAAGCTCATGACTTTACTGACAGTACTCTGGCATAAATTAAATCGGCATTAACAAAATAATTATAAATATACTACAACAATATTTTAAATCATTCCAAATAACTTCCTTTTCAGATAAGATTGACAAGAAGTTGACACTCGTTCGTTTGGGGATCGATTCCTTGATGCTGTCGGAAATTAAACAAAGTCTCTATCGAATTTATCAAATCGATCTCGAAACTAACAAAATTCAAGATTTGACTTTCGAGCAGTTGATAGAGTTTGAACAGACACAAAAAGGTACAATATCTACTCAACATACCAAATCTCTTACCAATCCAACTGGATTATTGAAATCACTTAGCTATCTTTCACCTTCTGAAACAGTGGTAGAAATGAAGACAACTTCAGATAACAGCCAGAAAATATTTTTCATGCATCCAATTGAAGGTCACGTTCAGCAGATGCAGTTGCTTGCAGAATCATTAAAATGTTCAGTCTACGGATTACAGTGTTCCAGATCTTGCTTATTTAACACAATAGAGGAATTTGCAAGTCATTATGAGAGTTTAATCAGAAAATATCAATCGAAAGGACCATATGTCATATGTAGCTATTCATATGGTATAGTAATAGCCTTAGAAATTGGAAAATTATTACAGAAACTTAACGAAAAAGTTACGATAGTTGCAATAGATGGTTCACCAGACTATATGAAATCTTTGGTAGACTTACTTTTTTTAAAACAGGAAGGATCATACGAAAAGTTCCTTTGTCGTATATTGACACTATTCTCAACAAGTTTTCCCTCAGCTGACGAAGATAAGGTAAGGAGTATGCGAAAACTTCGTAACTATAAGCCTTAACCAGAGTTAATTAAGGAGGAGGGCCAAAGTCAATACCATTACATTGATTTTGCAGTGACACAAATTTTGTATAGTTCACTGATTATGCGAAAGAGGGCGCCAACAATAATATATTGCTGTTTTGATGTATTTACAAGGTGTTCGCAACGGTTTTCATTTTGATTTATTTGAAGTCAACTTCTAAAATAATTTAATTAATACGAAAAAATCCCAATGCAACCGCAAGTATGAATTCATAAAATTTAGAAATTCTATCAGCTATATTTGAGACTAAAGGCTATTTTTTCCTTATAAATTATCTCGGAAACAGTGAGTCGCAAACATATGAAGTGGTTATAAAACAGACTTTATATTCTTGAGTCTTGAAGGAATTCATCCTTAAAATTATGCAATTCCATTTAAAATAACAAAGTTATAGTCAACCGCTAGTATAACTGGAAGAGGCGAACAGTTTGAAATTAATTTAGTGAAACAGAGCATTCTGGAAAACAGCCTTAACAAAACATTTCACAACTCAAACATTTGTTTGTATAAGAAGTACCTGGGCGGCCAAGCATCGCTCATGATTTCAATGTTGCGCCAACCTGTAGATGACATATACACATGTGAAAATATTATCAAAATCAATTTCATTTCAATTATTTATTGCCGCTAAAATATATGATTGCAACAGGGAATGAAACAATCATGTGGTGTGTCATTTATCTTTATTAAATTTACAAATAAACAATCAATACATAAAATTGCTGAAGTTGATAACTAGCTAAAGTAATAAAAGGCAATTGCTGATATTTGTTGCCACCTGCATCAGGGTGTACATCTTGATCTGTACCTACTTAGTTAAAATCACATTTGTTTTAGTGAAATTGAAAGCAATTAATATGTGTTAGTACATGTATGTTACAATACACACATACATCCTCCCCTAAAAATCTAGTAAACGTCATATAATTAATACAAACGACAGCACTTGTTGTAGCCATTTAGCTGACCTCTAAGAAAATCCTTCTATGCCTATGTCAAATACAATTTACATTTAAAAATTTTAAGAAATTTATTCCAGGAACAGGAGGTAAAAATCGCGAAAGGGGTAAACATGAAAACGAAACAGAAAAAAGAGAATTAGTTTTTAAAGAAGATGGGCAGGAATTTGCACAAGTAACCAAAATGTTAGTTAAAATTATTCCATTTTTCATGTTTAACATTTTGGGCACTGAACTGGCTTTATTTTCATTTATGTCTTGTTGTAGTTCAGCTCCTTTAGTGGCCAAAAACGTGGATTTTCTGTTTTAAAAGAGGTCTGATTTACTAAATGAAGAATATTCAATTTTTGAAAACATCTACTTGTAACTAAAATCGATTGCTAATCTTGAAAAACACACCAACCTTTTATTTCGGAGTTGAATAAGATTGTATTACATTAAAACTCTAAAATTCAATGGATTATCACAAAAAGAAACGAAATAAATTTGAGTAGCTTAATTGTAATTACAGAGTGTAAACGAATCATAACATTTTTAAAATGGTATAAGCCTATGCATTTCTTATTAAGTTGTATAAATGAAAACAAACCTTGCAATTATTTATTACATTTCGTTTCCTCTATCCATTATATCTATACTATTTGTTACCAATTAAGATATATTAGATTTAAACCTTCTGCACTGATTCATTGTCAATTTTTATATTTGAAAAACCATGATTTTTGTAAAATACAATAAATCTCTATTTTCTGCATTTTTTAAACTGTTTAGAGCTGAATTTAATGATACATCACTGTGGCTTAAAGCTTCTCATAATTTCAATCATTATTTGGGCATGTTCAAACTAAACTTATGAACAATAATCACAACCTGTTCTAGTTAACGGCACATTTTTTGTATATAAACTGTCTGTTAACAGAAATTCATCTAACAATATTAATATGTAAAGACATATTCATTGTGTCACTTTGCTTCTCAATATGTTGTGATTGCCAGTATTGTTCTCTGCTGTGAATATAGTTATTATAATTCTCTGTGATTTAAATAAAACTTGTTTAACAATAATCCACTTGATCATACATTTCAAGTGAAATTTAATAGCATTACCGGCGAGGCTTATGTTTACTACGATTTCCGTGTAAAATGTTAATTTAATAAATGTAAATCTTTTAGGGTGAGGAGTTATAATACAAGTTATTCGACCAAAGAAATAATAAATATGATAGATATGTCTGAAATCTCCCTGTGACATTTTATATAGCATTAACTTTGTACTGCTTTATAATATAAATTTATCATCATATATCAACCCTCGCCCTTTATTTCCTTGTTCGGAGCGCCATCTTTCGGTCATTTACCTTAATATGCAAAATTTGTGTCCTGAATACACCCTGGCCTTAACAGTTATTTGTTTTATCGATGTACACTATATGTTTTTAAATACTTGAGATGGCTCGTAAGGTTAAGATTCGCCTGAACAATGTAATTATGTCATAATTTGACACTATTGGTAATGTTTTCATTCTCACACTCGGGTTCAGTTCACTTCTTGGATTTATTTTAAAAAAATTCCAACTCACTATAATTTATTTCCACTATTTTAATTTATAGTAACAGAAGTATTTACAATTTACTTTTACTACACGGCAATTGAATGCAGAATGAATCTTCCGTAAGCTCTCCATATTTATATATTTCTACGCGGAATTCTCCAGAAGGTCAAAGAGTCGTCGTGAAATTTATTTCATGTGTTCTCGAAGATTGGATGAAATTCTTTGAATTTCCGTTAGCGCCAGCCGCCGGCCTCGGCTCGACAGAGCAACATCTCTTCGGATGAATGCCGATTCTACGAATCATCGGATGAATTCCCCTCACATGCCCCCCCCACTTCTTGTCTTCGAATCTAGGTTGCGAAAGTTGAGATAGTATACAAGGATGTAGCTGCCACTGAATAGAAAGATAGCTTCCATCATACTTCTCACCAGATGTCTTGAAAAAGTGAAGAGTCGAAATTTCTACTTTTGTTTGTGTGCAACTCCAAGGAAATACCAAAACATAAGCTTCTGCCCATTTACTGAAATAGTTCATCACCACCACACTGTACTTATTTCCGTAGTCAGATTCAGGAAATGGACCGGCAACATCAATGGCTACTCTTTCGAATGGACTGCCTACATTACATTGCTTCACGGGAGCTTTCGCTCGCTTCTGAGGCCCATTACTTGCTGCACAAACGGTACATTTCCGACACAAATCATTAACATCTGCTTGGCAGTTTACCCCATAGAAGCGCTCACTTAACTTCCCCAAGGTTTTCGTCACTACCAGAATTCCGCCGGTTGTACCTTCATGTAGTTCTCACAAATTCTCCGGTCTCGTCTTGTGTAGTTTCCAGCACGCGCTTTAGAAGTCCGTTCTGCAGGATGAGGGAGTTCCATGAGCCCAGTATGACTTTGTGGTAGGTGAGTATCGGGAAATCTCCTGCCACGTACGTTTGCGGTCTTCCTCCTTCCACTGGAAAATTTCTTTTAACCCCGGATACATCGATAAAGCATCTGCATTCTTATGGCTTGTTTCAGTGCGATATTCAGTCTCGAAGTCGAATTCCATCAACCGCTTAATCCACCTGGTCACTTGTCCGGGGTTTTTAAAAACTATCCATGGTAAACTTCTCATCTAGTAACAGATAACTTAAAATAGGGGCACTGGCCCGGGTTTCGAATGATCGCTGGCCTTTCTTGTCCAACTGGTACAGCAAGATCCTTTCTGTGAGTGTAGTTAGTGGCTTCGCGATATTAGCAAATCCTGGTATACTCCGACGATAGTACGTGCATAAACCCAGGAAATTTCTTAGCTGATAGATATCTTTAGGTATCGGTCATTCTTGGACGGCTTCGATTTTCTGTTTTTCCACAGCTACTTCCTGTGCAGAAACCACATGTCCAAGAGATTGCTTCCCTTCTTGGAACAGTTGACACTTCTTCGGGCTTAACTTTAGTCCGAAACTTCGAAGTGGCCGAAATACCTCCTCCAGGTTCTTCACGTGGTCTTCAAACGATTTACCACGATAATGTCGTCGAGATACACTAGACATGTTTTCCATGAAAGCTCTTTTAACACTGTTTCCATCAATCTTTCAAAAGTTGCTGGAGCATTACACAACTCACCCACAATAACCGTCGGTACAAGGTGGAAAACATCTTCTATTGAGCCAAGGTATTAATCGCCTATAGTAAAAAACAAAATCGAGTCAAACAATCTTTCTTTTTAACCCAAACAACTGGAAAAGCCCAAGAGCTATTGGATGTTCAATAACACCTTCTTCTTCCATTTCGTAGACTGTCCTGTCGGCTACTTCTCTTTTAGCTAAGGGTAGTCATCTAGTGGACTGTCGAATAGGCTGAGCATCATCGGTATTAATTTTAGGTTTCATCAGATTAGTCCGTCCTCTGTTTCCTTTTCCTAGATGGAACATATCCTAGTAGTTTCTACCGATGTCCCTCAACTTTGCTTTCCGGATTGGGTTTAAATTCCTCGAAGAATTTGTTATTAGTTTCTTCAGTTCTTCAGATAGTTCATCTGGTGGTATTGTTGTTGAGGAAACTGTCGAACAGTGCCCCAAACTTGATCCCTTATTTAACGCAATCGACTAATGATTCAGGTTCATTACTCTTACTAGCACAATTTCATTGGCACGAAATAGAGTCTTCCCCATTGCGACTCCTCTGCCTACATTTCCGTCGCTAAGTTCGAGATCAAACTCCATTACTGTTCCAGCTTTAGCTTTCCCTTCTAGGTACCTATCTACAATGATTTTAGCTCTTTCCGGAACATTGACATACTCTGTTAGGATTGCTCTAAGCATCATGTCATCTTTTCCATGAAACACCACGTCTTCGTCATTCACTTGCAGAACTCCTTCTTCAAAGTTTAGCTTGAATCCCTTGGAGCTCATGTCATCCATTCCAATGATGACTTCGTCTTCGATGTCTGTCACTAATGCCCGATGTCGGAATGTTGTATTTCCCAAGACATGTTCAACCTCTATTTCACCATGGACGTTCGTTGATTCTCCTGTCGCTGTTCACAGTTGCCATTTTGTGGGTTTTATCAATTTCTCTAAAACGATGTTGGGCCTCAATAACAACATCGCACATTGCACATTCTTATTCATAATGCCACCTACAAAGACACTGTTAACATAGTTGCGTAGCGAAGCGACATATGCATTGATAATTGGTGCTTATTGGCCACAGGTCGACGATGGCCCTTTACATCGACCATCTTTAGTTTTCCGACGAGGAAGTCTGGTCTCCGTTGCTCTCCTTGCAACGCCTTCATATGTATCATAGCTTACCACCTGGTGCGTTCCCGCAATTTGTTTAGTGTATTGTTTCAATTTGATTGAATTACTTCATTGATTTTTAAACTTCTGCACCTTTTCTAAAACATTCCGTCGCGCTAATGCTAATTGTAAGTGTTTTTTGCGTGTAAAATATAGACAGTATTTGACAGTCGTGTATTGTTCTCCGAACGACCTATGCCTATAATGGGATCAACGGATGACATGTGGGCAAACACTGAATAAATTTTGTTAAAGATTTTACTGGATATATTATCCTGAAGACATTAGAGCTTGGTTGGATTTCGGGTTCGGTAACTGAGGTCTTCATATTATTTTTTCCAAGGTTTGCCTTGGAGCCCGTGGTTTGTTATCCGCCTCTTTCAATATTCATTTTTCTTGTTTTCATCTGTCTCTGTCACCCAGTAGCGTTTCCTCTGTCAACTTATAACATTGAAATGTCCTTGTCATTTTGAAGGTTTTTTTTTAATTATTTGTTTGTTATAATTAATTTTTCGTTCCTAAATATTTATTTATCAAATAAGTAATACAATTTATGTTGATTAATAAGTTATTCTTTTATAGGTAAACCAAATTGTATCGTCATCAGATGACTGGGATATTCAAAAATCTTCTGTCTGCAAATACTTGTCAAATGTTACCGACATTGAAGTGGATCATCTAAATATTTCTGTTGAACTTTTGAGAAAACGGTTCACAGCCGTATATTGTTATCAATGGAAAAACTATTTTAAAAGTCTGGTTCTACTAATAAGACAACAAGAAAATTTATTCCAATTAACTGAGGCTTACAACTTGGAAAAGGTTAGTACTCATTAACCATTACCGATTTTTACAATGCAGAACTATGACCAGAGTAAGTGAATTATTAAGAAAAGAAATGCTAACACTACATTTTTAAAATTGCTTTAAATATATAATTTATTTGAAGGACGTGAAAATAATATAAATTCTCTTCTATAATCACAACATTTAGTTTTTTTTTCAATTCTATTTCTGATATAATTTTAGATGTGTCAACATGTGCAGGTAGTAAAGCTCGACGCCGACCACCAATCTATATTGATGGGAGATAATGTTAAGAAGATATCGGTTCTAATCAACGGAATACTCCAGAAAACAATTTAAAAATTAACCTCATATAAAATTTATATTTATAATTGCATTTTGAATCCAATGGTACACACAGTTTATGTGAAATTGTATAGTTTTGTCGGCACTATTTGACCGATTAAAATAATACCATACATGATATTTGGGGGGGGGGGTCCTTCGTTTTAACTAATATATTCCTATAATTTTTTTGAAAAATTGTCTAGAAATATATATAGGACTTTCCATATTAAAACTTGTAAAAATATCTAGTTAAATAGTTATATTTAACTAGATATTTATCCCGTATATTTACACTGTGTGTCAGCTCGGAAATCCACTATTTAATTTCGAAATATATTTTTCTAGATTTGTTGGTTGTCTTTTTATTTGAGCACCTTAAAACTCTAGTGCCTAAAAATCCATTCTGATTTAGAAGAATTACGAGATACGCTATCCAGGGATGGCGATACAATGTGACGCGTTCGACAAGTGGAAAGTCTGAAAAGTTTTCTAACAATTTATCTATTTTTAAATGTATTCAGAATAATCCCAAACATGTTGAAAACCAATCTAATTGTGAATAGGTGAGCACTTTAAATACCTACTATGAAAATTATTCATCAGATGAAAATTTATAAATATACATGAACAAGATTTATTATTATTAAAACGAAATGAAGTATATTACCAATATTAGAATGTAGTTTACAGTTAACGTTACTGTATTGTACTGGACTCCAAATTTTTACGTAATCCCATTGTGTCGATTCGTAATTTGGTCGTTTAAGATGTTCTAAATTCATCATTATTCCCATTCTGTATTTTCTTTTTCTCTTTATTTATTTGTGTCTATTTTACCCACTTTTTTCACAAACCGAAAAATTTTTGTACCAACTATGTTTTGAACATATTGTTTATAATTTTAAAAGTTTCTACAATTCATTTTTGGCGTTTTTTGGATATACAACTTTAACATTTTAATTTTCAATACTTTACACGAAGAGTCCGTTCTTTCTTCTTCAGTTACTTTATTTCTCAAGCAAAATTAAGAAAAGCCCTGACTGGAACACATGAAGAAAATAATAATTAGTTTTTCACCGTTATCACTTCAGAATAAGATATAATATTAGATTATTAGAAGTTTATAACAATAATTATTAGGCAACTTCCTCGAAGTTTCCTTGGACTTCCATCGTCTTGAAGTGGTTGATCTCACAACGTTTCAATAGCTTTGTATCTGCTATCCTCATCAGGTGAATGAAAACGATAGCAGATACACAGCTAGGCGAAGAGCTTATGTCGTGTTATTATTTAGATATTCGAATCAGCTGTTGTGAATACTTCATGTAAATAAAAGTTTCTAGAAAGTGAGATTGAATATTATTTTTACAATTTTAATTGAAGCCAAGGAGTTTATAACAAATTTAGTGATCAGAAGTAAAGGATTAAGTGAAGTTAAAATCATAAATTGATTTATGGCCTAAACTCGAAGCTTGACGGAATTAGAAGAAACTACAATAAAATATTCATACTGGTTACGTACTAGACGAAAAAATAACTCAGATTCTAGAAAAACGTGACAAAAAGGAGAAACAGCATCGAGAAGAAATACAGAAAAGGTTAGTGAAATCTTTTGTTCAAAAGCGTAAAATTGAATTAGAGAACCTGTTAACTAAAATAGATGAAACAACAAAATCTTGTTTCTACGATGAAAAGCGAAAAATAAAATCTTGTTTTCACAAAATTTATTGCAAGGATTATTCTCGAAATTTGAAGAAAAACAAGAACAAATTGAATTATAAAGACAAGATGATTTTAAAGTAACTGAAGAGAAAAGACAACTGCAATTTGAATAATCAATGCAAATAGTATCGCAAGTTAAAAACACAGTTAATGAACGAATGCGAATAGTGGAATCAGACATAAGAGAAATAAACGACGACATAAAGGTACTAAAAAATACCGTGGATACTCTTGAAACCAAAGTAGATGACATCGATTCCGTCCAGAACCAGGTGAAATTTGAAATAAGTGCTATCCAAAGCCAAGCAAAAGTTGAAATCAGTTCACAGTACACAGTGAAGTACAAGATAAAGATTTGCAGAAAGGGAAGTACCAGAGCACCGTGAGTACCAAAGGTTCCTTTAGCAAACTACCCACATTTGATGGCAGTTCATCTAGGCCCATGTATAAACGGCAATTTGAAGCCTACAGCTAATGGATGGGATAACCAAGAAAAATCAACGTTTCTTGTAATAACCTTAAGAGGTCCTGCCTTAGAACTCCTCCAAAGCCTACCTGTCGATGAACAAGGCAATTTCGACAAAATCATCGCCATCCTGGACAAAAGATACGATAATCAATCCCTGAGCCAAGTATACCAGATAGAATTAAGTGGAAAAATGCAAAAATTCGGAGAGAGCCTTCAAGAATTCGAAGCAGAGATTAGACGTTCAGTGCATTCGTCCTACCCTGACTTGCCAGAGGAAACTAAGGATCAACTGGCCACGCAGAGCTTCATAAACGATATCAGGGATGTGGGAGTACAAAGAAATCTAAGACTTAGCGGCATCAAGAAGAGTAATGAAGTTCTACTTCGGGCTTTGGAGGTAGAGGCTGTCATGAACATCTCCAAGCCAAGGGTAGGGGCAGTTTCCCTCAACCAGGAAGACTCAGGGTCACCGTTTGAGGCTACGTAAACACGATCACCGACCAGGGGTAACCAACAAAACAGCCACATGTCCAGGGACTGTCAGCCAATCAGCAGAAGGGGGCGAATGCTGAATAACCCTCCACCAGCCCCCAAAACATTATACAACCAGGGGATTTTGCCGAGATAGCAGCAGCCTAGTCATCAGTGGCCCCATCAATGGCCGAGCAATTACCATCACTTTTGTTTTGAGAACATCAGAAATCCGCCCGGTTACCAACAACATCCAGCTCAGAACAGTCACCGGCGAGTCCATGTCAATACAGGGTGAAGCAGGTATAGTACTGCAGATAGGGGACAACCGAATCCGGTATAGGGTCCTGGAAGCGAATATTGAGGACGATTTCATACTGGGTATGAACTTAATCAGCAAGCATGGATTTATGTTCGACCCGAGATATGATGTTCTTCGATTCCTAAATGAGGAATTTGTATTGACACGGCCCGTCAATTGTTTAGCCACATCCATAAAAATTGTGGCAAAATCCCAGTCGAACGGATCAGATTATTCACGGGCGTTGGAATGGTGGAACCCATACACTCAGTTGATGACTACTTAGTTGGACAGGCTACAGTTAAAACCGGACGAGATATACCAATTAGAATCCTGAATTTGTCCAAGAACGATATCAGAATTGCCAATGGTCAAGAGATAACTTGTTTCGAGCCATCATCAATTACGAGGAAGGGTACCAGACATTGGTGAAGGAGATAGAGCCCTGTAAAGAATTCCTCCAACAGTTTGCTGACCACCTTCCACCAGAGGAACAGAAGAAAGTAAAGCAGTTTATCACAAAACACTGGCAAATTTTTAACAGTCAAGGTGGAACTACCAGTCATACCAACATCATCCAGCACCGAATAGAGAGAGGTAAGGCTCAGCCCATCACAATATCACCTAGGCGACCACCATTGGGGCAACAACAGGCAGTCGAGGAAAACATCGAGTCCATGTTACAGAATGGAGTTATTAAGCCATCCATCAGCCCATGGTCTGCTCCTGTTGTGTTAGTTAAAAAGAAGATTGGAACCACCAGTTTTGCGTGGATTACTGAAAGCTAAATGAAGAAAAGACAGATATCCACTACCCCAAATTGATGACACTCTGACCAGACTAGCAGCCCCTCGTTGGTTCTCCACACTAGACTTGAAGAGTGGATATTGGCAAGTTGGTATCCACGAAAACGACAGGGAGAAGACAGCATTTTCCACCAGCAAAGGGCTGTTTCAGTTCACGGTCATACCCTTTGGATTAAGTAATGCTCCCGCTACGTTTGAGAGGCAAATGGAGTATGTACTGAGCGGATTAACATAAAGGACGTGCTTAGTATGCCTCGACGACATTCTGGTCATGGGTCAGACATTCTACGACCATCTGAAGAACCTGGGCGAAGTATTCTCCAAAATTAAGAACGCCAACCTGAAACTCAACCCGAAGAAGTGTTCCATGTTCCAAAAAGAAGTTTTTGGGCCACGTCGTTTCTGAGTCAGGAATAAAGAGGACAAGATAGAAGTCATCCGTGACTGGCCAGGCCCAAGAGACAAGCATGAACTCCGAAGCTTCTTGCGCCTCTGTTCATACTACAGGCGAATAGTTGAGGGATTTGACACCGCGCCTCTACATCGGCAGACCACTGAAAAGGAGACCTTTCGTTGGAATCAGGATTGCGAAACATCTTTGAGACGACTGAAGGCAGCACTATGTTCCAGCCCAATCCTAGACTTTCCTATATAGTCCGGCAACTTCATTTTAGACATTGACGCCATCAACAGAGGGTTTAATCTGACTACATACAATTAGGTGACTTTTACCTAAAATAAAAATGTCTGTGATATTTAAAGGTTCTGATCATAAATATGAAGAAATCCGTACCTACTATTTATAAGGTTCATTTATTCCTAATAATTACAATATGGTTTCATTAAAAATAATTAAATAATAAATTATTTGTTGACAACTTCCACTTGCATTGCCAGTCTTAACCTAACAAACATCACAATACCAAACAAAATAAAATAACTGTAAAATGTCAAAATTCTATAATATATAAAGGCTGAAAGCATCGAGCAAACCCAAGGATGTAGACCACGCTAAACTTATAACGGTATGCTGATTTGTCAACTCAAATTCGAACGATTGTGCGCATTACGTCACGTTGGAGTCAAAACATTCATTACACTATACCCTTATATTATTATTATTATTAGTTTTATGAATACTACTAAGAAAAATGCAAACCGAAATACTAAAAGTACGAACATTAAATATATTAGATTTCCAAAAAAGGATTTAGCCAAAACAATGGATAAATGCTTGTTGTCGAAAAGATAAAATTAATTTAAAAAATGGTAAGTAAAGTAAGTAAAAAGTTCACTATTACTGTTTTAATACAAATGCTAACCTTATAGTTTTTTATTGTCGCTGTCTTTTAAACTTTAGTCCGTAATATGTTCTTTACATTTTGAGGAGAATTGTTTTGAAGTTTCTATGCGGCAAAGACTATTGCAATATCTTACAAAAAATATTCAAAATTTAAAATCAGATGCAATCCCATTCCCAACTTCCTGATACCTGTCGGAAAAAAATGATTTATACCATTCAAAGAGAATTGATAAGAGGAACCAACGAGACACTGTCAAATAATTGTTACAAAAATCTGATCCGAATGAGTCTTATGTTGACAATTCTTGTGAAAATTTTATTGGAAATATCAAACCTCAGTTTATTAGTGAACTCTTAATGATTGATACAGCACCTAGTAAATGTGCAATTAATGTTGAATGTAGGTAAATTAAATTTATTTAATTTTAATTTGTATTAACAAATCATTATTTTCGTGAAATCACTGAATTAAAAGAGAAAATGAAAATACTTGAAAAACAGATTAAAAATCTACTGCTGCAAGTTATTAATGCTAAAATGCAACTGCCAACGAAAATTGGAAAAACAAACTATATAAATTAACAATTAAAAAATAATTTGCATTTGACGTTGTAGTTTTATTTATTGTATATGTGATTAATTCTCCCTGTAGTTGTTGAAATATTAGTTCAACAAAAGTCTCAAATCATTCTTCACATTTTAACAGAATATAGACCCACTTGAATACTTTAGTTATTAACAATAATATTAATGTTTTAAAAAGAATCAAGTCAAATACAATATAAGTCGATTTTTTTATTGTTAACAGATAATGTTTTTAAATTTTTGGTACATCTTACATGATATAACATATTTTTCAAAGGTAAATGTTGACCAGAAAAAAAATGCCATCAGATCTCCTTCAGCAAATGAATAAAAATAAATATCGCTTTTGTCGAAAACATAAAAATGTTCATTTCATTTAATAATAATTGAGTGGAAACTAACTTTTACATTCAATCATTAACTTTTACATATGATCGATGATATATTCAATTCAGTTGTATTACAAAATAGGTCTTTGAAACTAATTATTGATACGAAAACGCTACTCTCTTATGTGTTTAGCTTTAAGAATTTTAAATTTTGACTCCAACGTGACGTCATACCAGACTGCTGGATGCGCATCGGCATATCGTTATAAGTGTATCGTGGTGTAGACTGTGTAGAGCGTTAAGGTTGCTTGATAAAAACGAGCTGTCGGGACACG
This sequence comes from Octodonta nipae, assembly GCA_034190945.1. Lineage (NCBI taxonomy): Eukaryota > Metazoa > Arthropoda > Insecta > Coleoptera > Chrysomelidae > Octodonta > Octodonta nipae. Next base: position 158,110,849 of record CM067217.1, on the reverse strand, counting down.
ACTGACAACCCATGGGCATATCGTGGCAACGTTGCAGGGGCCCGGTTATACCTTTAAAAATATTTTATATACGGCTGGCCTCGCATGTGTGTTAAGATTGACGAATGGACTCGAATGTACATGTTATATAAAAATATTTTATTTTTGTTAAAATCTTACCCCTCAAAAGAGATTACAATTAAACGTCTTAAAAACACTACAAAACAACAAAATATATTGATTAAATGAATATCTTGTTCACTTCTTCTTCCAAAATGGTGATATTTGTTATAATTATTTGAAAATTACAAGTGTATGCCAAAATGTTAAATTATAATGTATTGATTGATTTAGTGTTTCCGATCAGACAATAGTTTAAGAATTACTATGTAGTATTTTTCACGTTTACCTATTCATGAAGTTCAATTATGCAAGGTAAGGTCAAATTCTGTCGATATGTAATAAAGTAACCATACTCATGAAAATTTCCTAATAAATTTAATTTTTAGGGTTCCGTATATACAATATACGGATACCCTTCTAATATCACTCAGGATTTCTGCCTCTGTCACATCACAGCAATTTTCTCCTAAACTACTGGACGGAAGAGGTTGAAATTTGGTATGAATGTATAGTTTGGTGACCCGATCAGGAGTACACATCGCAAAAGAAAAAAATTTGTGTTTAGGGGTACTTCTGGGGGGGGTAACTAAAAAAATCGACCATTCCCCCCCTGATCTCCGAAACTACTGAGCCTAAAATTTTGAAAAAATAGAAAATATAGAACGTTGCCCGAACTTTACAGTAAAAATAAGAAGAAACCATTAATATTAATTTTGGGGGACAAATTATAGAATTAAATAAAAATTTAAAAATAAAAATTTTTTCAAACGCATCATGTAATATATCAAATGAAAGGTCTCATTCTGAGGAACACAAATATATTTTTTTACATTAAAAAAATTATTTAAAAAGATATTAACGAAAATATACCCAACCCCCCCCTTATCTCCGTAACTATAAACGTAAAGTTTTTAAAAAAATTGGAGATATAGGTTCTGACCTGAAGTTTACTGGAAAAATAAAAAGAAACCTCTACTTTTAATTTTGGGGGGCAAATTACAGAATTAAATGAAAAATATCTAATTAAAATTGTTTCTAACCCATCATGTTATATATCAAATGAAAGGGCTCATTACGATGAAAACAAATATATTTTTTTTTTTCATATTTTTAAAATGAATTAATTAAAATATATCCACAAAAATATTTAAAAAATTGCCTATTCTCCCCCCTTTATCTTCGAAACCATAAACTGGAAAATTTTGAAAAAAAATAGAGGTATAGCCCCTCACCTGAACTTTACTGGAAAAATAAGGAGAAACCCCTAATATTTATTTTGGGAGGGGGGCAAATTATAGAATTGAATGTAAAATAAAAAATATAATTGTTTCTAACTGGTCATATAATATATCAAATCACAGGGCTCATTATGATGAATACAAATATATTATTTTTAATTTTTTTAAAATGAATATTTTAAAATATATTAAAAAAATACCCATTTCCCCCTGTTATTTCCCAAAATATAAGACCTTTTTTTGCTTATAGGAACAATATGAAAAAAATTCTAATTCTATTATTTGGCCCCCAAATAATAGAATTAAACGGAAAATAAATTGTTAGAAAACACCCATAGTAATTTTAGGGACTAATTATACAATTAAATGGAAAATAAAGATTCAATTTTCAAACGCATCATGTAATACATCAGATAAAAGGCTCATTATGTGAATTACAAATATATCATATTTTTAAATCATTTGTTTAAAACATTTTAACAAAAATATTAAACATCGACTTAATTCTCACTTTAGAAACTACACTATTTAAAAAATATTTTTTATTAATATTTTTTAATAATTTGAATAATAGATTCAATAATTTATAATTTAAAATTTGACCTATTTTGCCCTTTATCTTCCAATCTACAGAGCTTCAAAACTCAGACAGTAGATTATAAAAGACTTCTTTGAAAGTGTATTAGTAAAATAAAACTCTAATGTTAATTTTTGGGGGCCAAATTAGATAATTAAATACATGTGTATTCTGATAAAAATCAAGCGAATCCTGAAGTAGATAAACTAAAAAGTCTAAGTGTGGAAAATCAAAGTGTATATTTTTTATAAATTTAAAACGCTTCCTTTAAAAGATATAAGGGTAAATATAAGAAAATGCACTCATTTCCTGCTTGTCTGAAACTGGAATATTAGAATCTTGACGGTGGTACGGAACCCTAAGTATGCGAGTCCAACTCGCACTTGACCAAATTATTTTAAGAACAAATAACATTTATTATCAATTCGTCAGCATTTTTTTAACAGACTTCCAAAAAGAAGGTGGTTATCAATTCGTCGCCATTTTTTAATGTATGTTCAGTGATTATTCAAACACGGCATGGGCAGTTTTGATGATTTAAACTTGATTGTATTAATGAATATTTCAGACAGGTTTTCTATTAAGTGGGATTTATGGTTGTCCAGAAAATCAGAAAAAACCGTTCAATGAATTTCAATGAATCATTACTGTTTTCTGTAAAAGGGCTGACTCAATTTGAATATTTTAAATTGTATTCTACAAAAATATAATCCAGCTTGATTCTGATATTTTTCTTTAACATGAAAAAATGGTAACATTAATGTAAATCTCAAATGTTCATATCTAGCTTAAATGTCAAGATATTCCATAAAAGGTATATCGTACAGGGTGTTTGTAGCGGTTTTCGTCTTGGTTTAGTTAAAAATCAGTTACTTTTTGAAAAGAAGTTATGTTACGGTCACAGTCAAGTGACGTGACACATTCCATTAGTGTATCGAAAAGAAAAAAGAAAAATTTATCGGGCGAAATTTTCCATATGGTATACGGTTTTAGATGTGTGCGTGTAAGTGCGTGCATGCGATATTGGGTAGCACATAAGCAGTTGCATATATAGGATGGTTGAAGGTGGACTTGAATTATAATTATACAGGGTGGTACAAAAATTATTTTATTGGAGGGCACATAAGTAGTTGCCTATACAAGGTGGTTGAAATAAGAGTGGAGTAAAACTATAGTTATACATACTGGATGAAAAACCGATATAAAGAAAGTTATATAAGCATATGCAGTAGGGTAGGCCATGAAGAGTTGCTTAAATATAAAATTTGACATATAGGGCGATGTAAAATTATATGTATACAGGCCTAATTTAAACAATAGAAAAACAGAAACAGTCAATAGTGTGAAGAGGATTTATACTTATACACGGTGGTTTTAAAGATGTCAGGGCGGTTGCAATATCGTGTAGAGTTGAATTATAGTTGTACAGGGTGGTTCAGGAAATGAAAGACAAATAAGTTATACTCACTGACCAATACAGAGAAGCATATACGGGGTGATTGCAATATAGTGTGAATTAGAGTTGCACTTAGAGCAAGGGGTCCAGTTAATTAAACAAACAAACAAAAATTTGGAAAATGTAGAAAAAGAAAACAAATTGGAAAGAAAGAGGGAGATAAGAATACGCTAAAACAATGAATAGAATCAGATAAAAAAAGAATATATGTCAGAAATTTTGCAAATGGTTTCTGAACGGTTTTTATTTTAAATCAGTTGAAGTCGGTTCTTTTTAAATATAAATTATTTAAGATACCATGTATATAACTGATTTTGTCAGGGGATTTAAGTAGCTTTGGTTAAAAATTTAATTCACTAAAAATATTCTACATTATTGTGACTAATAGTTTTGTAGAATATACATTTAATTTGGATGAAAGTACACATTACCTTAGATAAGTTCATGTTAGGGAGCATATTTCTCTAAGTATAGCTGCTGAGAAGAAGGGCTGTCGTTCTCCAGTGTGACAAAATCAGTTTGAAGACAAATCATCATTTTTAAGATATTTGAGTGTTTATTAGTATCATGTTTTTGTTTTGAGGCTACAAAATACTTTTTCTGTGCCTACATTGGATCAACAGTTTCCTAATCCGAAACGATATAATCCTGAATCACATAAACTTTATAATCCTGAATCACTTATAATCTTTATAATCCCCAATCACTTATGTGTGTAATGAGGTGACATTTACTACTTTTTACGTCACATATTACTTAAAATTTCATAAAATGTACATGATTAGTATTCAAATTGCATGTTAACAAATGATAGAATGTGCATTTTCATACAACGCTACAATTTACTGACAATGGTTTCTTAATTCTTGGATAATATAGAATGCCACATTGGAGGGAACCTATATTTCAAAATACTGAATGATTTAATCCGTAAGGCAAATTCGTTCTACTAGTGAAACAGTGATCTCGGTGTCCAGTCAAGGTAAATTTTTGATCGTATGTTGATTATCATTAAACTAGACTTTAAATTAGAATAAACCATTTCTGATTAGTATTGGTAACGCTGTTAGATTGTTTAGGTGGCTCCATATTTTAATACCAATTTTTTGTCTAACATAGCTCAGTAGCTCCAAGAATTCTGTCAAAATATTTTAACACAGATACGTAAGTAGTTTTATCCATTTGTGAAGAAACTTCTTCGAATTCTGTTTCGATCTAGATAGATATTTATCACAAATTGTGGACAAATAAACACAAACAATAAACAATAAGTTTTAATTAATCAATAATTAGTCAAATTCTTAAGTAAATTATTGTATCTAATACCAGCAATATTAACACTTAAATCAGAATTAAAAGGAATGGTGATTAGATTAACTATTTCATACAAGAGATAGTGTTATTTTTAGATCAGGTAAACCTGCGGGTTCATATCAACAGACACAGAAAGACTAGTGAGTGAAATTGTTTCAAGACTCAAAATACATTTTTGGCCAATTCAACCGGTTTTCACGCACTGTCTGTTTCTTTTTTTTAACGAAATCCGGTATTGACTAACATTTTTAAAAAACTATTTAAATAGCTTTTAAGAAAAAAAACAATGAGCAGCAAACAGCGATTAAAATGGATGACGTTAAATAATATTAATGAAATAAAATTTACTAAATTTTTCCTTAGTTAAATTAACAAACAGTACAGTTAACAAAGTAGTGAACTTTTAAAAAATTATTGCAAATACAAAAAACAACATTTTGATGTTTTTCTAAAAGAACATTTATTGTTTGCCGATTTTAATCCACAATTTGTAAATATGTTTGTAAATTTGTTTTGAGTACGTTTCCATCAATAGTAAATAATAATAAACTACACACTACACGAATCATGTTCCTATTTTAATTAGCCTGAGTAGATCTGTTGTTATTCCTATTTATAATCTTTGTCTAAGCATGGGTAAAGACGCTACGTAGTGCTGATTTAGGAAAAATGCAGGTATTTCCTGTTTGTTACTTGAAAGTCATTATTAGGTCAAATGATTAATAATTATTATTTCTAACTACGTAGTATCCTTTAACAATGGGTTAATTTATTGGGTTATTCATAACAGATATATGTAAATATTTTTTGAAAACTTTTCCATAAATTGTAAACAATAACAAACATGAAAAAACATCCTCTCAATATTTTAAATTTTTATTACGATTAGATTGGTATATATATATATATATATATATATATATATATATATATATATATTAATGCTGTTTTGGCATTAAAAATAACATATAATTAATGTATGGCAATTTTAATAGATGATGTTATTATACAAAGGCAATTTTAATCGGCTCAATATCAAAATATGGCCGCAAATATTTTTCATATTTTTTTTTGCTATTGTGCTTATTTTACTCACTAGATAAATTGAAAGTTATAATTATGTTCCAAAAAGAACAATAGGTATTCATTGGGAGACAACTACTGTCCTCAGATCTAGAATACTTCTCGTTAGCTATTTCATAGATTAAAATCATATTAAGTATGTAGAATAAATCACATTTTGGATAGTAATTTTTGATATATTACAACGCTACAACCCTTAAAAATTACCTATTATGGCCTTCTTTGTTAACTGAATGAGGCAAAATACCCCTAACTCACCTCTGTTAAATATGGTGCAGAAATGAATGATGTTCTGAAATTGAAAATGATGATATTTGTAGCTATTAAAGGAGAATATCGGTGAATTAGAAATTGACTTAGAGAACTCCTAATGTCACATTTATATTTAAGTTTAGAGATAACAAATAAAATAAAATATCATTTATATCATGATATTATCAAATAACATATCCTCAATGTCATCACTCTACTATTGAATAATATGCAGAAAAAGTTCACAAGCTGAAAATATTCTTTGTTCTCGAATTTATAATTAACTGGTTACCCACTAATGAAAACTAAAATACTGCAATTTAAATTTTGAAAAATATATTTTATTTATATTTTTAAATAATTTGAATAACAGATTTAATAATTTATAATTTAAACTTTGACCTATTTTGCCATTTTTCTTCCAATCTACAGAACCTCAAAACAAAGACAGTAGATTATAAAAGTCATCTCTGAAAGTTTATTAGTAAAATAAAACTCTAATGTTACTTTTTGGGGGCCAAATTAGAAAATTTAATACATATATTTTCTGCTAAAAATCAAACGAATCCTAAAGCAGATAAAATAAAAGTCTATGTGTGGAAAATCAAAGTGTATATTTTTTCTAAATTTAAAACGCTTCCTTTAAAAGATATTAAGGTAAATATAAGAAAATGCACTCAATCCCTGCTTGTCTGAAACTGGAATATTCGAATCTTGAAGGTGGCACGGAACCCTTAGTATGCGAGTCCAACTCGCACTTTACCAAATTATTTATTATTTCAGCCGGTTTTATGTTTACTTTGTATTTTATCGAAACGATTAATGTAGAAACTTTCTTTCTTAATTTTTATAACACAGACCCTAAACGTCATTGATTCTCTTAACTACCTGATATGGAGCACCCCAGAAAGATGTGAGCTTTAGAGATTTGCCTTTGCTCCTCTGAGGATTGTAGAATCAGACCTTGCATCTCTTCTTGGGGTAGTAAGCCAAAAGCCAAATCACAAAGTAATATCAGCTCCTTTCCGAATAGTACCCTGGCTGGAGTCAGTCATGTGTTGTTATGTACCGATGAGCGATAGGCCAACAGGAATATGGGAATATGATCACCCCAATCACGCTGACGACCTTGGATAGATCTTGTTCCAAGGTCCTTGAAACTTTCTACCATTTCGGGAGTAAAAAAACACTAATATTACAAGTCATCATAAATTTTATCCAGTGCCCCCTTCTCAAGTAAAAATTCGCCTTGTGCCTTGACAGCCACTGTCATTGCTCTTCCGACTACCTGTCAGATATTTGCAAGAATAATGTAATATTTTTCACTATTTTAAACCAATTTTCCGGTGTTGTAAGGAAAATGCAAGGTAGACAAATAAACTGCAATAAGTTATGTGAACTTTCAGAAAATCTCGATCGAACGAGCCTAGTTAATAAAGTACCTTGTGCAACCCATTCTGTAAATGATTTAAATTACAATTTTTCAAATACCTTTAACCGTCATTTGGGAGAAAATTAAGTCCCTGTTTTAATAAGAGAGTTGTAAATGAATGAATAAAATCAATTTGTACTCATTTTCCGACTTCTCCATGTGAAAAACTCTCCCATCAGGACTTACAAACACTCATAAAAAGGATGTATGAGTCTTATGAACTTTTTATTATAAGACTTAAGGTCTGGAAAGAAATCCATTTCCGTTTCAATAGTACATTGGGTTACCAGAAAATAGCTCTCCATTCAATAACTGAATTTTTCCATAGTGAATAAACTCGTTTTGATTCACCTAGGAGGAGACTTAAAGGACGAAATCTAGCAAACAATTCGCTTTCTTTTATTGCATTCGGTTCCTAATAAATTATTATTATTTCTAAAATACGAGTATGTTCAAACCTCCATTTGCTAGTGAATTTTTACAAAATTTATAAACTTGTTTAAAATCATTTTACAAGAAGAGGTTACGTACAAATTTTTCATGATTTAGTCGGTTTCATTCAAAAAATTAGAAACCTTAATGCCTTCCATCCAATATGGTAATTTTTTTAAAATAGCAAATCATGGTTCTATTCGTTTAAAAACAGGAATCAATGCATCAATTCTTATAGCTAGAAGTTACATTAGTAACATCTAACAAAGATGTTTTGCTTTTAAATATTAAATATTAATATAGATCTGCCCTGTCTATTAAAATTCTAATATACCTACCATATAATCTATATTCCACTTCTAACAACTAAGTTCAATGTCAACAAAAAACTATGTCAATTAAATTCCGACCTTGTACTTAAATCGAAGTAACAACGTATTTAATTTTTATTTTTCATTATATGTTGTTTACATTATTGATACATTCACTAAATCGTGAAATACAAACATTCACATAGATGCCATTTACCAATTATGCATAGGCATGTATGAATATGTAAATACTTAAAACACTCCTGAGTTCTTGCAGCGGTTACTTAAAGCGCGTCCAGATTTATAGAAATTTGCGCCAAATAAAAAATACAACGTAAATTTTTGTGAGTGTGGGAAAATTTGTGTTAATGTGGACGTCTTAATCTTCCCACTGGCCGTGATAACACATTCCGCGCCCCGCGAACTTGCGCCAACAAGCCATGGGCAGGGTGCCGCTTTAGATGGCTCGAGAAAATTCGTGAAGGTGCAACGGATTCACTGCGATTCACTCGAAATGGCACGGCCATGATCACTTGTTCTTGGTTCCTTTTTTGGCTTTTAGTTGCTCAGTATGAACCTGGAACTTGCCTATGTATTATGAAGTAGACGAATGAAATTATTATAAAAATTCATTATTATATATGATCAGCTTTGTATAACACGAAATGCTCAAATCACATCAGCAGGAACGACCAATATGATTAGTGGATTATTTTATTACTTTGCCTATTCATTGGGTTTTCTCTCCTCAATTCTTTTTTCCTGCAACAGAGAAATATTTGAAAATTGTTTATGGAGAACAAAGTGTAGTAAGACCATTTCTGAAAATTGCCTGGGTTACTGGCTGTCTGTACAGAAACTCTTCCTCACAGTTATTCAAAGAGAAAGAGATGTCTACATAATGATCAACCAGTATTACTGTATAGGTATATGTAATGTATAGTATATTGTGTTATACTTATCTGTATTTGGAGACGTTTCAACTCCGACTCTGGAGTCGTTGTCAATCGTTTAGTATTTTATTTCGTGGGTTTTCTCAAAAAATTTATTTCGATATTTATTTTGTTGTTTGTCAAAAATTTCACAGTGATAGTTTTCGTTTGGGGATCACCTGATACTGGGGATGCCATTTTTCTACTCAGTTAGCAGTAGATTTCTCCAGTCCAAATGAAGGTCTATTGAAGGTGTCCCGATTTCCGCGTTGTTTATGATCATACTTCTGCCTTCTTTACGTTTTCTCTTTTTTAGATTTGCCTCTTTCAACAAAATCTTTGTTTTATCCCAGTCTATTCTATTGTTGCCGGTGCTGGTTAGTACATGATTGGCCAAATTTGATTTGTCCACATGTCTTCTGGAAATGTTATATTGATGATCTTCTTTTCCTTACTTTTAAAGGTCTTGAAGTTTCACAGGTATAAGAATGGCCCTAGTCACATAAAACACACACAATTTTTGGAATTCTGAGTTGCGTTAATTCGTTTGGTGTGTGTAAGGATAGAGCGCAAAGTATTATTTGTTTTAGAAACAGTTTTAACACCATATTTATTTCCTAAACGCTAATTTTTTTTTCCGATAGACCTGAGACATATGGAATTATGTTCACAATTTGTTTCTCTGTTTGTGTTTGGTTGGTACTTGTGGTGTGTTGGTTATTTGTGCTGGTTTGTTATTGCGATTTGTTGTGTAGGGTAATATCTTTTTTAATTTATCTCTTAAAATTAGTAATAATTTGTCGAACTAACTATGTCGAAACTTACTAGTATATAATTTCTGTTGATAGTAATGCTTTTTAATTTTGTTAGAAAATCATTTGTGTTTTTTATTTTGTTTGGATTTTTTTTTAAGTTTAATTATATTCAGTAAAAATTTATTGAACTTACAATTGGTCTACGCAAAATATAGAAAAAGCTGCTAGAGACATTATAACAAATCACAAAGAATTCACTCAATTAGAACGAAAATACTTAACACCTCACTACAGTAAACCTCCACATTTATATGGCGTTCCAAAAATACATACACAATACCAATGAGACCAATTGTAAGTTTACCATTACAAAAGATATCGAAATTTTTATTTACTAATATTACATAATTAAACCTTACGACAAAAATACAAACAATTTAAAAAACATGAATGATTTTCTAACAAAATTAAAAAGCATTATTATAAACAGAAATTATATAACGGTAAGTTGCGACATAATTAGTCTTTTTACCTGTTAAAAATCATTACAAATGATAAAAATTAAACATTGACACTATTATGGAACTAGCCGAACTCTGCTTAAACACAACATATTTTCAGTTTGAAGGCGATTTCTATAAACAAGAATTTGGTAGGACCATGGGTTCTTCTTTGTCTCATATAATCAGTAATAGATTTATGACATATTTTGAAGAAAGGTTCATAGGCAATTATAAGAATAAACCAGAAGTGTTGTCGACATACGTTGATGACATTTTTGTTGTTTGGAAGTATGGTGCTGAAGAACTGAGATGGAAAATTTGCACAAACTTGCTTATCTTGATGTACTTATCGGTAACCTACGAATACTACAAAGTCAGTATTATCAAAGAAAATCTACTTCAAATTGAATATCCCTAAGGCTTTATAAGTAAAACTACAAATCAGCGAGAAAGAAAATCGCAACAACAAACCAGCACAAATAACTAACACACCACTAATACCAACCAAACACAAACAGGCAACCAAATTGTGAACATAATTCCATATGTCCCAGGTGTATCGGAAAAAAATTAATCGATTAGAAAATAAATAAGGTGTTAAAACTGTTTTTAAAACAAATAATACATTGTCTTCTAAATAATACATTGCGCTCTTTCCTCACACATACCAAACCAATTAACGCAACTTAAAATTCCAAAAATTGTGCATACAGTGTTTTGTGTGACTGTGGCCACTCTTATACCGGTGAAACTTCAAGACCTTTAGAAGTAAGGAAAACAGAACATCCATATAACATTTCCAGAAGACATATGGACAAATGAAATTTGGCCAATAATGTCCCTATCAGCACCGGCAGCCACAGGATAGACTGGAATATCAGAAAGACTTTGTTGAAAGAGGAAAATATAAAAAAGATAAAACTTAAAGCTGTATGATGATAAACAACGCTGAAATCGGGGCACCTTCAATCGACCTCCATTTGGACTGGAGAAATCTACTGTTAGAGCAGAAAAATGGTACGCTCGGTATCAAGTGATCGCCAAAAGAAAATTGACTGTTTCAAATTTTTGACAAACAACAAAATCAAAAGAATTTGGACTTCCGGCTAAAATGGCGTGGTGATCGGTGGTGTGTGAGTGTCCTAGATTAAGAAATTGAAAATTTAAATTTATATAACTTGATGTTTATTAGTTTTTACATCCTTTAAAGTCAGGTAGCCCTCCCTAAAGACGCTGATAAAGTGAAAGACGCTCTGGAAGTGATATAAGTGTTTAGAATAGTGAAAAGCCGGGAGTCAAGATCACCACGCCGTGTAAATAAAGTTTCGTTAATATCTCAATAATCATTTACGGGAGCTAGGATAGAGTCCGAATTTAGTGTTATTTGAAGTTCAAGGAATTCTTTATTTTCAATATTTTCTGTTAAATGCTTGTACATAAGTTAGAAGAGTAAACTATAAATTTATTTTCTACATCATAAAAACACTTGTTAATGGTCAATAAGATCGAAAGATCAAGACCAAAACCGGCTGTAAGGCCAACCTTGGAAGAAGAAGAAGAAAACAATTTATTTTAAGAAAAAACACGAAATAAAATACAGGTAAGAATAACACAATATGCAATACATTACTTATAGACAGAAATACTGGTTGATCATTTTGTAGACATCTCTTTCTCTCAGAATAACTGTTTCTGTACAGATAGCCAGTAATCAGGGCAATTTTACAAAATTGCTTTACTACAGTTTGTTCTCGCTGCATTATGAGTGACTAGTGCACGCCTGATCACCAACAAGTATACTAGGCTCGGGTAGAAGAGTGGCGCCTGTAAAGGTAGTCGGAAACCCCGAGTTTGTTCTAGCCCGCATTAACTTACACAAGTAACAGAGTCGGTTTTTTGACGAACATCGAATGATTTGCGCCGCAAACAATTTTTGATGTGGCGAGTTTGTAAATTCTGCGGCACAACATACACTTCACATAACTAACCTCACTTTGTGACAATACTGTTGTGGAATAAATAAGGAAAAAATAAAGTATTGGGTGAAGAAAATATAAATGAGGTACACGCGCTTATTTCAAAAAGTTCGTGTCTTTTATGAAATTGATAGAAACAAACATTGTAAATGGAACCACTGTATTCAAAGTGTATATCGTTAAACAAAAAATTGTCCCTTAAAAATACAGTGTTACTTTATGTATTGACAAATTGTACATGAAAAAATTTCCCAGGTGACATTAAAAGCTCATAAGGGTTGATGGTAGAGTAGGTAGGTAGCCTTGCAGGCAATAAAGTACATGAAAATACTTTATTTAATCTGTTTCCAGTATTTTTTATATTTTAATTCTTTTTCCTTACATAAACAAAAATGTTAATCTTATGCCGATTTTTCCCACTCCACTGTGCGGAGAGATTTAAAAAAATCACAGAATCAGAATAATTTATGAACTCAAACGTCATGTAGTAACCAGATGGTTCCGTCTCCTAGCTTGAATATATACAATATTGGTAGATTGGAAAGCCAAAAGAAATTATTGTCTGAGCCTTGGAGAAGACTGTCCAAAGATTTTACAAATGCATCTTTGCTGAGTAACGATGAAAATCATGACTTGATTGATGTTTACTTAAATTTTTGTAGTTATATTTAAAATATTTTCGAAACTGTGAAATTCTTAGAAGAGAATAATATAACAATTTTGGATATATACAATATTATGTACAGTCTAAGGAAAAAATTAATCAAAAGAAAAAAAGATCTATTCTTTGAGTATCAAACTGAAAAAAAGAAACTGGGGGGGGAGACGTCCGAAAATTTACAGAAATTTCATATAGTTCTTGGACAAATTCGTGGCGTACCTAGTCAAGTAGTTTGATTTCAGTCACACAAATTGACCCTTTTCATGAGCAAGCTAAATAAGCAGTTTGTTCACATAGTTGAAACTATGAAATTACAATACGGATGTTCTATATGAAGATATTTTTTCACTTAAAGATACAGGTTCATTTTAAAGATTTTGGTTAAGAACTGTAAAGTTGTGGCAACATTTTTTAAGAAGCCATGGTTTTAAAAATATGTATCCAATACGCTAGTAAAGTATCTTTGACAATAGACATATGCGCCATCTCGTGTTTTATTTGTGAAACGCTGGTTCTGTCAAAGCCGTGATTTATGTTTGCTGTGTTATAGATTAAAATTTAGTTATCCCATAAAATGGAAAGAAAAACATCAAACCGAAAGTGCGATGTAGTTGATTGTGAAAATACACCAAGAAAAAAATCCAAAATTACAAAAACACCACTTTCATGGATTACCGTAGCATTTAGAGATGAAGAAAAAATTAATTGCAGCAGTTCGACATCATGGGTAAATAAATTTGATTTCCACGTTCTTAGTCATTATTGTATGTATAAAATTAATCATAACTGTTGTTCTATTAACGAAACTGAGATTTACTAATTACAGCAGTGGGGCAATCCATTTCAACCAGAAAAAAATTCAATGAATTGCAGTGATCAAATTGTTTGGGAAAATAGTAAACAATGCACATAACAAAAGTTATAATCCAACTATATTTCCTGCAATATGTATATAAAAATGTAAAATCTTCATGCTGGTTTGTGGGCTGAAAGATTACGAGTACCTATGACAAGAAAAAATTGCATCTTCAGGAGCTGATAAAACTCCAATTGAGACTAACAATAGTAAGTAAATATATATAAAAAAAAAATAACAAATTAACTTTATTCATTATATATAATTTATTGGTAGATTTCATTGACGATGAAGTTTTAATGGACCAAGATAAAAATTTTGAAGTTGGAACAAGGATAATAAAGCAACAACAGATGCAAATATACATGTTAATTCACAAAGAAATGAATATTGATTATATATTATTTATAGCTTTTGTAATAACTAATAATAAAGAAGCACTCATAAAGAAATTAAAATAATGAGAATAAAAAGTATTTATTTAAAAGAGTATAAATATTGATATATTACAAGAAAGATAGTTGAATTGTAAATTTTATGTATTTATATTGTTTGATTTTTCTGCTTCATCGAAATGAGCACAGCAGATCCTTGAATATGTTCCTGGTTGCCATGACTTTTCATCCCTCCTGTAACTAAAAAGTTACTTTTTTTATTCCTAAAAGAAAATATTATTAATTAAAAAATAAAAAATTATGTTAACCTTAAATTTCAATTTATTTTGGAAAGAAAAGTATTTGCATGATTAACTTTTCTGATTACAAGAATTATTGAATCTTATTTTTGTTAACAGAAGAACAATTGTGATTAATTTTATGTATTTAGGAATGACTAAAAACGTGGAAATTTAATTTAATTGCCCCTGACGACAAACTGCTGTAATCCATTTTCCTTCCTCTCCTATAGAAATCCAAGAAAGCTGTAGAATTGTAATTTTTGATTATTCCTTGATGTATTTTCAAAATCGACTACACCGCACTTTCTCTTTGATGTTTTTCTTTCCATTTTATGGGATAACTAAATTTTAATATATATTACACCAAACATAAATTACGGCCTTGACAGAACCACCGTTCCACAAATAAAACACGAGATGGCGCAAATGCGTATTGTCAAAGATACTTTACTAGCGTATAGTGTCATTTCTGCTATTAATTTCTGCCACTTCTGCAATTATAGTGATAGTTGTTTCTCTGAAGACAGCTAAGTGCCAGGATGAAAGAAGGAGGGCAACCCTAAATTTAATAAAGTATTAACTATTAATATATCTTAATATGGATATAGATTGCACAAATGTTTTTTTAACCTTCTTTAGTAATAAATATTTGTTAGATGTTGCTTGAGGTAACAAAAAAATCGAAAAAATATATATGAAAAAATGTTAAATAACAAATACTATATCAGAGAAGAGTTTAGTAATTATTTTTCAACCGCAGCCATTGAATACCTAACCATTTGTATATTTATTTAAATAAATGATATGACATAAATTGTTGATGTAATAATAAATAAACACTTAAATTTTGAATTATAAGTATAACCTCGCCAGAAATAACCTGAATATTATTTCGGTGTTCACACTGAGCACAGGCACATGACGCACGACATAAATATGTGTGTGAAAATAATTCTCAATTTGTGCCGAAAATATTTACGGCCAAGGCATTTGGCGCAAATGTTTATATGGCTCGTTTAGATTATGCCGAAGTGAGCAGGGAATTAGGCAGGGCAGCCGACAGTGCGAGAAAGTAAACACTATACTTCACTTCTCCAGTTAGTTAGTGCCAGTAGTAGTTGTGGGTAATAACGCTTTTTGGTGGTACCAAACCGAAACTATGTATGACTAATTAATAAATAGTTTTGAAACTATTTATTATTTATAACTAGTTATCGACTGAATTTTGAAGGTACTGGTATGCTTGGTGTAGTAAGTTACGGTTTCTTTTTAGTTAGATAGATATGTAACTGTTAACAGTTGTCGAGTAATGTCGAATAAAATGATAATAGGCACAGTTATGCATACCCATATCATTTTTTATTTTAATCGTTCAAATTTCTAATATAAATATATTTTCAAGGATGTAATTATTTCTCTATTTATATTATTAATTTATTATTAATATCACAAATAACAAATACTGATTTTATATATGTAGTAGTAGTAGTAGTTACAAGTTATTGAACAATCAGTCAATCTATATTTTTACAAAATTATAATCCTATTGGTAGAAATATTTAAGGGGCGTAATTTTTGTTCCGTTTTTGTTTTCGAGAAACAGGGTGTAACCTTATTGACATACATCTATAAGTTGATTTATTAGGGTAAAGGGTACAAAGTAGGTACTGTTACACTATTCTTCAATTTTTAAATCTTACACGAAAAGTTTTGGAGCAATATTATCGTATCTAAATTAATTACTAACACGTATCTAAATTAATTTTAAACACTTTATGATTCCGTTCAATATTGAAAAGTGCCTATTCCTAAATAACAAACACTTCTATAAGACAAAGGTAAAATATCTATATTATTCCTGAATCTGAAAATTAATAACTTGGTTTAAACATTATTGCGTTTTACTGTAATTAACACCTGAGTATGGCCGTCACAAATATTTTTAAATTCGCTTTTAATTATGCTAATCTAACCATATACTTTAATACTAAAGTATATGAACCTAACCTATTTGGATCGTATCCCGCATTCTTTGTATGATCTGTGTCCCGCATTACATCAATATAAAAATTTTGTGTTATCGATGCCACTAAAATATACACTCGTTTCTGCCGATACAAATGTATACCTGTACATATACCGGTAAAATGTAAGGTAGTTTCTTCCTTGTTCACAGTTACTCACGGAGCAATATTATGTGTTGTGTGGCAATAAAGTATTTCTATGAATAACTAGTTTCAGTCGAAACCAATACATAGTTTTAGGTTATTGGTGTAATACATAGTTTTAATAACTGTTTACGGTTTGAAACACCCACCACTAGCCAGTAGTGGCACTGCTGCTGACACTCCCTATACGCGCCAAAAGCGCGGTTTTTTCGGAGCACTGCAGTACAGTATAAGAAAGTCGCACCTAGGAGCGCCGCATAAAGTTTTGAAGATCTCCCTTTCAAATTCTTCCAATTTGAAAGGAACTTTATGATTATATGATCTTTAGAAATTTCTGTGCTACCCTGTATATTACAAATAAAATTCTCTTAGTTACGTCAAAAATCAAATAATAAACATTGTCAAATATTTAAATTTACATCTTGAAATTGTACCTTTTTAATCCGTAGTTTCTTAGCCATTGACAACGGGGTCTGATCTAGACCCCGAAACGTTTGGAATATACAGCGATTTCCTTTAAAGAGTGGTGTTATTTCCCAATAAACACTTAGACATTGAAAAATATGCCACAAGTATCCTTCAGAAAACAACGAAACAAGATTAACATTAGATTTTGCGCAAAAAACAATAAAATAAATGTTTGCCCTTATTTGAATGAAGGTTTGCATTGTTTAACAAAAAATATCCATTGATAAAAAATGTTGAATTTTGTGGCAAATGCCTACAATTGTTCCTTTGAAGATATCAATTTTGTCCAGAATATATTTAAAGCACCTGGACTATAAACCGTCTATGAACGGGCCGGAGCCAGAACAGAAAACAATTTTCTTCAGCAGTTATCCTATTACCTGGACTATAAACGATAGATGAATGGGTCAATCATTTGACTGCCGCTCAAAAACCGCTGTTTTGGGGTGCCTAAAGTAGTGCAAGTAGCAGTCGCATTATCAGGAGAAGTATGGTGCTTACATACTGCTCTTCATACTTACCTGCCTACTTCCCGGTCCACTTCGGCATAATGTAGAAGAGATTTCGACCCTATTTTGGCAATAATTTCGGTAGCCTGCCGGTAGCTTGAGCAGCAGGGGTTGGGGTATAATGTAAACGAGCTAATAGCTCTGGAAGCGCCTTTGAACGAATATCATCATCTGCAGAGTGCGTATAAAAAACGTGTCAAGCTGGGAAGCATGTTCATTTATTGCTCATTCTTCACCAATAAGAATCAACTTTAAAAGGGATAACAGTGTGTTATGCAACCTTTCAGACCAGTGCAGATTATTATTTAGATTTAGATTATTATACATCAATTAGTGTTGCCAGCTTGCTTGAAACGAAAAATCCTGAAAAATTAATAATATGCATTTACGCATAAAAGTATCATTCAAGAGATCATTAATTGATATTAAAAAATAATATTACATTAATAAAGGGTGATAATCAAATTAATGCAGGTACCAAGTTTATCTTTAAAAAATAAATTATTGATAACAGTTTTATTTTAAAATTTCTTAAACCTAAATGGGGTAAATAGTTTTTAAATTCCCCGACTATGATACCTAAGTACGCAACAGCAACTCTCAATAATTTGTAATATGTCGTTTGTTAATAAAATCAGGTTGATGTTACAATCGACTTAATTTCTTCTGATAATTATTGAATAATATTGTCAGAATTTTATAATTCAGGTACTTTGTATTATACGGCTTAAATTTAATGAAATTTATTTAAGAATACCAAAATGCTGAAATGATATGAATATGGTGAAATTTACTGTAAATTATCAGATCTGGCAACTCTGCGACAAGCACTAACATCTATTTTCCCCTTCCTCAGTAAATTAGAAATCAGTGCAAAAAATGTCGGAACCAATCTGCATTTAGCCTATAACTTGGCAACACTCTTCTTACACACACTCTGGTCATCTGTACCTACAGGGTACATTTGTGCCCCTATTACGTTCCGAATTTCATTCTAGTCCATATTCTTTTTCATATATTTTACGTTTAGAATTCCATATTCATATTGTGGATCCCTTACCATTAGAATTTCATACTTGTGATCAGAATTCATATTTGCATACCTGCTCCAATAGAGTCTGTTTAGTATTTAGACCGTATAGCAAAACAAAATAGTTTAGTTTGGTTATGATTCTTGAAAACATCTTGTGAGTGACAATCGCAAAATATGACTTTTATAAATGTATTCTTCTATTGGTAATCATCTATTAAAATTGCATTTCAATTATTCAACCACTAGAAATTGTAATGATAGCATAGGGTCTTCTACTAATAGACAGTTTTATATTGCCAGGTAACATGTATTTGGTGCCAACTGTCTATATTGTACAAACCAATATGCCGATAAAAATAAACGAATATAAAATGCAGGGATAATTAGTCAAGGGGTAACCGGACATGATATAAGGTAAGGTTATAGGTTAAAATTTGGTATTTGGAATAATTTCTATTATAAGTAACTATTTACTCTAAATTTACATACAATGATTTTTCGATATATTTTGTAATTGTATGAAAATTTTATAGCAACTTTTCATTAAATTGTTGATATCACTTGTCAATTAAAGAGCTTAAATACGATAATGAACAGGTATGTAATTTGCTTTCTTTAACTATTTGCAATTATACTTTATTAACTGCTAGCTTTAATGTACTTATCAATTATTGTTATTAGGGAACAGAGGTGAGATAAGTCATTGTCCTAGCTGGATAACACATTGCAATTGGTAGAACTTCTACGGTCACCCATTTCTAGTAATTAATATCTAAACAATCTTAAAGGACTCTACCTCATTCCTGTATTAATACTGGTTAGCATAAAATAGCTCTCCAGCTCATACTTGCATTTTTCCAAATTGAATAATCTCATTTCAATTCACTTAAGGGGAGGAGTATCTACTTAATTTCTGTAAAAAATAGAATCATCCAATTCCCAGCATTAAAATCTAAATCTTATTTGTATTCATTTAAAGAATTAAATCAATTAGTCAATTCCCTTAGTTTTATTGCATTCGGTTCACAATAAAATCTCCTTTTTAGGGTTCCGTATATACAATATACGGATACCCTTATAATATCACTCAGGATTTCTGCCTCTGTCACATCACAGCAATTTTCTCCTAAACTACTGGACGGAAGAGCTTGAAATTTGGTATCAGTGTATAGTTTGGTGACCCGATCAGGAGTACATATCGTAAATGAAGAAATTTTGATTTTAGGGGTGCTTCTGGGGGGAAAAACTAATAAAAACCGACCGTGCCCCCCCTTATCTCCAAAACTACTGAGCCTAAAATTTTGAAAAAATAGGAAATATAGAACGTTGCCCGAACATTACAGGAAAAATAAGGAAAAACCATTAATATTAAATTTGGGGGGCAAATTATAGAATTAAATAAAAATTTAAAAATAAAATAAAATCAAACGCATCATGAAATATATCAAATGAAAGGTATCATTATGAGGAACACAAATATATTTTTTTCATATTTTAAAAAATATATATTTAAAAGGATATTAACGAAAATATACCAAAATTTACACATCCCCCCCCACGTATCACCGAAACTATAAAACGTAAAGTTGTGAGAAAAATGAGAGGTATAGGTTTTAATCTGAAGTTTACTGCAAAAATAAGGAGAAACCTCTACTTTTAATTTTGTGGGGCAAATTACAGAATTCAATGGAAAATATAAAATTAAAATTGTTTCTAAACCATCATGTTACATATCAAATGAAAGGGCTTGTTACAACGAAAACAAATATATTTTTTTTCATATTTTTAAAATAAATTAGTTAAAAGATATTAACAAAAACATTAAAAAATTACCCCCCCCCCTTATCACCGAAACCATGAGCTGGAAAGTTTAGAAAATAAAAGGTATAGCCCCTCACCTGAACTTTACTGGAAAAATAAGAAGAAACCCTTAATATTTATTTTGGGGGGCAAATTATAGAATTAAATGGAAAATATAAAATTAAAATTGTTTGTAACCCATCATGTTATGTATCAAATGAAAGGGCTCATGATGAAGAAAACAAATATATTTTTTTCATATTTTTAAAATAAATTAATTAAAAGATATTAACAAAAATATAAAAAAATACCCATTCGCCCCCCCTTATCTCCGAAACCATAAGCTGAAAAATTTTGAAAAAACGGAAGTATAGCCCCTTACCTGAACTTTACTAGAAAAATAAGGAGAAAACCCTAATATTCATTTTGGGGGGGCAAATTATACAATTAAATGGACAATAAAAAATTATAATTGTTTCGAACGGGTCATGTAATATATCAAATCACATTATGACGAATACAAATATGTTTTTTTATTTATTTTTTAATGAATATTTTAAAATATATTAAAAAAATATTTTAAAAAATTACCCATTCTCCCCGTTATTCCCCAAACTATAAGACCTCATTTTTTTTGTTTATAGGAAAAAATATGAAAAAATCCCTAATTTTATTATTTGGCCCCCAAATAATAGAATTAAACGGAAAATAAATTATTATAAACCCCCATAGTAATTTTAGGGACAAATTATACAATTAAATGGAAAATAAAGATTCAATTTTCAAACGCATCATGTAATATATCAGATAAAAGGCTCATCATGTTATATACAAATATATCAGATTTTTAAATCATTTGTTTAAAAGATATTAACAAAAATATTAAACATCGACATAATTCCCACTTTAGAAACTACACTATTTAAATTTTGAAAAATATATTTTATTTGTATTTGTTAATAATTTGAATAACAGATTTAATAATTTATAATTTAAAACTTGACCTATTTTGCCCTTTATCTTCCAATCTACAGAGCCTCAAAACTCAAGACAGTAGATTATAAAAGACTTCTCTGAAAGTTTATTAATAAAAACTCTAATGTTAATTTTTTGGGGTCAGATTAGAAAATTAAATACATATGTATTGTGATAAATTTCAAGCGAATCCTGAAGTACATAAAATGTCTATGTGTGGAAAATCAAAGTGTATATTTTTTATAAATTTAAAATGCATCCTTTAAAGGATATATGGGTAAATATAAGAAAATGCACTCATTCCCTGCTTGTCAGAAACTGGAATATTAGACTTAAATGTGGTACGGAACCCTAAGTATGCGAGTCCAACTCGCACTTGACGAAATTATTTAAAACAATTCCCCACTTGGGGCCTGGTTTATAATTTGTAGTTTTGTAACTTGTAGAATTTGCAACATCAAAACTATTCTACAATTTACAACTTGTAATTTTCAAAATATTAGTATTCGAAATGTGCACGAGAGTAGCACAGAGCACAGATCATGCAAAAGAGAGAGAGAGAGTAGTGCCACTGAATTTGTGTCATTGTTTTTTGGCGGCACTTCACTCGGTGTAGCGTATTTGTATATTTGCTATATTTGTCCAAAAACGGCGAAATACTTCGAATACCGCTAAGTGCAAATACGCCTTACCGTCCTCTTGTCGGTTTTCAATACACATCAAAGGAGTCAAATAAGCCAAATATTTGCTTTAGCCGTCCACACTTGGTTCATACAGGTGCACGCGACGCTTCCATCGTGATCAACTAGTGTTGTTTTTAATGGCAAAGTAGTGTTTGTGGCAAAATTGAGTGGTCGAACAATAAGATCATGAAGTTTCTCGAGTTGTACCAAATGCATCCTTGTATTTGGGATCCCAAACATACTAGCCACAAAAATAAAATAAATGATGCATGGATAGATATCCAAAACAATATGAGACAATCATGCACAATTGCTGATTTAAAGAAAATGAGGGAATCTTTGATGTCTGCGTTCAGGGGTTATAACACAAAAAATAAGAAATCAGAAACATCAGGAGCAGGCACATCTAGCGTGTACAAACCATGGTTTGCTTACAAATACATGAATAGTATTCTGGGAGCCATCTATAAATGCAATCCATCTACGAATACCGAGGTAGGTAAACCATAAATAAAAAACATTTTTCATTAATTTTGTTTAATTACCTTTACGGTGAGGCATGTGCTACATTTACTACTATTCAAACATATTTGGCATGTTTGAGTGTTTTATATATGTGTGGATGGCACGTTTGGAATATTTGCGAATACATCAAATATTTGGACGAATATAGCCATACAAAACAAAAATACGCTAACACCAAGTGAAGTGCCGCCATAAAAGAGTAACGGCATAAATCAATAGAAGAGAATTTCATAGCGTTGGTAGAAGGTTCAAACACGGTAATAGTATTGTGCATAACATCATTGTTAACGGTAAGTCGTCACCGCCCACAAAGATTATCGGTTTTGTATCGGTAATTTGTTCTATTGGAACGAACCTAAAATCGATTTACTTACAGTACTATTTTACTGTCACCGACAAGGAGTTAAATTCAATCATTAGACTAAGATACTTGTTCCTAGGGTGGCCAACAAATTTGTCCTGACAATTCAAGGAGAAGGAGAGTAAACGTCAACCCAAGGTTGATAAAAATGAAATAAAAATTCAATTTAGACATATTATAAAACCTAAATTCTTATTAATTTAATTCTCAATAAAACTATCAAAGAATATATGTCGGACAAAATTAATTCCTAAACCAACCGTTACTTGGTGCCACCTGTCGCCTAACCGATCGAATATATAGGTATATTATCAAGGTAGGCCTTCCCTTTTTACAATCCCACGCTATTAAAACGTTGTGAAATCAATCATTTCAAAACTTGGAAGAACGAGTTACATTGTCTTCCAGCTTCAGACTAACATATTGTTATAAAATGTATCTAAGCCCTCCCTAACTAAAGCAACGTAATGCATCATTCACTCCGACTAAAACACAACATCAGTGGGATAATAAAAGATAGAACTGGAATCTTCGAATCGGGCAAAAACTATTTATCTAGACGCTAGGCGAACAAATGCAATTCCCATCCAGAACGATTGGAAAATTCGGTATAGAATATATAAGGCAATATAGATTTCAGATTTAGTTCATATAGCTTTTATAGTGGTACTGATATTCCGATGTAAATTGTTTATCGAATTGAATTTTTATGTGTAGATAAAGTTTGTAGAAAGATCGGTTTTTAAAATTACATCTGAACTCATGGAGTTTGTTGCAATATGTTAAATATTACAATACATTTGCCCTATCTATTTTAAATTGTCGTCTACTATCAACTATATTCAGTTTTTAACAACTGTGTCAACAAAACATAACGTCAAATAATTCTGACCTTATAACTACATCCAAGTAACAACGTATTTAATTTTTCATTTATTCATTATTTGATGTTCACATTATTAATATATTCAACAAATTAAGAAATATTAAAAATTTAAATATAAGCCAGTTAGCAATTTTAAAAAGGCATGTATTAATATGAAAGTACAAAAACACATCTAAAATTCTTGTAGGCGATCGCTTAAACCAAGATCGTCATAATATGGATTTGCATGGTACGTTTAGAATTGCATATTAGTCTAAAGTACTGGTATTCCAAATCTGTTACAATTGTAATTACAAATCGTCAAGAGTATTCGTATTCCATACCCATCCCCGCCCCTGTTACGTTCAGAATTCCTTTCTAGTCTATGTTCAGTTTTATAGCGAATTTACAGTTGGATTACCTCGTTTTCGCACCCGTTTCATATTACGTTTGGAAATCTATACTAGTCCATACTCGGGTTCAATCAGAATTGAAATTCCATACTCAATCCTGTTACGTTCACTAGTTTTACGTAGCAATTCAATACCATAATAACCTACTTCTTCTTCTGCTTTAATCATAGCCAGTAATCTAGACAGCACCTTCTAGGTCCAACTGAATGACACACCGCCATATTGTAGCAGGGCACAATTTTCTCAATAAAATCGTTCCAGAGAAGTGGACAAGATTGAGCGAAACAGTGCCTTTCCATCCATTAAACTTATTTTTAGGGCGTTAAAATATTAAGCAACAAATCCCGACCATCAGACCCACAATGATATACTATAACAATTAACGTTCGTTTTCGGGAATTTTCCTTATGTTCATTTGTTTTCTGTATTACGAATGTACTTTAGTGGCGCAATGTATGTAAACTCAAGAGAAGTTATTGATTTTATTTAACATTTTTCAGTATGTCGCATCATGACGAAATTGTTATTTCTGGTATTGGTGGGCGATTTCCAGAATGTGATAATATTAAAGAATTTTGGGAAGCTCTTTTTAAAGGTGAAGATTTAATGTCCGAAGACGATAGAAGATTTCCCGTAGGTATGTATAACTTCTCCCTTTCTACAAAAAATGGCTAGGAAAAAGATTTTGAACAACAAATGACTTTTATTATGTTTTTTTTTTTAATTTAAAGACCCAGCTACTATATTTTTCACCATTATGTAAAGGTACATTAACCAAGAAGAAATATAGTTAAGTGTTTGTTGTAAATTCGACCTTAAAGGGTTGAAAGGGGCGGAAACGGGAAATGTCAAAGATAGCAGTTGTAGGCGTTTTTCTTCCAGGCGGTTAACTTCATACACCAATCAGATATTTTTACGTGAAATAAAATTAAGTAAATATAACAATTTTAACAGCAACCTGTAGAAGTAAATTACTCGACCATTAAGAACCCCAAGAATATGGATATTTTTCGTTTTGTGCTTATAGTCTTAAAGTCATCATCTGCTCATAATGCCGTCAATAGAAAAAATTGTAGAGGATTAGAAAATCTTCATAATGAGTGGTTAGAAATCTCGATCGTAGCATTTTTCATAAAAACGTTGGAAAAACGATCAAAAATGACTATATTAAAAAAATCGTAGCTATGTTGGAATAATAGCTGGGATCTTAATCTTCTTCTTTATGGTAGTTTATACCGTTGAGATAACTAAGGCTGAAGATCGATCTTGTCTGTAAAGTAGCTTATGCAGAATCACAATTTAACTAATTTGTAGAAATATTTTGAAGAATATAAAAAATAAAAACCTAATAAACTGCTAAGAAAACAATAAATAATATTACAATTTACAATATTTTTTATCTCTTATCCTCACCTCAAGAAAGCTACTGTCAGTGTACCGCTGGTTCATCAGGTAAATGATTATTCACCTGATGACGATAGTAGACATAAAGCTATTTTAAGGTTATGAGATCAACCATTTCAAGACAATGGAAGTGCTGACATTCTAGTGTTAGTTACCAGAACGTTATTATTAAAAAAATCCGGTTTAAACCAGATTTTGCCAGTTTACTCGTTAAAAAAAATATCCTATGCTGAATAAGCACCCATTTAAATGAATTTCCATTGACGACATTGCGATTCCTTTATTACTTTTCATTATATATATATATATATATATATATATATATATATATATATATATGTTTGCAGGCTTTTATAATTTAAATATTTCTTTATACAAATTTTCTGTTAAAATCTTATCAATTATTTACTATAAATTGGAATAAGCGAATTGCTGTTGAAAAACGAGTTCAATTTTGCTCTATATTTTATCTCCACCCATGCAATTTACAACAATTGAGGCTTGGAAAAAAGAAATGCGAACATGTCCTATGTTGTTGAGTTTATCTATGAAGGTGTTCTATTACTAATAAAAATTGAAGGACGTTTCTATCTGTGTGTTAATTATATAAGCAATATTTTCATTCGTAGTGGCATTGGACTTGTTTTCGACAACATGAGTGTTCATTTCCGAGTTCTAAGGTTAAAGGTTGAAGCAAGTAAATAAAGCAGAGAATGGTAATTAATGTTATTTATTTCAACTCAAGTATAGTACAATATTATTGGCAAAGTACCTCTTTGTAATTACGCATTTCTAGTACGGGCCGATGGCGATAGATGCATGTAAGGGAGCTAAATTCCTGCACTCGTAATTATTGACACCGGAACATAGTTGACATATTCATACCAAAATTATTAAAAAATATTGCAAAATTTATACCAAAATAAACCAGTAAACTCTCTTACAAAAACACCATGACTAATACTATTAGCTGGTATCGTATACGCTGCTTCAAACCCTAACTGCCTCTCATAAAGTAGTCACAGTTATATCGTCATATCAATCTTCCGAACCATTTTCCAGTCTTTTGGAGTGTCAGTCGAGTTCTTATTGGAACTCCGAATCACGTCCACTTTCGCGTTTTTACAGTAATCGAAATTTCGTGGTTACCGTTATTGATAGTTTTTATATACAGCCATTTTTATTTCGTGTTCGCAATGTATTTATTCATACCATTCTCAACCAGAAGGTGGAGACATATATTAACGGTGTTAAGTATCCAGAAAGCACTTTGAAACCTCGACGTCTATACGAACAACCGGCACATTGTTTTTCTATTTTTATTTTAGAAAAATCACTACAACGAAGAGAAGTTAAAATAATTTTTAAACAAGCTTTTTTCAATATATTTCACTTGTTCTAAATATCACTTATTTCTCGCATTCTTCTCAGCAAAACAGAAAATTATCGAATTCACTGATAATATTGTTATGTACTTCGTGGGTTCAATTTAAAAATTATAACAACTAATATGTACTTTCACTTTTCTAGAACTTTATTTACATTTAAACATCTGATTCAAATACAATAATAATCCCATATAAGCTAGTCGACGCGGTATCACTGAACTGCGATCGTGGCGTGCTTCTTTTATAATCCCCGTGGAATTCTCCAGTAGAAATCACCATCGTTCCTTCCGCTGCCGAGCCTTTTCGAGAATCGTATTTTTTTATCTTGAAGCGTTTGTTGTCGTGCTGAAATGACACAGGGTCGGCTTTGGGTAAATTTCGTAACACTGCCCCCCCTTTAATTCTTATCGTCCCGATCAGAAACATCCCCTCCATGGTAGGGAGCGAGTCGATCTAAGTGAACCACCTTTAATTTAGCCTTGGGGTTTCGACGGATCCGGTAGACGACGTCATTAAGCCTCTTGACCACCTCGTATGGACCATCCCAGGCGGGTGTAAGCTTTGGGGATTTACCCTTGCTCCGTTGGGGGTTGTACAGCCAGACTTTGTCCCTCTCCTGGAACCCGACTGAATTGGCCTTGAGGTCGTATCGCGTCTTCATCCGGTCACTGGTGGCCAACATCTGCGTTCGGGCTAAGTCGTGTATTGCCAGCATGTTATGTCGGAGCTGGTCGGCATAATCGTCGATGTCTTGGGGAGGTTCTTCGGGGAGCCAAATGCCAAGTCGCATGGTAATCGCAGCTCCTTTCCGAATAAGACCCTGGCTGGGGTCAGGCCTGTACTATTATGTATAGCAGAGCGATATGACAACAGGAATAGGGGAATATGCTCATCCCAATCACGCTGGTTATTGCTGACGACCTTGGATAGGTGTTGTTCCAAGGTCCGGTTGAATCTTTCCACCATTCCGTCTGACTGTGGGTGTAATGGTGTTGTTCTCGTTTTCCTGATCCCCAACATCGTGCAGACCTTCTGGAATACATTCGATTCGAAGTTACGCCCCTGGTCTGAATGTAATTCCATCGGGACGCCAAACCTGCTGAATAGTTGTTCTACTAGCACCGTCGCTACCGTGGTTGCCTCTTGGTTGGGTATCGCATATGCCTCAGGCCATTTGCTGAAGTAATCCATTGCGACCAGAATGTATTTGTTCCCCCTCTCAGACTCGGGAAACGGACCGGCGACATCGATGGCAATTCTCTCAAATGGGACGCCCACATTGTACTGCTGCATTCTGCCCTTGGTCCGGGTTTTCGGGCTCGCCCGTTGATGGTGCCTCTGATGACTAGGCTGCCGCTATCTCTGCAAAATCCCCGGATGGATAACGTTTTGGGGGCTGGTGGAGGGACAGTCAGCATTCGCCCCTCTATGCTGACTGACTGACGGTCCCTGGACATGTGGCTGTTCTGTTGGTTACCCCTGGTCGGTGATCGTTCAGGTGGCCTCACTCGACAATTACGTTGGAAGTGCCCTGTCCGTCCACCGTAACATGCCCCTCTGGTGCCAGTTCTTTGTGACCGGTCTAATATTTTGTTCAGACCAGCCAGCAGCGCTTGAAGTGGTGACTCTGACTCTTCCTGGTTGAAGGAAACTGCTCGGACCCTCGGCTTGGACATGTTCATGACGGCCTCTACTTCCAAAGCCCTAAGTAGAGCTTCATTACTTTTCTTGACGCCACTTAGTCTTAGATTTCTTTGTACTTCCACATCTCTGATGCCGTTTATGAAACTCTGCGTGGCCAACTGGTCTTTCGTTTCCTCTGGCAGGTCTGGGTAGGACAAGTGTACTAACCGTCTAATCTCTGCTTCGAATTCTTGAAGGCTTTCACCGGATTTTTGCGTTTTTCCACTGAGTTGGACTTGGTATACCTGGCTCAAGGATTGATTGTCGTAGCGTTTGTCTAGGATGGCGATGATCTTGTCGAAATTGCCTTGTTCATCGACTGGAATGCTTTGGAGGAGTTCTAGGGCCGGACCTCTTAGCGAAATTACCAGAGAAGTAGACTTTTCTTGATTATCCCATCCATTAGCTGTAGCCACGGCCTCAAATTGTCGTTTATACATGGGCCAAGATGAACTGCCGTCGAATGTGGGTGGTTTACTAAAGGAACCTTTGGTACTCACGGTGTGCTGGTATTTTCCTCGCTGTAAGTCCTGTTGCATTTTTTTGATTTCTGTTTCTACCTTGTTTTGGATGGCACTGATTTTATCTTGTACTTCACTTACTTCACTTTGTACCGTGTTTTTAATGGAACTGATTTCAATTTTCACCTGGCTCTGGATGGAATCGATGTCATCTACTTTGATTTCAAGAGTCTCCACATTACTTTTTAGGATCTTTATGTCGTCGTTTATCTCTTTTATATCTGATTCTACTATTTGCATTCTTTCATTAACTGTTTCGTTAACTTGTGATACTATTTGCATTAGTTGTTCAAATTGCATTTGTCTTTTTTCTTCAGTTTGATCTTGTTTTTGTTCAAATATTTTAAAATCATTTTCTCGTTTTTCTTCTAATAGTTTAAATTCATGTTGTCGTTTTAATTCAGTTTGGTCTTGTTTTTCTACAAATTTCGAGAATAATCCCTCAATCAGATTTTGTTGTTCACTTTTCATCGTGGAAACAAGATTTTCTAATTCTATTTTACGTTTTTCATCTATATTAGTGACAAGATTTCCTAACTCAATTTTAAGTTTGTCATCAAAAGATTTCACTAACCTTTGTTGAATTTCTTCTTGATGTTGTTTCTCCTTCTTGTCACGTTTTTCTAGAATCTGTGCAATTTTTTCGTCTATCTTTTCCATACTACGAGTTTCCATAAATCAATTTAGGATGTTAACTGCACTTAATCCTTCACTTCTAACACCAAATGTTATGTACTTCGTGGGTTCAATTTAAAAATTATAACAACTAATATGTACTTTCACTTTTCTAGCACTTTATTTACATTTAAACATCTGATTCAAATACAATAATAATCTCATATAAGATAGTCGACGCGGTATCACTGAATTGCGATCGTGGCGTGCTTCTTTTATAATCCCCGTCGAATTCTCCAGTAGAAATCACCATCGTTCCTTCCGCTGCCGAGCCTTTTCGAGAATCGTATTTTTTTATCTTGAAGCGTTTGTTGTCGTGCTGAAATGACACAGGGTCGGCTTTGGGTAAATGTCGTAACAATATGTTTCCGGCACCTTCACAAGTAATTTATGGTAGATACCTTCTTTTAGAACTAAAAATGTTTTTTTAACAATGAAACATTCCATCTCTACAGCAGGCCATAGGACCCTCAATATATTAGTCTCATACAGAAGAATAGTGTCCAATTTATACTAGTACTTTTCACAATATCTCAAAAAAAAAGAGTATGACATTTAGCTTCAAGTACAAAAAAATTATATAACAACTAATGAAATCTTCAGAAAGTAATGCGATTATTAATTTCTAGAGGTCTAATCATTAGCGCCTCCCAACGTCAATAGTCAATATTTCCTTTGAAATTTTAGTCCACAGCAATATTCTTCATTCTTCTGAGTATTACAGGTTACGAGGGTACATTTACTCGCCAAGGAAAAATTAAACACCCTGACAAATTCGATCCATCATTTTTTTCACTTAGCCATAAGCAGACAACTTTCATGGACTGTAGGCACAGAGTTCTGATGGAGACCGCATACGAATGCATCGTAGATGCTGGATATAATCCCAAAGAATTGCAAGGATACCGAACAGGTAGTGTCTTGTTATATTTGCCATACTGACCGATCGTTAGTATATTTATTCTAGGTGTATATGTTGGTATTACAAACGAAGCAACAGATTATTTCAAGAGAGAAAAAACAGATGGTTATTATAACCAAGCTATAGCTTCAGCTATGGCTGCAAATAGAATATCTTTTGCGTTCGACTTCCAAGGTCCGAGCATTTCATGTGATACTGCTTGCTCAAGCAGTTATACAGCCATGGTTTCCGCTTTAAAAGACTTAACTCTAGATATCATTGATTACGCTTTGGTCGGTGCTGCTCATATAATATTTGAGCCAATATCTACACTGGATTTTCAACGATATGGCGTATTAGCTCCGGACGGCAAATGTAAAAGTTTTAGTAAAATGAGAAATGGTTTTGGTCGATCTGAAAGCGTAGCTACTGTTCTTCTACAAAAGAGAAAAAATTGCCGTCGAATATATGCAGCTCTAGTCGGAGGTGGACTAAATTCAGACGGTTACAAAAGAGAAGGTCCAAGTTTTCCTTCTTTCGGTGCACATGCTAACCTTATGAGAGGTGTATTCAAAAGTTTCGATCTTGATCCTAGCGAAGTAACTTATTTTGAAACACATGGAACAGGTAACTAACAACTACCTTTTGCTATTTAATGTAAGATAAAATTACTCGTAGGAACATTTGTCGGTGATGTGCAAGAGTGCAAAGCAATTACCCAGATGTTTAGAGGTACTAGAACGGATCCTCTTCTTATAGGGAGCGTCAAATCAAACGCTGGTCATGCAGAGATAAGCGCCGGCATGCTCGCAATTGCAAAGATATTAGGTATAATGCACACTGGTGTGATTCCGGCGAATTTAAATGTTGACTCAATCGACGATACTTTGCCTGGTATAAAAGATAATAAGTTGAAGGTAGGTCAAGCGTTGGTAAATAAAAAAAATGTTATATTGTTCAAATCATTGACTATAGACTGTTGGTGAGAATGTGCCATGGCTGGTTTATGTTATGGGGACATCAAGAAACGGGAGCGAAGAATCGGATTCAATTTTCATTGTAAAATTAATGTTAGAGTGTATACCATTTAGCTGTTGTAGAAAGAACTCTAACGAATCTCTGCCATGAGGCCAAATGACAAAAGTTTCATCAACATATCTACGCTAGCAGGAAGGTTTTAAATTAGACGAGTTTAGGGCCTGGGTTTCTATTTGTTCCATGAAAATGTTAGCAAGCACTGGAGAAAGAGGTAAACCCATCGTGGCCACAGGTACTTGTTTGAACAGGGTGTCTTGAAATGAAAAATTTGTGTTGGAAGAACAGTGCTGTAGCAGTTTGATGATGTCAGAAGAGATATTGTGTTTAGTTTTTAGAATATCTAACGTTTCTAAAGTGGGAACATTGGTGAAAAGAGATACAACATCTTGATAATCTCTTGATAATGGCTCCAAAGCAGCCTAGTTCATAGTAATGGACCTCGGAAGCCTCTCAGTACACATATATACCTATATTAGATTGTAGTCCTTCACGGATTGAACAATGTGGTTTTCTTTGTTGAATCCGGTGTACTTCCGCTTCTCGATTTGTGCACTAAAAAGAACATTTTACCTGACGTTTAGCCAAAATCTAATTTGGCATTTTCAAAGCTGAAAATCTCAAAACAGAACGAAGAAGTTTAGAGAGTGGCTTTCTATTTATACATTCGTTCGAGACCGTAACCTGTATGATGACTGTTAATTCCTTATTCCAACACGAACTTAATACAGGATACAAAATAGACTTCAAAACGTGCAAAAGAATTGCGAACATAGAAAATCACCGAAACAGGCAAATAGCTATCTAAATTCAAGAAATCGGAGAATTATATAAATGAGACTACGTTCTAAACTTGCCAAAAACGTGGAAGGCACTTCGACAAACATCCCATCATAAAACGCTTACTAATAAATCTAATCCTAATAAAAAACAATCACAATGGACAATAAACTACGCGACGGGTGCTCACAACCCAAGGAGATTAGCAGGTAAAGCAATAGAGACCACTAACGGCACCGCATCTGAACAGTCATCATATAGGTTACGATCTCGAGTGAAGGTATAAATTGAAAGCCACTATCTAAATTTCTTCATCCTGTTTTCAGATTTTCAGGTTTAAAAATGCCAAATGAGCTTTGGCGAAACGTCAGGTAAAATGTTCTTTTGAGGGCACAAACCGAGAAACGGATGCACACCGTATACAACAAAAAAATCACTAAATGTTTTGGGTGGTTTTCAGGAATTCATCCGCGTAGTTGATAATGATCCCTGCCGGGATCGATATATATATATATATATATATATATATATATATATATATATATATATATATAAGAGATGCTTTGCAGCTTCATTTTCGTTTCTGGAACCCTAAGCGCCAGGGGACCATATTATACCAATCTCCTCCCCAAAATCTCCTCATTTCCATCTCCTTGTGAATATACACGTGGTTTCAAAATATTTTGCATCCACGCCTTTCTTGATCTTCCTCGTTTATTTATTTGCGGAGGGTTCAGTTCTATCCTTTCCTCCGTAATATTTCTTCTTTCATACTTT
Organism: Octodonta nipae; assembly: GCA_034190945.1. Lineage (NCBI taxonomy): Eukaryota > Metazoa > Arthropoda > Insecta > Coleoptera > Chrysomelidae > Octodonta > Octodonta nipae. The sequence goes on along the minus strand of CM067217.1, from coordinate 158,077,329 downwards.
TTCAGCTGTTTTTCATTTGTTGTGCCACAATATGTATCTGAATCGTTTTCTAATGTCCTCATTTCTCATAGGGTTATAGAGTGACGCTACAGTATCTTCTCCACTATACGATCTCAGCCAGAGGTAGTTTCTGACGTATATTGTTCTCTATGATCCATACCCCTGACCAATATGACAGTAAACAAATCTCGAAAACATTGTCGAGGAGGTCTTGTATGATTGTGCCTGTTAGGTAAGGTTATCTTTTCTTAGATTTTTTCCTGTAACAGATAAGTATTTGATAAATGTAAATGCAGACAAAGTGTAAGAAGGCAATTTAGGAACACTGCCCGGATTACTGACTGTCCACATAGAAATTCTTCGTCACGGTCAATAGAAAAAAAAATTAATAAATAAAACATAGATTTATACATTTATATACAAATACGTTTAAAATATTAGAATAAATTACAATGACACTGAAGACTATAATGACATTAAAAATAAATCGAAATATTTAGTTAACTCATTGGATGCCATGAGTAACATTGATTTTTATATCTTGATGGGTCTGTCAAATTTGTACTACACTAAATAGATCTTTATATAGAATTGTTGTACGGTAGCCTCCAGGAAAACTTTGTTATAATTTTAGGGGCCAGTGAAGGACAAATAATCTAAAATTGCTGGGAATAAATTTAATTTATTTTTTTCCAACAAAATATAATACATTATAGAAAAAAATTGCATACTAAGTTATATATTTTTAACACTCAAAACTCATGATACTAATTCAAGATCTCTAAAAGAAAGAAAAGAGGAATACTAAAACAATATAATTCATCAGTGACAAATCAAATTCAAAAAATAACGCATAACTAATACTAAGAATGATTAGGTATCCAATGTACACTTATGGCTATAAAGGAAGGGTTGTTGATCAAATTCCACAGATATTATTCAATCAGAAAATCTATTAGGAAGAATTCTTGTAAAAGGACAATCAGTAATTCATACATTTTTTAAATTGAAAACTAAGATAAATAATTAATTTTACAGGTAGTTACAAAAAACACATCATTCCAACGCGGGCTAATTGCAACAAGCTCCCTTGGCATAGGGGGTGCTAATGGTCATTTAGTATTGAAGCCTGTCACAGAAACTACGCAGTTGAAAACGAACTATCAACAACGGTTAGTTTTTACATCCGGTAAAACTATAGATGCTGTTACCGATTTTCTAAATGGGATAAAAGAAAATCAACATGATGAGAGGTTCTTGTCGTTAGTAGATGAAATTTATAAAATTAACGTTGATGGACACAATTTCAGAGGGTGAGTATTTATTAAATAAGAAAAACCAAAATAATAACTGTTTACCAATATAGCTTCCTTATCATTACAACTGTACGTTCAAATTTTAAATGAATATAACTCAATAATAAATAAGTAAACTTGTCTAGAACTAAACAATTTTCATTTTCATTTCAACTTTCGATTTCCTAGTGGAATAATCAGACACGCCGAATACTAATCGGAAGATATAATTACTAAAAAAAATGTCATCATTCTCATAAGTTGTTGGTTTGTTTTATCCGCAGACATAAATGTATATATTTTTTTATTCCGCCTCCTTTTTCATCACTTTTTACATGAGATCCCAAGCTTGTATTGGTATAATGATGTTATTATAAATTTAACAAAATTCTAATTCAACTAAATAATTCAGTGTTAAATTTAGAATCATATTTAGAATCATCTAAAAAAAGTGGGTGATGAGTTTCGATAAATTTTTAGAAAAATTCAACCAACAATCTGGGAAACGACAGTTGTTTGGAACCTTTCCATTAGGTCTAAGAAACAATTCAAATATTATTGAAAGGTGTGGCCGAAATTTGTTCAAATCATTTAGGAACAAATAAAGCTGAGAGAGTAAAAAAATTCAAACAAATGACTAAAACAAAATAGTGTAGGACGTCAAATTTTATCATGTAGACCAATCAATAGAGATTTTTTCGTGCAAAAAATACTATCAGAATACTGCCTGTGCCATCACATTAATAATGATTTGTAGTGATATTTTGCTACCTTTTCCACTCGCAACTATGGTTTTTTACTTTATTATAAACAATTGAAACAAGAAAATTGCGTTTTTTTTCGTTGCATGTTTATAAAATGAAAAATAATAAAGTAATCTCAATGGTGTCAATAGGTGAATTGTAAAGCATGGAAATACCAATGAAATGAGCCCAGGATCGATCCGATAAGATCTTTAATAACAGAGAAAAACAAAAAATACTGGAAAATTTAGCGGTTTTCTTTATATTATTTTAACTCCGTCATTATCGAATTTGTAGAACTGAGCTTATGGGAATTGATAGTAATTGATATCTACCTTATGCGTGACTAAACCAGGCGCTATCGGTTTATTAGTTTTTGAATAATTGCTATCTCAAGTTTTTAGTCCACTATTCTTGCAGTGTGTCTCCATGCGACATGAATCGTCAAATATCAATTCAGAATAGAGATGTTGAAAGTAGAGGTATTATTCTACAACGCCTCTATTTTCATTTTTCATTAAATGTCTGTGAAATATACGAAAAATGTTAGCAAAAATGACCAAAATTTGGTGAGCGTATGAATGTGTTCGAGTAGTGGGGGGAACACGGTTGTTGAGGGGAACTGCTAACAATAATTATTATCGATAGTAACTGTCACTCTGACAGATTGTGAAAGAATTTAATCGTTAAAAAACTTCTATACAGAGTGATTTGTTCGATTTTATTATATCAAATGAGAACTGTTTGTTTATTAATATATTTATATGTAAATGGTTTCTCGGAAACATTTTTGCTTTAATTTGTGGATTTTGGGTTTACGGAACATCGAAGGAGAGCGGTCATTAAAAAAATCTTACTTGTGAGGATTTTAAATATTAAAACGATCTATGTATGTGCCTCTACTATATATTACTATACGCTTCCCCTCAACAACCGTGTTTCCCCCACTCCTTGGATACATTGATACGCTAGCCCATTTTTTGTCATGTTTGCTAACATTTTTCACATATTTCACAGACATTTAGTGAAAAATGAAAATAGAGGCTTTGTAGAATGGCACCTCTACTTTCAACAACTTTTTACAAAATTGAAATTTGATTGTCTATGACGCATGGGGGCACAATGCAAAAATAGTGAACAGAAAACTTTATATCACAATTGTTCAAAAACGAATAAACCGGTAGCGCCTGGTTTTGGCATACATAAAATAGATGTAAATTACTATTAGTTCCTACAAGCCCAGTTATACCGCTTCTAAAGTGAGGAAGATACGATTTTTTTTTAAAATCTTACATTTTTCAGTTTTTTTTTGTTTTTCCCTGTTACTAATGATCCAATCTGATCGAGCAGGGGCTCATTTCATTGGTATTTTCATGCTTTACAATTGACCTGTTGACACCATTGAGATTAGTTTATTATTTTTGATTTTATAAACATGCAAAGAAAAAAAAGTAATTTTCTTGCTTTAATTGTTTACAACAAAGTAAAAAACCATAGTTGCGAGTGGAAAACATAGTAAAATATCGCTAGGAATCTTTGTTAATGTGATGGCACAGTCGGTATCCTGATAGTATTTTTTACACATTATCAGTTAATTTTTGCTCTGTTGATTGGTCTAATGACAGTTGTTTAGAATCATTCCACTAGATATAAGTAACAATTTACACATTATTGAAAGGTGGGGCTGAAATTTGTTCACCGGTTACCTCGGAACATGTTCCCGTCGTGATATTCGTGCTCAGCAATCTCAGGGTGACAAGTGACAGGTTCGGTTAATAGTATAAAGAATTTCCACAAAACTCTTAAGAGCTATCCTGCCACCAGATATTCCAGGAACAATTCATACCTTTACACACTTTAGTATCCAAACTGAAATTTTAGTCATTATTAACCAAATTATAATTTTTTTATCAATTATCACTTTGAGACGTACTTATAATTTTTTTTTTCACTGAATGGTGTTGGCCGTTACTTGATGGAAATTAAAACTCATGATGAAATAATACACAGTATTATTGAATTCCACTTTATTTAGTCACACTTGTGACAACTGTTTCGCTATATTGACAATTATGTGATTTTACAAAATGTAAAATATGTATAGTATTAAAAGGTACAATAAATAAACTAATTATAATGCAAAAATAGATTAAAATTCAAAGCTTATAAATAATATTACAGTTTTGGGAATTACTAATGAAATTATCCATAACAATGCAGAAACCAGGTAAAACGGTGTGTTTTGGTTGGGATAATCCCTTAATAGATATTTATATTTATTTATTTATTTAACCAGTAAAATATTACATATGTATTACGTTACAATAGCAAACATAGTACAACAATAATTCCTACAGAGGTATAGTAATACCTGTGCGTAGGACACTGGAAGCTTATAATCTAACAGAAAATACTTACGGACTAATTGACACCATTTACCTACTATAATTAATTAATTTGTATATAATATATATACATATATATATACACATACATACTCATATATACATACATATATACACGCACGCATATATACTTAAGTTTACCCATCAAAATAATATGTTACAGCAATTTATATTTAGATAGTTTAGAATTATTTATTGTTAAATATTTTCAGATATCCAAACCTTGATTTTCTTTTAATATATTTATTATTAACTATTGTTTTTAAGCCGTTTGGTAGTCGGTTAAATACTTTGATAGCCACTATGTAATTATTTTTATCGCTACTGCTTTTACAGATTTGTGGTAAAAGAATGCTTTTATTCCTAGTTCTACTAGTAGACATTTCATATTGATTTTTAAGGTCCTTGTAATGGTAGACAATTGCTTCTAATCGGAATAATTGGGTTAAATTTAGTGTGTTATGGTTTATTGCTAGAGTATTTTTGTTTATAATTTTTAATAATCTATTTTGTAGCTTTTGTAATAAATTTAAATTGTTAGAAAAAGCTCCTCCCCAAGCAATTATTCCATAGCTTATAATACTCTGAAAAAGGGCATAGTAAATTACCATTAGAGTTTTAGTTCCCATAAATTAGTTAACTTGTAAAAGATAAACGAAAGATACTTTGTTTTATTTATTATATATTCAATGTGATTATTCCATTTAAATTATAGTCAAATATGATCCCTAGGTATTTACAGCTTTCAACTCTAGTTAGTAACTTGTCTTTAATTTTAATTTCCAAAGTAGTCGGTACACTATTACAATTGTTTCCAAAAGTCATATATACAGTTTTGTCAATGTTTAGAGTAAGCTTATTTGCTTCTAGCCATAAGTTTATTTTAGTTAGGCTTTCATTCATTTATTTTTAGCTTCATCCCATGTATTTCCTCTAGTAATCACAGCTGTGTCATCCGCATATGATACTATCTCATCATCAGCCATTTCTTTCAAGAGATCATTAACATACAGAATAAATAGTAGAGGACCTAATATTGTACCTTGCGGGACACCTGTTCTGATTTCTTTATAATCACTTACTACGTTATTCACCTTAACTCTTTGTTGTCTGTTGGATAGATAACTACTTACTAATTTGTGAGCATTTCCTCTTATTCCATAACAATAAAGTTTATATTTTGGGATATATTTTTACTAATGTAATTATATAAACAAATTTATTTAGGTATAACTGGTAGTTAAACAAATTATGGGAATTTTTCATTATATTAATTTCTAAACATTCTAACATTTTTAATTTTATGCCTTTATTTTCAATGTGTAAAATTTCGAAATTATAACTGAAACTATGTTTACGGTCTATTGGATGGTTAGCGTAATTGGAATCATTTTTATTTTTTACGTAAAATGTGTGGTGTTCTTTGATTCTTTTTATAAAGCTTTTACCCGTTTGGCCTATATAGGTTTTTGGACAATCGTTGCAGTCTATGGGTTTTATTTTTATTATTCTTTATTAGTTTCCCTAATGAATTGTTGGTCTTATATGCGACTTTAATATTTAATGTGTTTAGAAATTTGCCAATTCTCATACTTGGTGGCCCAAAATATGTTATTATTTTGTATTTTTTTAATAGGTTATTTAATTTTAGGGCAAATAGATTGAATGGATTGGTCATACAGTTTTTTCTTTAAAATTACTTAAACAGTTTTTACTTCGTATCCATTGTTCAATGTTTTTTGTTTTATTATAGCAAGTTCTCTATCAAAATTATTTTTATTTAACGGCTTTGTAATTAGTCTGTTTACGGTAGTATGAAAATACGCTAGTTTATGTTGAATGAGGTGGTAAGAAGAAAATGGAATAATGGTATGTGAAGGTTTACGATTAATTTTAAAAAAAATATGTACGTTATTTTCTTTTTTAATTTTTAAATCTAAGAAATTTATAGCGTTATCAATTTCATCTTCAATAGTGAATTTTATATTGGGATTAAAGTTATTTATGACAAGAAAATCAATAAAAATTTATTGTTTTTATGCATGTCGAGTCAAATTTTCAAAATTTGTAAAGCACAACCTTGAAGACACTTTCATGAATCAAATGCTAAATACCATATCTCCATCCATCTTAACAAAAATTTAATAGTTCAGTAGTTTTTTCCTTAACAATGAACAATTTAATCTTTAGTTACCATTTATTGTATTTAAACATGTTAGGCTTTTTTTTAATCTTTCCTCGATTTTATTTTGTATTTCAAGGTACACCATTCTTGGAAGCAACTCTACTAGAGAAATAGAAATGTATAAAGGTGGTAATAGACAAATATGGTTTATATATTCAGGAATGGGTGGCCAATGGATTACTATGGGAAAAGACTTACTCCAAAATAATATTTTTAAGAAATATTTTGATCGTTGTGCTGCTGCTTTAACCCCGTATGGTATAGATTTGCACCAAATAGTCACTAGCACTGATCCTTCCATGTTGGAAGATATAAAAAATATTTTTGTTGCTATAACAGCTACTCAAATTGGTCTTACGGAAGTTTTGAGATCAGTAAAAATAACTCCTGATAGATTTGCTGGTCATTCTTTGGGCGAAGTTGGTGAGTTATAGTGAATTATATTCATTAGCTACTATTATAAAACTTTATTAGTAACTTGCTGCTTAAAGACTTCGTTACTTTATTATAGAAAATGAATTCCATAAGGACCTTTTTGTTACTTACATACAATGTCACCCATTTATTATGACGTATATGTTAGAATTTCATTCTCTGTATCGCAGCGTTACATGAAATCGAGTGTTTAGTAAAATGTGACACATTTTTTTAAATTCAACATTTAAAACATGTTTATTTTCTAGCTTGTGGGTATATCAACGGTAGTTTAACTTGTGAGCAAGCAGTGCTAATTGCGTATGCTAGAGGTTATTGTTGTCAAAAAGACCCTGGCAAGATAATAAAAGGGCTCATGGCAGCCGTAGAGCTCCCTATGCAAGACATTTCTCAAATTTTGCCAGAAGGAATTTATGTGGCATGCCATAATTCTTCCACAAATGTTACAATCGCAGGACCGGAAAAAAAAACTAGAGACTTTATAAATAAACTTCAAGCTTCAGGAATATTTGCCAAAGAAGTCAATACAGGGAGTATTGCGTTTCACTCAAAATGTATAGAGGATTCTGTTATTCATCTACGAGAGTTTATTAAAAATGTTTTAAAGCAAGCTAAGCCAAGAAGGGCAGAATGGATTTCGACTTCAATATCGCCAGAAAAAATAGGAGAAAGTTGGGCTAATATGGATTGTGTAGAGTATCATGTGAATAACTTTTCGAACATAGTCCGATTTAACGAAATTTATAAACATATACCTGAGAACGCCATTGTTATAGAAGTCGCCCCACATGGTCTCTTACAAGCTATTCTAAAGCGACAACTGCCTCCAACTGTAACCAACATAACTTTGACAAATAAGCAAAGCACAGATGGAGAACAATATTTGTTGTCAGCTAAAGGAAAGTAAGTATTACTAGTCAATAATTTTACCATATGTCCATATAACTTTGATATTTATTAGCATCTTCCACTTGTTATTAATTGTCTTATATTGAGATTGAATATTCGCATTTATACAGACGGATCAATTTGTTACATTTACTCCTAATTTGCATTAATAATTTTAACCACATGAATCAAATTTACAGCTTTTCAGCATTAGAACCCATGTTAAATACACATTCATCTTATCACATATAAGAAATACATAGCATTTTATCGCCAGAAAACTTCAATATTCGTCAAAAAATTTCAGTATCTATCAGATTACTAAATATGACACTTACTTAATTCTCGACAGGTTTCGTTGAACATAATATTAGTGAGTTTCCTGAATGATATTTGTGACATATTTTTCAATGTCTAAGTACTTCTTGGGAAATAACACCCGGTTAAGAAAATTGCTGTATATTCCAAACGTCTCGGGGTCTAGGTCAGACCCCGTTGTCAATGGTTAAGAAACTTTGATAAAAAAGGCACAATTCTAAGATGTAAATTAAAATATTTTAATTTTTTTATAATTAAAAATTCAAATCCATCTTTTACACCAACGGTATTCTGGTCGAAACTTGAATTTGTAATTTAATGCTTTCAGCTGGACACTTTTTGAGTTTAATACAAATCTAAGTTTGTCAAACTTTCATCTACCATCCATAAACTTGGTATTCTGACCATTTTGGAAAATTATAGTTTGTCATCTTTGTCTCTACTATCCATTAACTTGGTAACCTTGCCCTTGTATTGGTCTACCGACTTCTGAAGTATGTGAAGTCTCTAATTTAAAATATCACAATAAATTGGAATGTTTATTAGAACGTAAAGTAAATATTGTGCTGTTATTGTATATAAATTGAATGTTATATTTCTTTATTAACTATCTTATTGATTTTCTATAAACGACGAGACTTTTAATATATAACTTGGACTGTGTTTCTGACACAGAGAACTGCAGAGAAAGATACTGAGAGAGTGACGAAAACAATTGAAAATACTGGAAACACGAGCACTAGTGCATTTTTGTTAGGAACAGAAGGAACTAAAATTTGGCGGGTAGTTTTAATTTGTATAACGAATTTTCTCACAGATTAGTACGATATAAAATTTAAACTAATTATTCATAAAAAATTTATATGTTTATAAATATAGATATTTTTCATTTTTGTTAACTCACTAATAAATATACAATTGAATTTTCATCAACTTGTTAATGAAATGAAAAAATATTAATATAATATTCCAATTTTTATGAAAAAATTATATACATGGTATAGTAGTACAACTGATGAGAAATGCAAATGGAAAGGTATTCTTATAAATGATAAAAGAAAACAAATCAAATATAAGTTTTTTAACTGATCAATGCAAATTAAGCCAAAATTTGTCTTCCCGTTTTAAGAAAAATAAGGATTAACCAAATGTAATAACGCCAAAATGCTGAATAAATTTTGTCGTCTACTCATCTTTATTTATTAATGAAATTGATTAATGTCAGTTATATAATAATATAACTGTTCATAATCATTTATCTTTCTAAATATTGTAAAGCTATACAGAAATTTTTAAATATAATTAAATATTAACTATTCTTACAGACATTCCATTCTTGTGGGATATTGTTGTTATCTCATAAATATGGTGACTTGCATATGATACTGCTAAAAGCTCGACACCATCCAACTTTTCTACAATTAGTTCATACAAGGAGAATTATTTCACTATGGCTATCTTCCACTATGGGATTAATACGGTATTATACTAGTTTTAAAGTCAACAATTTAATGAAATAAATTGAATATCTGGCCCTAACTTTTAAAACCTTCCATTGAAATCAAGTCAAGTCAAAGTATTTTTAATTGTGAATAGTTTTGCATCATCAATATCTACATATCCAAAGTTCTCCACACATTTGAGTAATATAGATCTTAGGTAGAGGTATGCATTCATCTTTTAAAATTCAATACCTGCCTGTTATTTCTCAAGATGTCTAAAATAAGAAATTGGAAAACTATAAGCTTTTGATCTGTTCCCCATCTTTTTGCTATACTTTCAATTGTCGTATTTTTTTAAACTTTAATGCAGACATTTATTGAAGTGAGCAAAGAAAACGCTGGGTGCCGGAACGCCCTAGTTTAGGTCAGACACGGTTCAGGTTAGCAAAAATTTTATATAAAGTTGTTATTTGAAAAACACAATGTCATACAAACTTATTATTTATTAAATACATCAAAAATACAGTTAATTACCTTATTGAACTTCAAACACTCAATAATCAAATCAAGAAGCGAAAGTCTTGTGGGAGCCTTTGATGTTTTGTGGTCAAAATTTCGTGACCTTGAACAGAAATGTGCCATTACTTTGACAGTAGCATTATCCAGGCGGTAACTTTAAATTAAATATAAGAACGAATTTATATTACAAGGCATATTTGAGAAATGTAATTTTTAGAGACATTTAAATAATAATCAGAAGCAGTGTGAAAATAAAGGTTTGTAATATACCAAAAAGCTCACTTCAAATGGAGTGGAAGTAATGGGTCCAACTCACAATCTTTTCAAAATAGTATAATTTAATTCTCAATTTTTTTTAACAAACTGACCTTACTACTATACCTCGTTCTGATGCTATTGTGAAAAATAAATAAATCTTATAATATGTAGTGCTAATAAAGCGACCCTTGGACTGTTTTGTTTTAAACACGATAGATCGCACTTCGTAATAAGAATATGTAATTGATATGTACTTGTATATTGTGTATATATAAGTAGCATGTATTTAACAGATTCTTTGTGAATAATAGGATTATTTTTGTGGCTTTTATTCTAAGGATAGGGTACATTTTTTAACTTCGAAATCATATTATAATACCTCATAATTCTGTGGTTAATTGAACATATCGTCCAACTAATGGCTTTGTCGCAGACAAATAAAAAGAAATTTGTATCTGGCGGCAACGGAGAGTTTCGATGATTTTGTGATTCAAAGAAAAACTTATCATTTACAGTATAAAAAGTATGAATGTTGACAGTTTTCTCTATAACAACGCACACACCTGATCTAACCTTAGACACTCCCGCCCGTTCTTATTAATTTTTTGTTGATCTGAAACAAAGAAAATGGAATAGTAATACATATAAATATAAACTAACATAATGTTAGCAAATTCTCTCCATTGCTTTCCGTACAATAAACGACTAAACAATAAAATACTATTTTCATTATTTTTTTTTCAATCATATTACTACATTATTATTAGTCTTGTCTTTAATATTGCATAAAAAATATATTATGTCCAGCATCATGAGTTCGGGGCATTTTTATATATCACTAATTTTCCTTGCAAGTAAGATGCTTACACGGAAAAACTATTCTTGAAACTGTTGGTTGTGATACTGAATTTTTTTGGCTATTATTAAAACATGTGTTCATTTAAACTAAAAACAACTTCTACTATTCTTCAAGTCAGTTTTAATTATAAATAAGAAATATATTAGTTTCTAAATGATTGAGGAGGTAAATGATTATTTTGAATGTTCATCTGGGATTTTCTCTCCTCGCAATAGTTTCTGAAAAATACCAGATAAGTTAAGTACTTAAATATCAAGATGTAGTATCTAAGGGCAGTTTGTGGAAACTGCCCGGAAAACTAGTTGCCCTCTTATAGAAAAAACTCTCCCGCAGGATTAACCGTGAAAAAGTAGATCTACAGATTTGTCAACTAGTATTCCAGTATAATATGTTGTGTATTTTGTGTTGTACTTATCTGTTTTTTTTTTGTGACGTTTCGATTCCTTATCAGGAATCGTTGTCGAACAATGTTTGCTTGAATGTTTTGCACTATATTCGTTTGACTTTAAAGATAAATTAGAACTTGATAATTCACTTCAAGAAAGAACAAAATTATCAGTTAATACAATAGTAAAGTTTATGGAACATATTTTAAATATAAAGAAAGTTTCTACAGACAAGATTTTGGAATGGCTATGGGTTCTTCTTTGTCACCCATAGTAAGTAATATATTTATGAAATACTTTGACGAAACTTTCATCTTTAATTCTTCAAAAAAACCTATAGTATGGTGGCGCTACGTTGATGATATTTTTGCACTATGGGAACATAGCATAGACGACTTATACTGCTTTTTAGACACGATCAATAACAAAGAATCTACAATTAAATTTACTATTGAAATAGAAAATGGAAATAAACTTCAATTTTTAAACGTGTTGGTTGACCGATCAAACAACAATTTCACTACAACCATTTATAGGATAGGAAACCAACGCATACTAATAGGTATTTGAATTTTTATTCAAATCATTCTTTAAATATAAAAAAAGGAGTCATTAAATCCTTATATGACAGAGCCAAAGCAGTTTCAGCAACAAAGGAAATTTTTGAGAATGTGTTATGTTTGATAAAGGAAGTTTTGGAACAAAACGAATACCCAAGATATTTCATAAACAAAACAATTTACCAAATCGAGAAAAAACAAAGAAACCTATAAACGACACAAGCAACACACAATACTTCCAATTTAAATAACAACACACAAACTGATATTAACTCTACAATTATAAACGTTATTCCTTATGTTTCCGGCCTCTCCGAAAAAATTAAACGTATTGGCAATAAATACCAAGTAAAAACGATTTTTAAAACAAATAATACTTTAAGATCAAATTTGACAAAAACAAAACCGGAAAACGGTACTCAAAGTTCCAAAAATTGTGTGTATAGTGTACCTTGTGCCTGCGGAAAAACATATACCGGTGAGACATCAAGACCTCTCCAAATTAGAACAAAAGAGCACCATTACAACGTCTCAAGAAGACATATAGACAGATTAAGATTGGCAAATCATGTACTCACGGATAATGGTACACACAAAATGGACTGGAATAAGACAAAAATACTACTTAAAGAAGAACATACCAAAAAAAAAGAAAAATCAAAGAAAGTGCATGCCAACAACTTCTGACGAATGAACATCAAAAAGGAAACTTCAAAGTCAATTAATCAGTCAATTGACATTACCAAAAAGTCAAACGAATATAGTGCAAAACATTCAAGCAAATATTGTTCGAAACGTCACAAAAAAAACAGATAAGTACAACACAAAATACACAACATATTATACTGGAATACTAGTTAACAAATCTGTAGACCTACTTTCTCACAGTTAAGTCTGCGGGAGAGTTTTTTCTATAAGAGGGCAACTAGTATTCCGGGCAGTTTCCACAAACTGCCCTTAGATACTACACCTTGAAATTCAAGTACTTAGCTTATCTGTATTATTCAGAAACCATTGCGAGGAGAGAAAATCCCAGATGAACATTCAAAATAAGAAGTATATTGCAATATGTTTTGTAATTACCTGAAAACTTCCAGTTGCATAAAATCGCAAACTTATTAACAACTAAAACACTGGTGAAATTGGTAATCCTCGGTTATTTATTTTAGCCAAATTCTGTTCTTTAATGACAATATTCTAAATTTAACACGGTCCTTGTTAAATCTGTAGCGTTTTTTGAATTCGATTTCTGAATAAAAGTCAAAAAGATCTTGCACATCTTCAATATAGCGTTTAGGAATACGTGCTATTATACCATCGTCGTCGAAATCAAAATCTATATCAATATTATAGACAATATCAAACATCATATAACCCCAAAAAATCCATTATTTTTACTAGTTTTTATAATACCAATAAATTCGAGACTGTCTTAAGTCAACTTAAATGTTGAATAAGGAAAGAACTCTCTTGTTTAATGAAAAGTAAGGATTATGAATACATGAGTATTTTTTTCATATAAGTCGCGTCTTCAGCTACGTTTATGAACATATATCATAGCAGCTACATCTTAGCAAAGATCGGATTATTAAGTTTTTCTCGAGATAGCGTTATGTGAATGTAAACGCTTGCTTAAGTTTATGCTAAGCCTAAGTGTTGACCCCCATTAAAAAGCTTTCCCTTCAAAAAATGTTTAGTATTCAGTCCCAATAATTATTGACAGTGACTGGTCTACAAGTATTTTCAGTTAAATGACTGTTAATTTGCTTGTTCAAGATATTGCAACAAATTCTGTGGGTTCAAAATTAAATTAACACAGATATTCACGTTCACATTCGATAACTTTATTTTCATAAAAATAAATCCACTATTCATTTACTATAGCTGACTTCTATCGACACCATTCACATGGCAATATAAACTATCAAGAAATTTCTGGAGGTCGATGCTTTTTGCGCCTATCGAATGTTCAGGGTAGTCCCTTTTTATTACCTCAGCCGGTGGTATGTTTATGTTTTGCTTTTATCGGAATCATTAATTTAGGAGGTTTGTTAACTTTTCAATTGTCGATGTAAAAATGAATTTTATAACAATATCTATAAAACAAAGTACTGAAGTTCTTACATTAATTTGTTTTTGGAATAAGATGCTACTCAACAATTTATTTTTATGGAGTCCACTAAAACTTGTAGCTTATAAAACAAAACCCGACAACAAAAAGAAATTAAAATATCCAATGACACAAGAAATTAATAACATTTATTGATCGCCTAGGACACTGCCAAAAAGAAGGCAAACCTCTCAAGTGCACTTCTATAAAAGTGATTTCAGTCCAATTAGACCAAATTTTGCAGGTAGATAGTTTTGAACACATTGATCGATACTCCTCATCTATTGTTCAGAGTGTTGGAAACTATCTACCTGCAAAATTTTGTTTAATTAGACCTAAAAATGAATTTATTCTATAGTTTATGTACACAATGCCTGTATAATTTAACGCAAATTATCCTAGAAATTATTATATTATCTGTTAATGCTTTCATATTAGTTCTTTGCTATCTGAAAAAAGCAATGTGTAATAGTTCCATGGAATAGCAAACTAACAATTTAAATAGTGCTTTATACATATTTTTGCCTTAGATTATTCCTAGCTGGTTGCCAACCACAATTAAAAAATATCTACAACACTGTCGCGTTTCCTGTAGGTGCTAGTGTAAGTCCTATATCGCCGTTTGTAAAATGGGATCATTCTATATCATGGTTAACACCAAAACTGAAACCGGTACAACCATTTTACGAGAATATTCATGTCAGTCTGAACAGTCCGGAATATTCCCATTTAAGAGGACACGAAATTGATGGTAGAGTACTGGTTCCAGGAATGACTTATCTCGTAAGTTAATTAAAGTTATACTTTATACACTACTGTTAAAAAATACGTGTACATTGTCACTATTTTTTGTAAATTAATTGGATATACTTGCCAAAAGAAGTCGCCTTGGTAAACCAAATGACTTCTGTCATCGTAGCGAATGAAATAAATTCTCGTCTTTATTATTATTATTATCTGTTAATTAGAATTTTCTCTCCCCCGTTTTTTCATACAACAGACAAGTATTTGAAATTGTAAATGAGGAACAAAGTGGAGTAACGCAAAATAGAAAAATTGCACAGATTATTGGTCGTATGTACAGAAATCCTTCCTAACAAATATTCTGGGAGAGAAAGAACTGTCTACAATATCAGCTGTAGTGCTGTATGTTATATATTAGTGTTTAGAAATTGTGTGATAGCTATCTGGGTATGGAGACTTTTTAAATCCAACGCTGGAGCCATTATCAGTCTGCTTAAAATTTTTAACACAGTCGGTTAATAATCACTTTATATTGCGGATACTGTCTTTATTCTTATAGGTGTAGATTTTTCCATTCCAAATTCAGGTCGATTGGATGTTCACCGATTTCCTCTTTTTTAAATGGTTCTATCCTTACACATTGGGAGCTGTTTAACGCGTCTCAGATTTCCACAAATTGTTTGTACAGTGAAACTTCAAACAGCTTTAGAAGTAAGGAAAAAGAACACCAATAAAACATTTAAAGAAGAAATATCAAGCAAAGTTAGTCATGCGAGTATCAATCAGCAACAAGAGCTATAGGAAAGAGAGAGATAAAACAAATATCAAAGAAAATTAAAAAGAGAATCAATCCTTAAGGAAGTCAGTTGAAATCGGGGCACCTTCAACTGGCCTCGGATTTTGGATGGACCAATCTATTGCTACAAGAGCAAGCTATACCCTCATTTTCAAGTGATCACCAACCGCTAAATTGTCACTGGCAAATTTTTTTGACAAAGGGGAAAAGTGTATGCGTGTGAAAATTTTTCAATAAACCCACTAAATAACACAATCGTTCCAGCACGACAATATGTATCACACAATATAGAAAAAACTATTTGTTCATGTAGGTACAGGAATACTAGCTGATCATATCTTTCGCACAGACAATTTGTGAGAGACAAAATTATAAAGGGACAGACAAAACAACAAAAACTTCTTTAGTTCAGGCTGCAAATTAGTGAGGTACCTTATAAAAATGCAGCTTAAACAAAATAAAATTTCAGGCAAGAAATGGGCTGTTTAATTAGAATCCGGTTTCAAGTTTACAATTAGGAAAATGACAGACGTTAGCTATTGTTAGTTCTCATTCTCATACCAGCGTGTATTAAGGAGGTGGGCCAACCACTATTTTAAAAGCGAACATTAATTGCGGATTGTATGGTAAATGACCAACAAATGACACTCCGGATAAGTAAATAAAGGGCGAGGGTTGATTTAAATTAATATTATAAAGCAGTACGAAGTGAATGGTATAAAAACAGGGAGATTTGAAACATTTATATCTATCATATTGATTATCTCTTTGGTTAAATAACTTTATGTAGTTCCCCAAAAACTTACATTCACTAAATCGTTGATTGACATTAACATCGTAGTAAACTTAAGTCACGCGGGTTATGAACTGATAAAAAGTTCCACGTTTTTTGTCTTAAATCACGGACAATCCTAATGACTGTACTCGGAGCAGAGAAAATGCTCGCAAGTAGAACATTTTGTTTATATACAAAAAAATTGATCTTAACTAGGAAATACATTAATACAAGTATGGAAGAAATGGACAAGATACATAATCATCAAATAATTACAAAGGTTGTGATTTTTATTTATAAATTTAGGTTGAACAAGCCCAAATAATAATTGTAATTGTGAGAAGCTTCAAGCCACAGTGACGTATCATTAGATTCAGCTCAACTTTTACAAAACTCATAGTTTATTCAAATATAAAAATTTACAGTGAATCAGGCTGAAAGGTTTAAGTCTAATATATTTTAATTGGTAACAAATATTATAAATATAATTGATAGAGGAAAGGAATTGTAATAAATGAATTCAAGGTTTGTTTTCATATATACAACTGCATAAGAAATTCATGGGTTTATACAATTTCAAACAAGTTATGATTATTTACACTGTGTAATTACAATTAAGAAATTCAAATTTAATTCCTTTCTTTTTGTGAGAATCTATTGAATTTTAGATTTGTGGTTTAAGACAAATTTATTCAACTACAGTGTAAAAGATTAGCATGTTTTTCAAGAGTAGCAATCAATTTAGCTACAAGTAGATGTTTCCGAAAATTGAATATTTTTCATTTAAAACAAAAAATCCACTTTTTTTGCCACATAAAGAGCTTAACTCCAAATATCATAAATGAGAATAAAGCCAGTTCAGTGCCCGAAATGTCAAACTTTAAAAATGAGATATTAATTTTTTAAATGTAAATTGTGGTCGACATAGGCATAGATGGATTTTTCCTAAGGAGGACACATGGTCAGCCACAACAAGAACTGTCTTTTGTACTAATTATATGACACTCACTAGATTTTTAAGAGGGGATGTGTTGTAACATACATATAGTAACATATAGTAATTGCTTTCAATGTCACTAAAACAAGAATTGTGATGTAAAACAATTCTATTCAACTACAGTGTAAAAAGTTAGCATGTTTTCAAAAGTAGCAGTCAATTTTAGTTACATGTAGATTTTTTTTATTTGATTTAACTTGCTTTAATTTAATGAGAGTTTAAACATGACGAGGTTTAGCTAATGCTACTCGTACACCTAACCATAGAACCACTCCTTATGTGTACACAAGATACTAACTATACATTTCTAACATTAACACTTACGCTATAACCTAAGGTATTTATATCTATATATACATACAACACACATACATATACAACTAATCTATGAATGTTAAAGCAGTGATAGGAGACGAAAAAGATGGATAACTGGAATTATATCATAATGACGCGAGCAGCAGCATTGTAACATTATTTGAAAAAGTTTTAGGCTAAAAATCTTTGAGTTTGTTGCGCAGTGAATTATAAATGACCACCGCATTATATGAAAATTACCGTTGAAATATGGCAGTACTATGATGAGGAATAGACAAAAAATTGCTATCCCTGGCATTCCTTTCATGTACTTCTCTACGAAAAATAAGCTTTTCGCTTAAGTAAAAGGGTTTAGATGTTATTAATAGCTTTTGAATAAAACTGCCAAGGTGGTAATAGAAAAGATCAGGCATCTACCCGATTTGGTTATATTTACTTGATATGTGGTCAAATTTCCTCAAGTTGAAAATAAAGCGAACACAGTTGTTTTGAATGAGCTGAAGCCGATGCTTAATACTCTCATCTAGACATGAATAATAAACTGTATACCCAACAATGGACAAAATTAACGACTCACAAAGTTTTTTCCTGAGTTTAAAATTTAGGATGTGTTTGTTTGATAAGACTCTCGGCTTCAGATATGCCCAGAGTAGTAGTACTCTTGACAAAATATCATGAGGCTCGATTTGGTTGGATTAAGAGCAAGTTTGTGGTGGCTGGAAAATTTACATACGGTTTCCAAATCAGCGTTTAGATCTGACATTGCCTGTTTACTATTGTTTAAATCAAAATAGTGCAAAATCTGTGTAACATCAGCGAAAGACTGAATACATGAATATTTTTCATTTAAAACAAAAAATCCACTTTTTGGCCTCAGAATGAACTGAAATACAAAAAATCATAAATGATAATAAAGCCAGTTAGTTCAATGCCAAAATGTCAAACATGAAATAATATTTTTTTAAATGTAAATTGTGTTCAGCATAGGCATAGATAGATGTTTCCTAAGGGGGGCAGATGGTCAGCTGAATGACCATAACAAGAGCTGTCGTTTGTACTAATTTATTAATTATATGACACACAAATTTTAGTGGGGGGATGTATCTGTGAATTGGACATACATGTAGTAACATATAACATATAAAAATTGCTTTCGCAATTTCATTAAAATATTTGTAACTTTAAAAATAAATGACTCACCACTTGATTGTTGCATTCTCTGGTAGTTAAATCAGAGTTTTTAGCGGTAATGAATAAATGAAATGAAATTTTTACATGTATATATATCATGTACAGGTTGGCGCAACATTGAAATCATGTATAAACAAATGTTTGAGATTTGAAATTTTTTGTTTTTTCACTAAATTAATTTCAAACTGTTGGCCACTATAGCTGATACAATTTCGAAATGTTATGAATTCATAGTTGCGGTTGCATTGCATTTTTTCTTATAAATTAAATTATCTCAGAGACTGACTTCAAACGAATCAAAATGAACATCCTGTAGATACATGAAAACGGCAAATCCTTATCGTTAGTGCCCTCTTTCGCATAATCAGTGAAGCAATCAAAATTTGTGTCACTACATAATCAATCTATTGGTATTGATGCGACGTTGTCTCACCTCCGCATTACACCCTGGATCATACGGATTACTACATTCGTTTATTAACTCGTATTAACCTCTATTAAGATCTAGTATTTTGATTTTATTATTAACCAAGTTTGTTTTTAGCTTTTGGTATGGAAAATATTTGCCAAACTAAACCTAAAAACTATTAATACCTGCCCAGTAATATTCCAGAAAATTCAGTTTAAGAGGACAAGTATTCTACACGAAAATGATGAACTAAGATTTTTAGTGAGTATATCCCCTCAGGAAGGTTATTTCGAAATTGTTGAAAGTGGATCATCAGTAGAAGATGGAAAAATTCGAGCAATATCCAGTTACCAGTTTCAAGATATTGACAAAGATTCTATTTTCAAAACATCGTCTAACGTTATAGAACGTGAGGATATTTATAAAAAATTGCGCCTTAGGGGATATAATTACCAGGAGAGTTTTCAAGAAATTATATCAGTTGACATAGAAAAAAATGAAGCAACGCTGGAATGGTATAACAAGTTTGATTGTTTCTTAGATGGAATGCTTCAGATGCAATTTCTAGATTATATTAAATTCAAGGCTCTTTTCTTGCCCACATATATTGGAGAGTTAATTATTGATCCAGTAGTATTTGCAAATACAGTAGCGAATCAAAAAGGTACTATATTTTATTTTATTTCCTCTTTAGTTTATTCTTAGATATACCGTAAAATAGCACAATTCTGTCATGACATTAATCAGCAGATAAACAGTTAACAGATTTTTTTAAAAGAAATTTTCAACGTATTCTGTAGGTTCAGAAGCAATGTTTAAACCAGAAATCACAATTAATAATATATTGCTTTTCGTAAAGTAAGCGTAACTCAAACGTACACCAGCTATTTCACTAGAGAACTGCTGTCATGGGGACGCATTTACAATCCATCTCATTTTCTCTTGCCTTGCCGTTAAGACTCGACATTTCGGTCCCTCTTTTATTTCACTAGAAATACGGTTTTTGCTAAACATGTTTTTCTTTCGATTTTTATTACGATGAATAATTTCTAAAGTATTCCTATATTTGTAATGTTGAAATAAATGTTGTAATTCTGCCCCCATTTTGTATCATAAATTCTCCTTGACTAACAGATTTCAACGAATGTGACAGACCACGTCATTAATTCTTTTGACTACTAAATACGGCCAATCACAAGCTGGTGTAAGCTTTGGAACCCGACAAAATTCGCCTTGAAATCGCATCGAGTCCTCATTCTATCGCTGGTTGCTAATATTTACTTTCAGCCTAGTTCCTGCGTGAGACAAAAGCCAAATCACATGTTAGTCTCAGCTCCTTTCCGAATAGTACGCTGGTGGAGTCAGCCCTGTATGTTGCGTACTGCTGAGCGATAGGCCAACAGAAATAGGGGAATATGCCCATATCAAGCACGCTAATTGTTGTTTACTACCTTGGATAGATGTACCAAAATCGTGTTTAATATTTCCACCATACCGTCTGATTGTGGATGCAGGAGTGCAGTTCTCGTTTTGTTCATGCCCAGCATCGTACAGACTTTCTTGAAAACGTAGTATTCAAAGTTACTCCCTTGGTCCGAATGTAACTTCGACCAGACACCAAACTTGATGAAAAGCTATTCCATCAACACCGTTGCCACCGTGGTTGCACCCTGATGGGGTATGGCGTATGCTTCTAGCCAATTACAAAATTAATCCGTAGCGACCAGGATGTACTTACAGCCTCTCAGACTCGGGAGAATGGACTAGC
The DNA here is from genome assembly GCA_034190945.1 of Octodonta nipae. Lineage (NCBI taxonomy): Eukaryota > Metazoa > Arthropoda > Insecta > Coleoptera > Chrysomelidae > Octodonta > Octodonta nipae. Next base: position 158,055,931 of record CM067217.1, on the reverse strand, counting down.
AACATCTATGGCCATTCGATCCTGTGCCCTCGTCTGCGGGCGCTTATTGGTTGCATAGTGTCGCATTTCCGGCAGTATGTCTGGAGCCATCGAAGTAATTTATCCAAACATATCGTTAGTAATTATGTACCTCAGTCAGAACGGTAGGTACCTTTATCTATGGGACCTGGTATCTCTGCCATTATTGCTTTTTCAAACTGCATTTAACATCCGTCCCATCGTAGCCTTATTCTCCCTCACTTTTTTAGTGATAGCCACAATAGGTGGGTCGGCCATTTGGTCCTAGATACATTGTTCCGTTCTCCAATCTGGTGGTGGGATACTCAGCGTTTGAACTCTCATACTGGCTGGCTGACTGTTTCCGGTGGTCATATAGTTCCGTTGACCGACATTGACTGGTGACCTGTCTCGTAACCTCACCCTCCAATCACCTTGGAAATGCCCTGCACGGATTCAGCAATAACATACACCACTTGTTCGTCGTTTCTCCCTTATCTCAATTGTTTGGTTAATTTTGGACAGTATTTCCTGAAGGAATGGTTCTGATTCTTTCAGACTGTTGGAAACTGTCCCTGGCTTTGGACATGTTCATGGTAGCCTATACTTCCAAAGCACATCTCAGTTTTAGTACTATTCTGGAAACCACTATATCTCAAGTTTTGCTGAACTTCGACATCTTTAATAACACTCATAAAACTTTGTATAGCGCGTTGGTCTTTAAAATCCTCTGGTAGGTTTGAATTTGCTGTGTTAAACAGCTATTGTCGGCTTCAAATTCTTGTAAACTCCCTCAAGATTTTTTTTGTTCTTCTCGGTTGTACTTGGCATACTTGACTCAGCGATTGATTGCCATCTCTCTGATCTACAACTAAAATAATCTTTTCAAATTTACCTTGCTCATCCATTTGAAGGACTGAAGAAGTTCTAACATTGGAAATTACTAAAAACGTAGACTTTTCACGGCTATCCCAACTGTATATTTCGGCCACTGCTTTAAATTGTTATTTAAGCCAAGATGAACACCATCAAAAGTGTGTGGTTTCATAAAGGAACTTTTGGTATTTTCGGTCTTTTCATATTTTTCTCTTTGTGAACTAAGGATATTTATCATGTCCACTTGATTTTAAATAATGCCAACTTCACATTGTGATAATAATGAAAAATTGGACTACTCTCGGTGTATAACATATTACCTAAAAAAGTAATCTTTAAAATCGTACTGAAGCAACGAAGATATTAGTTAACATGAAAATAAAATGATAACCAACAAAATTCACTTCCTTCTTTTGAAAGTTAGTTAATACAAATTTGTCAAGAAAGGGAGCTGCACCGAGAATATAACAAATCCGCAAAATTTGTACTTCAAATTTGATTTGTTTTTTAAGTAACACTAAATTGTGCCTTTAATGTATGTCAGTAAATATTTCTTCCAAATTGTCTACTACTCACTCATTAAAAACAATTGTTTCAGAAATTCCAGTAGCAAGTCAAAGGGCCTTAAATGTTACGTATTGTAATGGTATAAAGATAAGCAAAACTGGTTTTGCTAAAACTGCTCGGAGACAACACTTTCAAACCGATCCAGTATTGGAAACCCATGAGTTTGTATTCTATAATCAGACACATACAAAAATTGCTCTTCATCGTTCATTGGTGATTGCCTTGGAAATAATTATACAAAACACTAGTGGTTTCATTAGGCAATTAATATTAAACGAAATAGATAGTAATGGTGACGAAGAAGATATTCTTACAATCTGCAAAATTATTTTGGAGAGCAAGGCGATGGTAGAAACGACATATTTCAAATATGAAGAAGGTAAAGATATAAAGTTCGACATTATTTTCTTGAAAGAATCAAATTTGGTTAAAAATATAAATACCGTGAAAAATTTATCAGGAAAGGGATTCGTCATTTATCTAGGTGAACTATCGAAAATCGAAAGTTTGAATTTGACAACAATCTTTCAGTCTGATACTCCCAACAGCAAAGTACACTTATTAAGAAAGTCTTATGAAGCTCCAAAGCACTATTATGTCCTCAAGATAAAGAATACAGATTTTTCATGGATAGAGGAGCTCAAAACTGTCTTAAATAATAAACAAACTAAAAATGCGGTGGTGTATTTGGTAAGTGAAAATGAAAAGTCTAGTGGAATCATTGGTCTAACAAATTGTCTTCAAAAAGAACCAACCGATACAGAATTTCGCTTTATTTTTATTGACGATGTCTCACACCACTTTTCATTGGACAGTGATGTTATGGAGAAGCAGCTTCAAAAAGACCTTGTGTACAACATTTTCAGGAAAGGTAACTGGGGTACATATGTCCACTTACCTCTAGTATTACGTGACGTGAACACAATAAATGCTAGGGCTGAAATTAAGACAGTGGGAGATTTATCAACATTCAGATGGGTGCAAAGTTTTCCGAAAGAATACCAGTAAGTTTTTAGTTTACATTTTATTGTACACTAGTTCATGAACAATAATATTCTCGTATTTTTCCAATTATTCAGAAAGGTAGTTATTCATGTATTTCGATTTTTGTGGTAAAAAATCGGACCTATATGAAATTTAAAGCATGTTCCACGACTTTCTAGAAAAAATCACCATTCACCTGCTGAAAATGGAACCCTACACAAAATGTTAGACTAGTCGCCATTTTTCCCTTATTTCACCAGATTATAAAAATATGTTACTATGTTTTCTGAAAGATTATTGTTGTCTGTCTTGTTTGTATTTTTAAAAATTCTTGGAAAAAACACCACAGTTACTGGAATGTCTGTTTATTTCAAATGGACCAAACATTTCAGGGTCTAAATCAGACCCTGTTTTCAATCGCAATAAAAAATTAACATAACGGAATCAAAGAAATTAAATATTATAGAAAATGTGAAACAACAAAGCTTCTGTCAAATTGAAAGAATTTGAAAGAGTCATATTCAGAATTTAATTTCGCGCTCTTATGTGCAATTTCCAAAAGTGAGGTCAAAGAATTCTGAAGTTCTAGAGATTCCATTAAATTCATAAGGGAGATCCTAGGAAAAACCTTATGAACTATCCCAATACAGGGTTGTTGGTAACAAGCAACTGCTGATTTCTACAGTGTTGTATTCTACTTTGTGTAATATTGTTGAATTTTCAAAATCTATGTAATGACTGAGGTTCTTTTCGGTTTCTTTAAATAATTTTTGTGTTCATTTATTCGAAAATTGATAGGTCTAGAGGTTTCTCAAACAAAAAGAATTATTAGATTTGCAAGGAGTTGGCGGGCGGGTGTTTTTAATATAATTGACTAGTGTATTTCTGGTTTTGAAATCTTCAAAATGAGCGGTTATAGTTTTGATTACAGCATTTTTCATAAAGATAAACTGGAAAAACTAATATAAAGTGTGAGTTTAAAAGCGTGTGTAATAACAGCTGGCACCTTCATCTGCCCCCTAACGATAGCTTATAACATTGAGATTAATAAGGCTAAAGATCGATATTGTCCATTAAGTAGACCTTGCAGGATTGCAAATTAAATATTTTTCAGAACGTATCGTATTAACCACTATAGTTCAACAGGGATATACAAATTATATCTTGATAGCTCATAAAATGCACTTCACTTTATATGTCTTGGATGTTTGTTATAGTGCCATAAAATGTATTAATACTGCTTGTGAAATTTGGCTTAAACAACCGCCCCTTTCGTCTTCTTAAATATCTTGACAGTGGAAAAAAATTATTGACAGTAACAGTATGCAGGCAACCATCAACTTATTAAACCAATGAAAATATAGACCAATATGGGCACGTCATAGATATGTTAATATAAACCTAATAAACTTTTGAGAAAAAAACATATAATAATAAAATTTGCCATAATTTTCATTTCGTACCCCACCTCAAAAAATCCTGGATCTGTCCATGTGTTTTGACAGCTTTTATTAGTGCACCGTTGGCTGGCTGGCACATATTCGTACTTTTAGTGCAATATTTACCATTATTTTACACCAATTACTCGGCATTATAGCAAAAATCCAAGACGGACAAACTGAAGTGGAATATATAGACTTTCAAAATATCTCTAGTACATCCCAATCGAACTATTCTGGTTAATGCGGTGGAATGTGCCAAATATCTCCGTAAATTATTTAAACTCTAATTTTTCCAAAACTACTCATTCAATAGTATCCATCATAAGCCCATATAAACTTAACATTATAAATTATCGTTTTGACTATGTTTAATATTCCAGGGTTAGTTACCAGAATGTTTTCAATTTTTGAAAAAAAAGTGAATAAATTAAGTAAAAAAGATTTTTAAGTTAAAGGGTTTCATTTAAAACTAGCCCTTACCCGCTGTTTCACCAGCGCACGAAATGATCATGCCTTTGCAGAAAGAAATTACTTATGAAACATATGGGTTTCACTATATAAACTTTTTTCTAACTTGTTTGAACCACCCTTCTTAACTATAAATCCACCTATCCCGAATATATTTTACTCAAACTGCAAGCAGTTATGAGACACCCTATATAATAATTTTATTTGACTTTTTTTAATAACTGTAACTCTACTTTACCCTATATTGCTAACTATATAACAATTTTATTCAACATTATTTTGAACTGCAACTACTCATGGTCTAACCTATTTAACAAAATTTTTCACATAATATATCCATTACTCCAACCACATTGTATATGCAACTACTTATGTTCCACACTGTATAATATTTTTGAACCAGCCTATATATCTGTGATTATACCCCTCTGATATTTTAACTACCTATCTTGTATATGCAACTGCTTCTAACAGTTTATGAACTGTTCTTTATTACTGCCATCTTCCTCCGCACTATAACTTAAAAATATCCTCATTGATTATGCTTATTTAATAATTTTCTTTAACCTATTTTGATCCACTCTGTATAACTATTATTGCACTCCACCCATATTTCAACCACCTTGTATACAATACATTTTTTGGACCACCCTGTGGAACTGTAATTCTATTCCACCTTATATTTCCACCATCCTATATATGAAACGGCTTAGGTACCACCCAATATTACATTTCATTTTTAATTTTTTTGATACACAGGGGGTTTCAAAAAATTATTGTGATTTTACTTCGCTCTACATTTCAACTTGGCACATAGTTTGCTGCTTGAATTTCGATACTTGCAGACACGACGCACACACACACCTACAACAGCATTTTATATAGAAAAAATCATCGGGAACTTTTTTTTTTGTTTCCATACACTAACTGGATATTTTCTGCCATTTTCCTTTATGGCAAGCCGCGTAAAGGAAACTTGTTTAAAAAAACCAAACTAACTTCAAATGAATTAAGACGAAAACCGTTACAAACACCCTCTACGATATTCTTCTATGACATTTCTTGACATTTTAGATAGAGACTTATTTGAAAATTTGACATTTACTGTACCTGGATCTATAAACAATGAACAAGAGAAAGTTTCTAGAATTGTAAAACAATTTTTTTAATTATGGGTAATTAATGAAAACAAAATTTCACTACATCAAATAATTTAAATATAATAAAATCAACAAATTACAATACAAAACAAAAGCATATTATCCAAAATTAGAAGATTATTTTAATAAATTTTCAAAATGACGACCTTCGACTTCCAAATATTTTAGAATCTGGATAACCGTAGTTGTAGCCCTCCTTATAACCTTCAATGGTCACTCATTGGCAGAGATGTTGTTTGCTCAGTACCGGTGTCCTAAATACTTTTTTTTTTCAATTCACCCCACAAGTAAAAATCAAGTGGCTTGAGATCAGGTGATCTAGCAGGCCAATTCCACGGCCCCAAATGTCTATACCAACGATCGTTGAACGTTTCAAACAACTCTGGTATTTCTCGGAGGTCAATGGTTCATCGTAAATGAGAAAATATTTTTTGTCATATTTTAGGAGACAAAAAACGTTAGTACTAAACTTTTCGTGGAATCCCATTTCCTTGATGACAAGTGGATTTTGGTCATCCCAGAAATGCCCGTTTCTTCTATTAAAAATACCTTTACTGGAAAATGTAAATTCATCTGTCCAAATTATATTTTTTAGAAAGTTAGGACCTTATTGGGTGCGGATTAGAATAGTTTCACAAACTCGAACCTGCAATTGACAATCTTCTGGTTTCAGTGCTTGAACTTGTGCAAACGTGTATAGATACATATCATGATTTTCAAGAATTCTTTGAACAGAGTTACGAGGTAAACCTAAATCATTTTCTGTACTTCTTATAGCCTCTTGGGAATACGCTGGAAAATAGGGTAGAACGTTTATGATGTCGTCGTCAAAAGTTCGTCTTCGGTAAACGTCGTTCTGATTTCAGTTTTTACCCATATATAATAAAATTATTTTGCAATCTTGCAAACTTTCTCTTGTTCATTGGTTATAGATCGGGGTACATATCATTGAACTTTCTGCATGTTCTTGATGTAATTTTTCGGCATAGTCCATAAACAACGAATAGATTCATCAAAACTTCATTTGAATAGTGATTTCCTTAAATTTTAATCGTTTTTAGGTCACCTTTCTTTCGAAATGCGCAAATGTATCGAACTAATTGTCAAAATTTTAAGGCTGACTAGATAAATATGCCAAAATAATCCAATTATTACATAAACCTGATTTTATATCCGATTCCGTACTATTTAGGCATCGGAATAGTATATACCATTTGAGAGGGACTTTGATTGCCTCTCAGGTTAGTTGATAATATACAGGGTGTTCCATTGTAAAAAAATCACTTTTTAAAATTTTTGTATCTAGCAATAACTTCACGAATTTTAAGACACAGAACAAACTTCTCTCTTCCAGACTAATACATGGGCCAGTAGTAAACTACTTCCAAAATTTTAAGTTTCTATAAATTCAAATACCGCCATAACAAACATTTAATTGGAGCGATGTTTTGAACAAAAAATATAGAAAACAATTAATAACTAGAAAACCGTTAGGGATAGGTATAGGGAAGTATAAGGACAAAATAATCAGAAAGTAATTACGAATCCAAAAATGCTATCATGTACATGGTGTCCCATTTAAAATATCAAAAATGTTACAACTTTTTGGTATATGTGTCAACATCGCATCGTTGAAAATATTTTACATCGATAGATCTGGAGCAATTACTTCCGTTTTCCATAAACGTCTAAGGTACCATCGGCCGTGGGACACCCTGTATATTTCTGTAGAATATAATTTAAAATACTCAAATTGATTAAGTCGTTTTAGAGAAAACAGTAAAGATTCATTTTAAAATTCGTTGAAATTCTTAAAATTATATAGCATGAAATATACTTTACGACCTATTCTCATTCCAAATATGCACAAAAAATTTCCTAATAAATCGGCGGAACCGTTTCGGACGAATCCCAACACTAACATCATCGCACGTGATTTTTATATATTAGAAGATATTGCATTGTATATATATATATATATATATATATATATATATATATATATATATATATATATATATATATATGTATTAGATGGTTTCCGGGAATTCATCCGCGTAGTTGATAACTGATCCCTGCCGGGATCGCTTCTAGTTACTCGAAGTATTTAAACAAAACATATTTGAAGAAAAATAAGGCCAAACTGAAGAAAAAAGGCAACTGCAATTTGAACAATTAATTCAAATAGTAGCACAAGTTAATGAAACAGCTAATGAAAGAATGCAAATAGTTGAGTCAGACATAAAATAGATAAATGATGACATTAACACAATTAAAAATACCATGGATACTCTTAAAAGCAAAGTAGATGACCTCTATTTTATCCAAAACTTGGACTTCCATCGTCTTGAAGTGGCTGATCTCATAACGTTTCAATTGCTGTGTATCTGCTATCGTCATGAGGTTCCATTCACCCCCTTATGCTGACTGAACCTCCATCAGCCCCCAAAATATTATCCATCTGAGGATTTTGCCGATACAGCAGCAGCTAGTCATCAGGGGCAAACTCAATGGCCGAGCAATTGCCATCACCATCGACATCGGCGTCGCTGTGTCCATTGCCAAGTCCAAAGTTTCGAAGGCGTCGGCCAGTTACCAACAACATCCAGCTCAGAGCAGTCACCGGCGAGTCCATGTCATTACAGGGTGAGGCAGATGGGCGACAACAGAATCCGGCATAAACTCCTGGTAGCGGATATTGAGGACGATTTTATACTTGGCATGGGCCTAATCAGCCAATATGGAACATATGTTCGATCCGAGATAAGACGTTCTTCGATTCCTCAATGAGGAATTTGTATTGATACAGTTCAGCCACCTCCAAAAATTGTGGCAAAATCCTCAGCCAGAATTCCCGGTCGAACGGAACAGATTATTCATAGACAGCTAGAAAGCAATCCTGGGAGATGCGTTGGAATGGTGGATCCCTTACACTCAGCTCATGACTACTTAGTTGGACGGGCTATAGTTAAAACCAGACAAGATATACCAATTAGAGTCATGAACTTGTTCAACAACGATATCAGAATTGCCAATGGTCAAGAGCCAGTAGAGACCATTATCAATTGCGAAGAAGAGTACCAGACGTCAGTGAAGGAGACAGGGTCCAGTAAAGAGTTTCTACAACAGTTTGCTGACCATTTGCCACACCTTACACCAGAGGAACAGAAGAAAGCCAAGCAATTTATCACAAAGCACTGGCAAATTTTTAACAGTCAAGATGGAACCATCGGTCTCACCAACATCATTCAGCACCGAATAGATACCGGAAAGGCTCAACCCATCAGAATACCACCAAGACGACAACCATTGGGGCAACAACAGGGAGTTGAGCAAAACATCCATTTTACAAAATGGAGTTACTGAGCCATCCACCAGCCCATGGTCTGCTCCCGTCATGCTAGTTAAAAAGAAGGATGGACAAACCCGTTTTTGCGTGGATTACAGAAAGCTGAATGACGTCAAGAAGAAAGACAGCTATCCACTACCCCGAAGCGATGACACTCTGACCACACCAGCAAGCTCCCGTTGATTCTCCACACTAGACCTAAATAGTGGATATCTACACGAAAACGACAGAGTGAAGACAGCGTTCTCCACCAGTAAAGTGCTGTTTCAATTCAGGGTCAAGCCCTTTGGGTTACCTAATACTTCCGCTACATTTGAGAGTATGTATTGAGCGGGTTGACATGGAGCTTAGTATACCTCGACGACATTCTGGTAATGGTAATTCGCCGACCATCTGAAGGACATGGGTGAAGTATGCTCCAGAATTAAGAACGCCAACCAGAGGCTCAACCCGAAGAAGTGCTCCATGTTCCAAAAAGAAGTGGAGTTTTTGGGCCACGTCGTTTCCGAGTTAGGAATTCGCACCAACGCGGACAAGATAGAAGGCATTCGTGATCGGGTAGCCCCAAGAGACAAGCATGAACTCTGAAACTTCTTGGGTCTCTGTTCATACTACAGGCGTTTTGTGGAGGGATTTGCCACCATTGCCGAGCCTCTAGACTGGACAACGGAACAGTGCATTCAGGACCACAAGGTTGATCCAGACATCGAACCAATCCTGTCATTCAAAAAGAGAGGTGCACCCAGGCGACGATGGGACGAGGTAGCTAGTTACTCGGGCGTGCTGCAATCGTTATGGGCCCAATGGGACTCTCTAAGATTGGAGAATGGAATGCTCAAGCGAGTTTGGGAAAGCACTGTTCGCCGAGAAACCAAGTCTCAACTGGTAATTCCGAAGAAAAAAGTACCAGCTATCTGGACCGAGGTACATGACGGGATTACCGGGGGGCATCTGGGCATGAATAAAAACCTAGACAAAGTTCACCAGCGGTACTACTGGGTAAATTACTTCAAAGACGTCAGAGCTTGGTGCCGGAAATGTGACACGTGTGCAGCCAGTAAGGACCCGAAGACTCGGACCAAGGGCAGAATGCAGCAGTACAATGTGGACATCCTATTTGAGAAAATTGGCATCGATGTCGCCGGTCCGTTTCCCGAGTCTGAGACGGGGAACAAATACATTCTTATCGCAATGAATTATTTCAGCAAGTGGCCTGATGCATATGCGATACCCAATCAAGAGGCAACCATGGTAGAGTCGGTGCTAGTAGAACAGCTATTCAGCAGGTTTGGCGTCCCCATGGAACTACATTCAGACCAGGGGCGTAACTTCGGATATAAAAAAATACAAATTAGTGAGAGAGGGAGAGATAAGAATACGCTAAAATAATTAATGGAATTGTACCTTCAATCAGACAAAAAGTTATTGTTTGCACACGGTTTCTAAATGGTTTTTATTTTAAGTCAGTTGAAGTCGGTTCCCTTTTAAATGTGAATTATTAACCTAAGCTGTTTCTATCTAACTTGTCTACAATATTAGTTGGATAACCATTACAGGCAGCTATTGCCCTAAGGTAAATATATAAATGTGCTAATATCCTTCCTATATAATCAAGTTCTAACTTATTACTAGCATTTTTAACCCAGTTACGTCTAACCTCATATTCTAATTAGTTCATAAATTTAATAACGATAAATTTATTAGGTACATCACAAATTCATTATTATTAAACTTACCTACTCTTATCAAAGACAGAAAATATGTTATCAACATGTCTTACCCATTCTATAAGGAAATACTAGTAGTCATTTTTTCCCTCATCTTCAAATCTATCTATGAACAAATTAGTAAAAAAAACGAGACAATGGAAAAATAATGGATTACGAGCTAATTTTAATAATAAACCGTTCACAATTGAATTATTAATTCTATTACAATAATCAGATTTGTTCAGGATTGTCTCGTTTATGGCTCAGTGATATAGTTAAATGTTATTTACTATCTAACCGGTTTACAAATTATTCCTTTCGAAGGGTTTGGTAAGTACTGAATCGACCTGAATCGAATTTCAACACTAACAACTAATCTTCTAGAAATTTTTTACGCCAAACCTGGAACAATTATCTCACACTTTTAGTTCTTTGTTATTAAAGTCTTGAGACCAGTAGTTTTCCACAATAGATGAAGGTTTTGGAGGAGGTTGTGTTGTTTTACTTTTTGAACATATCTGATGGAGTTAGTTTTATTAATTTATTTTTATGGTTATTTCGTTACCTAACGTGGAATAATAATATTCCTCATTCCGCTGAGGAGACATTAACCGACATATCGCATTATTAAATTTGAAGTGTGATTTGCATGCATGTTAAATTCTTTGTTTGTAAACAATATCAGCAGCTCGGCACATATTTGGTTGCATCCATTCCCAGTTTAACTCCATCAGCTTGCGCCGATTGAATCAAAAGGTTTGTTCAGTGCTTTTAACTGATCGCGTTACCTTTGAAAAAGAATTATAGTTTTGTAGACAGTGTTAGAATAACTTCCGAACGTTTCATCTGCAACTGCGGCAGACATCTTCGTACTGCACGAAACCAAATTTTGTTCAGTTTAGGATCCTCAATTTTCTGTGAAAGAAGTTTATGTACCTAAATAGCCTCTCGTTAAACACTACAATAGTATTTGGATGAGGTGGACAGTATATCGCCGACTTGGTACTGTATGACTGGTCAGATGAAATTAATGCACGAACTTTTAAAAGATTTCTTCATAAAAGTGGTTTTCGTTGTCATAAACAAGTAGTATGTCGAAAGTTAACTGCTAGTCATCGAGTCAACACGATAAGGATTTATTTTGTCTATTCATGGGTTTTCTCTCCTCCAAATTTTTTCCTGTAACAGATAAGTATTTAAAAAAAAAAAAAAATTGTATATGTAGAACAAAGTGTAGTAAGGCAATTTCGTAAAATTGCCCGGATTACTGGCTGTCTGTAGAGAGATTCTTCCTCACAGTTTTTCTGAGAGAAAGAGATGTCTATAAAATGATGAACCAGTATTCCTGTATATAAGTAATGTATTGTATATTGTGTAATACTTATCTGTGTATGGAGACGTTTCAACTCCGAGTCTGGAGTCGTTGTCAATCGTTTAGTGTTGTTTTCGAGGTTTTTTTCCAAAAAATTTTCGCTTTGATTTTGAATTTATTGTTTGTCAAAAAATTTGACACTGACAATTTGTCGTTTGGCGATCACTTGACGCTGAGGTTACCGTTTTTTGTTCTGTTAGCAGTAAATTCTTCCAGTCCAAATGAAGGTCGGCTGAAGGTGCTCCGATTTCAGTGTTGTTTATCATCATACAGCTGGCTTCTTTAAGTTTTCTCTTTTTTAAGTTTTTTTCTTTCAACAAGATCTTTGTTTTATCCCAGTCTATCCTATGGCTGTCGGTGCTCGTTAATACATGATTGGCCAAATTTGATTTGTCCACATGTCTTCTGGAAATGTTATATTGATGTTCTTTTTTCCTTACTTCTAAAGGTCTTGAAGTTTCACCGGTATAAGAATGGCCACAGTCACACAAAACACTGTACACACAATTTTTAGAACTCTGGGTTGCGTTAAACGGTTTGGTATGTGTGAGGATAGAGCGCAAGGTATTATTTGTTTTAAAAACAGTTTTAACGCTGTATTTATTTCCTAACCGCTTAATTTTTTTTCGATACACCTGGGATATATGGAATTACGTTCATAATTTGGTTGTCTGTTTGTGTTTGGTTGGTATTAGTGTGATGGTTATTTGTGCTGGTTTGTTGTTGCGATTTTCTTTCTAACTGATTTATAGTTTTATTTATAAAGTCTTGGGGATATTCGTTTTGAAGTAGATGTTCTTTGATAATATTGACTTCTTTGTTGAAGATTTGGGTGGATGAAGATATGTTTTTTGCTCTATCATATAAGCACTTTACAACACCTTTCTTTACATTTAAAGGATGGTTGGAGTGAAAATTCAAATATCTATTAGTATTTGTAGGTTTTCGATAAGTACTTGTACTTATTGTGTTGTTTGTTCTATCTATAAGTACATCAAGATAAGCAAGTTTATGCAAATTTTCCATCTCCATTGTAAATTTTATTGTGGGTTCTTGACTATTGATGTAATCTAGGAATGAGTGCAGTTCTTCAGCACCATACTCCCAAACCACAAAAATGTCATCAACGTATCTCCACCACACTTTTGGTTTATTTTTATATTTGCCTATGAATCTTTCTTCAAAATGTGTCATGAATATATTACTGATTATAGGAGATAAAGAAGAACCCATGGCCATACCAAATTCTTGTTTATAGAAATCTCCTTCAAATTGAAAATATGTAGTGTTTAAGCAAAGTTCAGTTAGTTCCATAATTGTGTCAATGTTTAGTTTTGTTTTGTTGTGTAAGGTAATATCTTGTTGTAATTTATTTTTTATAATTTGTAATGATTTATCAACAGGTACATTTGTAAAAAGACTAACTATGTCGAAACTTACTAGTATATCATTTCTGTTGATAATAATGCTTTTTAATTTTGTTAAAAAATCATTAGTGTTTTTCAAATTGTTTGGATTATTTTCGTAAGGTTTAATTATATTTAGTAAAAATTTTGATATGTTTTGTACTGGTGAATTTATTGAACTTACAATGGGTCTCATTGGTATTGTGTCTTTATGTATTTTTGGAACGCCATATAAATGTGGAGGTTTACTATAGTGTGGTGTTAAGTGTTTTCGTTCTAATGGAGTGAATTCTTGTTTGTGTTTTGTTATAATGTCTCTAGCGGCTTTTTCTATATTTTGCGTAGGATCTTTTTTGAGCTTAGAATATGATCCTGTGTTAATAAGGTCCATCATTTTGGTGTTGTAATCATTTTTATCAAGTATAACCGTAGCGTTACCTTTATCGGCAGGTAGAATTTTAATTGTGTTGTCTTTTTTAAGTTTTTCTACGGCATATTTCTCTGTAGGAGTAAGATTGTATTTCATTTTGTGTTGCTTCTCTAGAAGTAATTTATTTCTTATTCGGTATTCACTTGACACTTCTGGAGGCAGTTTTTGGGCTGTGTCTTCAATCGCAACTATTAGATCTAATTGAATAATTTAATCCCTTAGAAAGTACGTATTGTTCTGTTGGTGTAATGTGTTTAGTTGATAAATTAATCACAGTTTTATTGATGAAATTTGTATTTGGTGTAAGTACAGATTTTTTGTGTTTTTCATTTAAGAGATGTTTAAATTTATTTATATTTCTGTTTTTACATATTTGAAATTCCAAGCTGTATGAATCCTTTAAACAATTAAAGATGCGGTTATAGTCTGATGGAATGTGCGTTTCTTTGAATTTGTTTTCTAATATAATGATGTTATTTTTAAGGCTTACCTTCAATTTCCGATGGTGTTGTATTCTATTTCTAACTAAAGCATTACCTGTTTTGAACTGAATTCTAATACTACCTCTGTCTGTGAATGGCATTTTTGGTAACAACCCCTTTGGAATTATTCCTTCATTTCGGCATTTTATTAGGAACGTTAAGCTGTTCTGTGATCGTGCTAGTTTCTTATTTAGGTATTCTAATTTTCTAAAATTTGTTGTTGAAATTGGCCCATACCTCATTCGTAAGTAATTTCGAAAAGATTGTTGAGGAGGTCTTGAATTATTTTGTCTATTCATGGGTTTTCTCTCCTCCAAATTTTTTCCTGTAACAGATAAGTATTTAAAAAATTGTATATGTGGAACAAAGTGTAGTAAGGCAATTTCGTAAAATTGCCCGGATTACTGGCTGTCTGTAGAGAGATTCTTCCTCACAGTTTTTCTGAGAGAAAGAGATGTCTATAAAATGATCAACCAGTATTCCTGTATATAAGTAATGTATTGTATATTGTGTAATACTTATCTGTGTATGGAGACGTTTCAACTCCGAGTCTGGAGTCGTTGTCAATCGTTTAGTGTTGTTTTCGAGGTTTTTTTCCAAAAAATTTTCGCTTTGATTTTGAATTTATTGTTTGTCAAAAAATTTGACACTGACAATTTGTCGTTTGGCGATCACTTGACGCTGAGGTTACCGTTTTTTTGTTCTGTTAGCAGTAAATTCTTCCAGTCCAAATGAAGGTCGGCTGAAGGTGCTCCGATTTCAGTGTTGTTTATCATCATACAGCTGGCTTCTTTAAGTTTTCTCTTTTTTAAGTTTTTTCTTTCAACAAGATCTTTGTTTTATCCCAGTCTATCCTATGGCTGTCGGTGCTCGTTAATACATGATTGGCCAAATTTGATTTGTCCACATGTCTTCTGGAAATGTTATATTGATGTTCTTTTTTCCTTACTTCTAAAGGTCTTGAAGTTTCACCGGTATAAGAATGGCCACAGTCACACAAAACACTGTACACACAATTTTTAGAACTCTGGGTTGCGTTAAACGGTTTGGTATGTGTGAGGATAGAGCGCAAGGTATTATTTGTTTTAAAAACAGTTTTAACGCTGTATTTATTTCCTAACCGCTTAATTTTTTCCGATACACCTGGGATATATGGAATTACGTTCATAATTTGGTTGTCTGTTTGTGTTTGGTTGGTATTAGTGTGATGGTTATTTGTGCTGGTTTGTTGTTGCGATTTTCTTTCTAACTGATTTATAGTTTTATTTATAAAGTCTTGGGGATATTCGTTTTGAAGTAGATGTTCTTTGATAATATTGACTTCTTTGTTGAAGATTTGGGTGGATGAAGATATGTTTTTTGCTCTATCATATAAGCACTTTACAACACCTTTCTTTACATTTAAAGGATGGTTGGAGTGAAAATTCAAATATCTATTAGTATTTGTAGGTTTTCGATAAGTACTTGTACTTATTGTGTTGTTTGTTCTATCTATAAGTACATCAAGATAAGCAAGTTTATGCAAATTTTCCATCTCCATTGTAAATTTTATTGTGGGTTCTTGACTATTGATGTAATCTAGGAATGAGTGCAGTTCTTCAGCACCATACTCCCAAACCACAAAAATGTCATCAACGTATCTCCACCACACTTTTGGTTTATTTTTATATTTGCCTATGAATCTTTCTTCAAAATGTGTCATGAATATATTACTGATTATAGGAGATAAAGAAGAACCCATGGCCATACCAAATTCTTGTTTATAGAAATCTCCTTCAAATTGAAAATATGTAGTGTTTAAGCAAAGTTCAGTTAGTTCCATAATTGTGTCAATGTTTAGTTTTGTTTTGTTGTGTAAGGTAATATCTTGTTGTAATTTATTTTTTATAATTTGTAATGATTTATCAACAGGTACATTTGTAAAAAGACTAACTATGTCGAAACTTACTAGTATATCATTTCTGTTGATAATAATGCTTTTTAATTTTGTTAAAAAATCATTAGTGTTTTTCAAATTGTTTGGATTATTTTCGTAAGGTTTAATTATATTTAGTAAAAATTTTGATATGTTTTGTACTGGTGAATTTATTGAACTTACAATGGGTCTCATTGGTATTGTGTCTTTATGTATTTTTGGAACGCCATATAAATGTGGAGGTTTACTATAGTGTGGTGTTAAGTGTTTTCGTTCTAATGGAGTGAATTCTTGTTTGTGTTTTGTTATAATGTCTCTAGCGGCTTTTTCTATATTTTGCGTAGGATCTTTTTTGAGCTTAGAATATGATCCTGTGTTAATATACAACACCATCGGAAATTGAAGGTAAGCCTTAAAAATAACATCATTATATTAGAAAACAAATTCAAAGAAACGCACATTCCATCAGACTATAACCGCCTCTTTAATTGTTTAAAGGATTCATACAGCTTGGAATTTCAAATATGTAAAAACAGAAATATAAATAAATTTAAACATCTCTTAAATGAAAAACACAAAAAATCTGTACTTACACCAAATACAAATTTCATCAATAAAACTGTGATTAATTTATCAACTAAACACATTACACCAACAGAACAATACGTACTTTCTAAGGGATTAAATTATTCAATCACTCCACAAAATATACCTAAACTAGATCTAATAGTTGCGATTGAAGACACAGCCCAAAAACTGCCTCCAGAAGTGTCAAGTGAATACCGAATAAGAAATAAATTACTTCTAGAGAAGCAACACAAAATGAAATACAATCTTACTCCTACAGAGAAATATGCCGTAGAAAAACTTAAAAAAGACAACACAATTAAAATTCTACCTGCCGATAAAGGTAACGCTACGGTTATACTTGATAAAAATGATTACAACACCAAAATGATGGACCTTATTAACACAGGATCATATTCTAAGCTCAAAAAAGATCCTACGCAAAATATAGAAAAAGCCGCTAGAGACATTATAACAAAACACAAACAAGAATTCACTCCATTAGAACGAAAACACTTAACACCACACTATAGTAAACCTCCACATTTATATGGCGTTCCAAAAATACATAAAGACACAATACCAATGAGACCCATTGTAAGTTCAATAAATTCACCAGTACAAAACATATCAAAATTTTACTAAATATAATTAAACCTTACGAAAATAATCCAAACAATTTGAAAAACACTAATGATTTTTTAACAAAATTAAAAAGCATTATTATCAACAGAAATGATATACTAGTAAGTTTCGACATAGTTAGTCTTTTTACAAATGTACCTGTTGATAAATCATTACAAATTATAAAAAATAAATTACAACAAGATATTACCTTACACAACAAAACAAAACTAAACATTGACACAATTATGGAACTAACTGAACTTTGCTTAAACACTACATATTTTCAATTTGAAGGAGATTTCTATAAATAAGAATTTGGTATGGCCATGGGTTCTTCTTTATCTCCTATAATCAGTAATATATTCATGACACATTTTGAAGAAAGATTCATAGGCAAATATAAAAATAAACCAAAAGTGTGGTGGAGATACGTTGATGATATTTTTGTGGTTTGGGAGTATGGTGCTGAAGAACTGCACTCATTCCTAGATTACATCAATAGTCAAGAACCCACAATAAAATTTACAATGGAGATGGAAAATTTGCATAAACTTGCTTATCTTGATGTACTTATAGATAGAACAAACAACACAATAAGTACAAGTACTTATCGAAAACCTACAAATACTAATAGATATTTGAATTTTCACTCCAACCATCCTTTAAATGTAAAGAAAGGTGTTGTAAAGTGCTTATATGATAGAGCAAAAAACATATCTTCATCCACCCAAATCTTCAACAAAGAAGTCAATATTATCAAAGAACATCTACTTCAAAACGAATATCCCCAAGACTTTATAAATAAAACTATAAATCAGTTAGAAAGAAAATCGCAACAACAAACCAGCACAAATAACCATCACACTAATACCAACCAAACACAAACAGACAACCAAATTATGAACGTAATTCCATATATCCCAGGTGTATCGGAAAAAATTAAGCGGTTAGGAAATAAATACAGCGTTAAAACTGTTTTTAAAACAAATAATACCTTGCGCTCTATCCTCACACATACCAAACCGTTTAACGCAACCCAGAGTTCTAAAAATTGTGTGTACAGTGTTTTGTGTGACTGTGGCCATTCTTATACCGGTGAAACTTCAAGACCTTTAGAAGTAAGGAAAAAAGAACATCAATATAACATTTCCAGAAGACATGTGGACAAATCAAATTTGGCCAATCATGTATTAACGAGCACCGACAGCCATAGGATAGACTGGGATAAAACAAAGATCTTGTTGAAAGAAAAAAACTTAAAAAAGAGAAAACTTAAAGAAGCCAGCTGTATGATGATAAACAACACTGAAATCGGAGCACCTTCAGCCGACCTTCATTTGGACTGGAAGAATTTACTGCTAACAGAACAAAAAAACGGTAACCTCAGCGTCAAGTGATCGCCAAACGACAAATTGTCAGTGTCAAATTTTTTGACAAACAATAAATTCAAAATCAAAGCGAAAATTTTTTGGAAAAAAACCTCGAAAACAACACTAAACGATTGACAACGACTCCAGACTCGGAGTTGAAACGTCTCCATACACAGATAAGTATTACACAATATACAATACATTACTTATATACAGGAATACTGGTTGATCATTTTATAGACATCTCTTTCTCTCAGAAAAACTGTGAGGAAGAATCTCTCTACAGACAGCCAGTAATCCGGGCAATTTTACGAAATTGCCTTACTACACTTTGTTCTACATATACAATTTTTTAAATACTTATCTGTTACAGGAAAAAATTTGGAGGAGAGAAAACCCATGAATAGACAAAATAATTCAAGACCTCCTCAACAATCTTTTCGAAATTACTTACGATAAGGATTTGCTGATGATCACGGAAATTAGACACTTCAGCAATGAAGGACTGTAATATTTTCTGACGAGTCTTGTTTCGATCTATAAACTTGGGATGCCTGCGTAAACATATGGAGATGAACCAGGGAACGATTTTTTCTCTGAAGTATTTCGCACAGAACCTAAAACGTCATTCCTAATCTAAGGTGGTATTAGGGTATGGACGAAAATGAATTTTTACTGAAAGTTAGAATTAAATTTTTATGAAAACGTAAAAATAATGTTTTGAAAACAAATAGAAAAGAAGACTGGTATGTTCATTACTAAATTATTTCCTTTATTTGTTTTACTTTTATGTAACTGATATCATCTTATCATATTATAGGTATCAACAATGGAATAGTAAAACCTTTACCACGAACCGTCTTTGGACTAACAGAGATAGAAGATGCTTTCAGATTTATGGCTTCCGGAAAACACAAAGGCAAAGTATTAATTCGTGTTCGTGACGAACAACCAGGCGATCAAAAACAATCAGAAATGGCCATTTCAGCAGTTCCCCAAATATACTTTAATCCGAATAAATCCTACATAATCATTGGTGGTATGGGGGGCGTCGGTTTAGAACTGACCGACTGGATGATTCGAAAGGGAGCTGAAAATATAATCTTGAATTCTAGAGGAGGAATAAAAAATGGATATCAGAAACTTTGCTTGAAGAAATGGAGTGAATATAAAATTAGAGTCATTGTCACCACAGAGGATTCTGCAAAAGAAGAAGGTGCCAGACGGTTAATATCGATGGCCAGGAAATTAGGTCCTGTTGGAGGTAATTTTCTTAGTATTTCAAACGTAATAAGTACATCGAGTATCCATAAAATCTACGAGAATCGGGAAGAAATTGAAGAGAGATAACCTAAAACTGCACAATAAAGAATGTATCAGAAACATTTGTTAGCAATGTCTATGGTAACGAAATAATATAAAAATAATTAAATTTCTATATAGCTTTGAAAGAGTTAAACATATATGTGGCGCTTCTGGGTTCTATAATAGTCTGTAAAAAATCAGTTCAGTTAAAGTTCATAGGGAATAATTGAAAAGATTTTAAGACCAATGTCGTTGAAGTAAATTAGCAAAGTAACAAAAATCTTCAAAAATATGTATTTATTTTGTTTTTGCTCAATATTGCAGTCAAGGATAGGTAAAATATACAATCTTCGAAAGTCTTAATGGGATTTATTTTTTTTAATTTTCTTTCCACACCTACTAAAGGGAGCAATTTTCACTTCAAATGAGCCCGAAAGTCAAGAGAGAAACATATTTCAAGACAAACATACACCATAATCTTTTCGTAGCAAACTAATAATTTTTAAGATATGTGCTGTATAAACTATAGAAAAAAATCAAAAACTTTTCTCGGGTTTCTTTTTAAATTTTTAACGTATTTGAGTGATCCAAAAACCATTTTGCAGGATAACTTAAGTACTATAAGACTATGTAAATGCAGAAATATTCAATATCTTATTATATTATAAAATTTATTGACTAAGAAATAGAGAAAAAAGCTACCATGTATTTTTATGTAATATACTCAAAATTCGAATAATCTTGACAATATATTAATTTTTCAAAAATATCAATAATATGTTTTTTTTTCAAAACAGGATTTTAAACCGCTTAAACTAATACTTCTGTAAAGTGAATCGTAGAAAGGATACGGTTGAGTTAAATTTTGAAGAAAATTGCTTTCGTTTTACTGTTCACTATTTCTCACATTTTTTTTCATCATAACTTGTTTAGTTATAACGGGATACACTTGCTCGTATTAGAGGCTTTATTTATTTAATATGACAAATGTTCGATGTTTATTTAATTTGAAAAATGTTCCATGAGTTTTTCTCGAAAAATATATTCGAATTCTTTTATATGACTTAAATACTCGACAAAAAACAAGACCCTTTCAACCAGCTTTATCTCATTTGGATTATACTTAGGGACTTTTTCTTTTTTGTATAAATCTTATTTTCAAATAAGATATTTCTACGAGTTTACTGATAAAATTTTGTCCGTTATACCTTACAAGCTATTACTTAAGTGGTGGAGTAAATGCATTGCTGTCACTTAAAAATCTCTATAGTTATTTCTGTTTATATGAGAATTTGCCTTCATTTATCTCTTAGTTGCTTTACGTTCACTAAATTTTATAGGCGTCTTCAATTTAGCATTGGTTTTGAGAGATAAACTCATGAAAAATATTACAATCGACGATTTCAAAGCGGTGTTTAACGCTAAAGTCCTAACTACTCAAAATATGGATAAGGAAACCCGGATTAGTTGCCCAGATTTAGACCATTTCGTCATTTTTTCCTCCATTGCAAGTGGAATAGGAACCAGAGGCCAAGCTAATTATGGAATGGCAAATTCAATTTTAGATAGAATATGTGAAATTAGAAGAACAGAAAATTTACCAGGTTTAGCTGTTCAGTATGGTCCGATTGCAGAAGTGGGTGCCTTACAATATGTACGAGCTGACCAGCAAGTAAGTCAATGTTATAAATTGTTTTACCAAATCTCAATATAATGTGATATATTCTGTGGACTTCTGTAGTAATAAATTATTGTGTGTTTTTTAACAAATACTTCATTCACAAAACAGTGTAGAAACTAAACTAATTTCAGACTCAAAAGTTACGCTAAATTGTGTCCAAGACAAGAATGGGTTGGCATTGAAATAGTTCAACTTTTTTTAACTAATGATAGTAATGTGTAAGTGCTTCTTGGGAAATAACACCACAGTTTAAAGAAAGTTGCTGTATTTTCCAAACGTTTCGGGGTATAAATCAGACCTCGTTGTCAATAGTTAAGAAACTACAGATAAAAAAGGCACAATTCTAAGATGTAAATTAAAATATTTGACAATGTGTATTATTTGATTTTTGACGTAACAAAGAGAATTTTATTTGTAATATACAGGGTAGCAAAGAAATTTCTAAAGATCATATAATCATAAACTTTGTTGATTCAGTGATCCCATTAAAATCATAAGGGAAAACCTAGGAAAAACCTTATGAACTATCCCGGTACTGGGTTGTTCACAAGGACATGACCATTAGCAATTTCTTCCTTAATCATCGGCAACCAGGAACGACTGAGTTCTACGGAGGTAGTAGCGATACAATCGTTTTCATTTAACAAAATGAAAGCAGACTCTTTTAGTTATCTTTTGGTGTTGAGTTCTTCTTTGTGTAATATAACTGAATTTTAAAACTGTATTTTATGACCAAGGTCCCAAGCATGTTCACAAATTTTGGATTTTTCAAATTGTCGTTGTTTATGTAACTTTTGTGTTCGTTTATTCGAACATTCAGAGGTTTAGAGGTTTCTCCAATATAGAATTTATTACATTCACACGGGATTTTATAAATGCAATTTTTTGTATTTTGAATTGTGTTATTTGGTTTGGTTTTTGATATAATTGATTTTAGTGTATTTATTATTTTAAATGATGTTTTGATATTATATCTGTTTCCCACTCTTTCTAGTCTTTCTGATAGACCCTGTATGTATGGTATAGTTATTGTATTAATGTGATTATCTTGGGAGTCAGTGTTGCTTGGTGAAGTTTGATGTTGTTTGTTAGGGATTGTTTGGTATTCCATTTTGTTTAATTCACTTAGACATTGAAAAATATGCCACAAGTATCATTCAGAAAACAACTAATGATAATAATATTCGATGGGGTGCAAAGGACAACTAATAATTGATTCTGTTGTGTGCAATCATGTATATGTCAGACGACGAATACTCTATATGGCGTGTGTGATGCAATTTCAAATGATTGGCTAAATCAGAAACTGAAACTCTATAGAGTAAAAAACTGTATTGTTAACTTTTTAGAAAATTTCATGTTCACCTGGCAAACCCAACTCTTTCTTGATGAATCCTGCTATTCGATACACACAAACCCGGTTTCAATCATAAGGGGTGTCTCATATATGACGGAATAACGTTGCTATCGAAGAAACGGTAAAACATAGAAAACTCGATTTTCAATGGGGAAAACCCAAAGTGCCATTTTTTATTTTTTACCACTACCACTTTTATTTTAATAAATATCAAACAATGATAAAAGCACAAGTATTTTGACACATTCTGCTACATAACAAGGTGTGATCAAAGCTTCACAGGTAGGTTTCGTTTGTGCTGAGCCATTATCAACTATATATTTTAAAGTAATTTCTAAAAGATTGTTGAGGAGGTCTTGAATTATTTTGCCTGTACATTGGGGTTTTCTCTCTTCAATTTTTTTTTCCTGCAACAGATAAGTATTTAAAATCGGATTTGGAGGACAAAGTCTACTAAGGCAATTTCGTAAAATTGCCGGATTTCTGGCTGTCCGTACAGAAATTCTTCCTCACAGTTTTTCTGAGAGAAAGAGAAGTCTTAAAATGATCAACCAGTATTCCTGTATATAAATAGTGTACTGTATATTGTGTTCTGGAGTCATTGTTAATCGTTTTGTTGAGTATTTCGAGTTTTTTTCAAAAAAAATTTGCTCTGATGTGGATTTTGTTGTTTGTCAAAAAATTTTGACAGTGACAATTTGTCATTTGCCGATCACTTGATACTGAGGGTACCATTTTTTTGCACTTGTAGCAGTATATCTCTAAGCCCAAATGAAGGTCGATTGAAGGGGCCCCGATTTCCGTCTTGTTGATCATCATACAGCTGGCTTCTTTTAGTATTCTCTTTTTAAAATTTTCCTCTTTCAACAAGATCTTTGTTTTATCCCAATCTAACCTATTGCTGCCGGTGCTGGTTAATACATAGTTGGCCAAATTTGATTTGTCCACATGTCTTCTTGAAATGTTATATTGGTGTACTTTTTTCCTTACTTCTAAAGGTCTTGAAGTTTCACCGGTATAACTATGGCCACAGTCACACACGACACTGTACACAGATTTTTTTTGATTTTTGAGTTGCGTTGAATGGTTTGGTATGTGTCAGGATAGAGCGAAATGTATTAGTTGTTTTAAAAACAGTTTTAATATCGTATTTAATTCCTAAACGCTTAATTTTTTCGGCTACACCTGGAACGTATGGAATTATATTCATAATTTTGTTTTCTGTTTGTTGCGATTTTCCTTCTAGTTGATTTATAGTTTTATTTATAAAGCCTTGGGGACATTTATTTTGGAGTAGATGTTCTTTGATAATCTTGACCTCGTCGTTAAATATTTCGATAGATGAAGATATGTGTTTTGCTCTATCATATAAGCACTTTACAACAACTTTCTTTACATTCAAGGGATGGTTGGAGTTAAAATTCAAATATCTATTAGTATTCGTAGGTTTTCGATAAGTGCTTGTACTTATTGTGTTGTTTATTCTATCTATAAGTACATCAAGTTAAGCAAGTTTATGTCAATTTTTACATTGTAAATTTTATTGTGGGTTCTTGACTATTGATGTAATCTAGGAAGGATTAAAATTTTTACTAAACACAATTAAACCTTACGAAAACAATTCTAACAATTTAGAAAACACGAATGATTTTTTAACAAAATTAAAAAGCATTATTATCAACAGAAATGATATACTCGTAAGTTTCGACAATACTGGAACTAGCCGAACTCTGCTTAAAAACAACATATTTTCAATTTGAAGGAGATTTCTATAAACAAGAATTTGGCATGACCATGGGTTCTTCTTTGTCACCTCTAATCAGTAATATATTTATGACATATTTTGAAGAAAGATTCATTGGCAATTATAAGAACAAACCAAAGGGTGGTGGAGATACGTTGATGACATTTTTGTGGTTTGGGAGTATGGTGCTGAAGAACTGCACTCCTTCCAAGATTACATCAATAGTCACAAACCCACAATAAAATTTACAATAGAAATCGAATATTTACATAAATTTGCTTATCTTGATGTACTTATAGATAGAAAAAACAACACAATAAGTACAAGCACTTATCGAAAACCTACGAATACTAATAGATATTTGAATTTTAACTCCAACCATGCCTTGAATGTAAAGAAAGGTGTTGTAAAGTGCTTATATGATAGAGCAAAATACATATATTCATCCACCGAAATATTTAACAACGAGGTCAATATTATCAAAGATCATCTACTTCAAAATGAATATCCCCAAGGGTTTGTAAATAAAACTATAAATCAACTAGAAAGAAAATCGCAACAACAAACCAACACAAGTAACCAACAGACCACTAATATCAACCGAACACAAACAGAAAACAAAATTATGAATATAATTCCATACGTCCCAGGTGTAAAAAATTAAGCGGTTAAGAACTAAATACGATATTAAAACTCTTTTTAAAACAAATAATACATTGCGCTCTATTCTCACACATATCAAACCATTTAACGCAACTCAAAATTCCAAAAATTGTGTACAGTGTTGTGTGTGACTGTGGCCATAGTTACACCGGTGAACCCTCAAGACCTTTAGAAGTAAGGAAAAAAGAACACCAATATAGCATTTCAAGAAGACATTTGGACAAATCAAATTTGGCCAACCATGTTTTAACCAGCACCGGCAGCCATAGGATAGATTGGGATAAAACAAAGATCTTATTGAAAGAGGAAAATTTTAAAAAGAGAATACTAAAAGAAGCCAGCTTTATGATGATAAACAACACGAAAATCGGGGCCCTTCAATCGACCTTCATTTGGGCTGGAGCGATATAGTGCTATAAGAGCAAAAAATGGGAACCTCAGTATCAAGTGATTGGCAAAACACAAATTGTCACTGTCAAATTTTTTTGACAAACAACAAAATCCACATCAGAGCAAAAATTTATTGAAAAAACCTCAAAATACTTAACTACACGATTCCAGAATCTTAGTTGAAACATCTCCAAATAGATAAGTATAACACAATATACAATACATTATTTATATACAGGAATACTGGTTGATCATTTTAAGACATCTCTTTCTCTCAGAATAACTGCACGGAAGAATTTCTGTACGGACAGCCAGTAATCCGTGCAATTTGACGAAATTGCCTTACTACACTTTTTTCTCCAAATACGATTTTAAATATTTAACATATATACATATATTTTTTTTAAATACGGACCTAAACTAAATATACTGATATATCAGATGTTTAGTTTTATACGACTTTTTGGGAGAAAAAATAATTACATGGTAAAAAAGTTTACTACGGTCATTCTGATATCTTAAGTAGAACAATTATATAATTTTCATCCATGACAAGAAAATATATAAATTTTTGACTTGCTTTTCTTGCCCTGGTAAAGCGATTTATATGGAATAATCGAGAAAAATTACAAAA
Source organism: Octodonta nipae (assembly GCA_034190945.1). Classification (NCBI taxonomy): domain Eukaryota; kingdom Metazoa; phylum Arthropoda; class Insecta; order Coleoptera; family Chrysomelidae; genus Octodonta; species Octodonta nipae. The sequence goes on along the minus strand of CM067217.1, from coordinate 158,029,436 downwards.
AACAGGTATTGTTTATGGTAATTTTATTACAATTTGGTAAAATTTTATAGATAGAAAATTTTCTTTGATAAGGCCTAACCTATAAGTTGTAATTAAAACATGTGAATAACAACATTCTAGGTAATGGCCAAATCTATGGAATATAATCGACAAATTTTCTTATGTCGTTTAGTATAATGCAAAAAGCATATTTTGGCAATAATTAAGTACTTCTATTTAAAAGCAATAAGGGCTTAATAGTTTTTAAATAAATAGCTCCTTACTTACTAAATTATCTTTATTTTTCATATCATTTTGTGATAAAATATTGAGTATTTGAGCAACAATTCAATTTACAACAAAAATAAGTATGATGTTGCATAATTGAGTCTGGTCACATCGTGTTTGTGAATAGACCATCGACAATTTGTATATTCTGGATCATTAAATCTCCTATCGCACAAGCCAACAAAATGTCGTCGTAAGCAGTAATTTTTAAAATTAAAAAACACTTATAGATCAGACTTGTGTAATTTGGCAACACAAAAGTGGTCACCTGGTTTCAATTGTTAGTGGTTTTTAGCAATTTGCACATCAACACAACAATATGTTACAACTTTGACGCTGTCATTCGATATACTATACTTTTTCTTACGTACTACTTTCATAGGCATATATTTTTATTATAGCATACATTTTCGAAGTTATCTACGAGAAACTTTGATTTTCCTGATTTCACCAATTTTTACTTAATTAAAAAAAGTTTTTTGACATTTTATATTTTTTCAATTACATCATTTGACCACACAAGAAAAAAAATTAATAAGTTTTGTTGTCATAAAAAATATATTTAATTGGACTGTTTGATATTTAGACTATAAGCACGACCGTACTAAATATATTTAATCCGATCATTTTTTCCCCAAATGTTCGTATAAAACTGAACATATGATACACCAGTGTATTGGTCTTTCAATGCCTCATCGATATTGTAACAAAAAAGTACAGGTCCGTATTCCAAAAATTATAGTTGATGATGGCCCACCAGAAACGAAACCTAGCAGTGAAGATTTGATGGCGCCATTTTGTGTAGAAGTATGTCACAAAAACTTTTACGATTACCATTTTTTGATATTTTTTAAATAAAAGCTGTTTTCCTTCTATAACTTGAGAGCGGCAAGAGATACCGTAATTTTCCTTTATGTGATCGAATGGCCTCTAAAATACGCATCTTTTTCCCCATGTAATCGTATTTATATATTTTAACGTTTCTTAGATAGCCACGTTATCCCTCGATATGTGAGACATCCTTTATTTCAAGAACATTCTCTTAGTCCCCTGTGGTTTTGCCTTACCATGAACCCTCTCGACTAACTTTGGGATCAGTCTTAAACACATCAAAGTATTAAAGCATTAAAGATAAACCATTTGTTATACATGAACGACTTAAAATTAATGACAGCTACGAAACGACAGCTGCATGATATGCATAAAGTAGTAGAAGAGTTTTCTACTCATATCCAGATGAAATTTGGCCTAGACAAATGCCGCATTATTAATAAAGTGAAAGGCACAATACAGCAAGGGACCTACGAAATGAGAGATGGCACCTCAATTGAATATATATGCATCATTTTATTTAATACATTAGGCTCCAATTCCAACATATTGGTGATAAGTAATTAGTTTAAAATTATCTGTACAATGGCAGAAAGTGGCCAGATTCAAATTATCTCGACAATCAAAAATGTGAAAATTATAATAACTATGTCTACTTTGTGTCTTTTCACTTACTTATAGTTCTAGGCAATTCACTGTTTTTATAATAAAACTAGGTAATTGATCAGTATTATCAAAGGCAAAAAAAAAAAATGTTTGGCAGACAAACAGTCAAATATTTACCTATGAATATAAATCTCAATTTTATTTGCGAAAGGTAGGTAGAAGTAGACATTACCGGTCATTTATGAATACGCTTTTATTAGCTCGATCTGTACGTATCTATGTATCTATGTAACGGAAACTTTCACCGTAATTTTCACCAACTTAAAGAAGTCCAATTAAGTTGAAATTTAGCACACGTGTCAAGGGCTGATGACAATACAATTCTTTAAGTTGATTTTTCCCATTTGTTGTCTTTTTGTCACTGTTCTTGCCTAAATACAAATTCGTCAATTAACTACTGCCATCTAGTTGGCAGTAGTAGAACTTGCTGCTATGAAATGGAAAGGTTCGCAAACATGAAGTAAACTTTTTAATATTAATACCAAAGACATGCTTATGAGACTAAAAACTTAATAATTATAGTTTAAAAAAACTAAATCACACGCTTTAATAGCTAACCGCACTAAAAAGCAGTAATTATGAGCAGTTTATATTACGGCAGTAGAAGGTCAAAAAATCAATCATGATTAATTACCTCAAAATAAAAATATAATAAAATTTAAGTTATTAACAGAATAATTAGATTCAGAGTAAAAAGCGTGGGGTGCTTCAAATATTAAATTTTACAATTATTCTATTGGCAACTATTTATAAGAGGAGAGTTATGCAAATATAGTGAAATGCACCCCACGCTTTTTACTCTGAATCGAATTATTCTATTAATAATTTAAATTTTATTATATTTTTATTTTGAGGTAATTAATCATGATTGATTGTTCGACCTTCTACTACTTTAATATAAACTGTTCATAAATAAAAATTATTTTCTGCTTTTGAGTTCGGTTAGCTATTAAAACGTATTTTTTTAGTTTTTTTTAAACTATAATTATTTTTAACTGAAAGTGAACTGAAAGCGTTGGAGATTACTGAAGATGGGTTAAAGCCGTAATTAACCTATGGGGAAAAAACGTAGCCGTTGAACATCAGTAGCTATACAATAATGACGTCATAATTCAAAAGTAACCATTTCATAGTTTTTTAAATTTTATCACTTTTAAATTATTAATAATACTAAATAAAAACCTTATAAACTTGTTTCTCGTCGACTATCAATTTAATTCATTATAAAGTTTTAAAATAAATAAGAAGAAATCGATACTACTTTAAATTACCCAATTATCATCATCATCATTAGTGAATACAAAGAACGAGATTATGCTTTGGCAAAAATACTGCACCAGAAACTAGCACTGAAACTTGAACTATTAGAGTCCGTCAGAATGCCCTGCTATATGTACAAACTCCAATCGGTTTTAGAAAATAACAACTACAAGCTGTACTGGGATCCCACAGTGCTGACCGATCGAGCTGTCGCTCACAATAGCCCAGACAACGATGTAGTAGATAAAGTCTCTAGAAAAACAATCTTAATTGACGTAGCAATCCCTAACAATAATCATATAAATAATAAATATAGGGATTTCAAATAAAGAGACAATAGGAAATAAATAGACGGTCTGTGCCAATTGCTATGTCTGATTGTTCGAGGTCCTATTATAAACAACCCGGGCGACCAGAAAATTTTTGGGAACCTGCAGCCACTTCCTTTTGATATACAGTTTGTTTGAGGTTTAGTGAATTTTACCCCAGAGGCACGCTATAAATTCCTTACAGAGTATGGGCGTACCATACATTGTATCATAAGTCGTTGCTATAATAACAATTTTTGCCAATTGCGTTATATCGTTGTTTAACAGGCACAAATACGAAAATCACTTTCTTGTTGTCACTTTTTAAGCTGAACAAGATAGACACTATCAATATTCTTAAAAGGTCCTGGTTTTTATTTCCCAATTTGAACCCATCTAGAATTCTAAAATGGTTCAAACACCATTTTGAATATTTTATTCCTCATATATGATTATACAACTAAAATCTTCATACTCGGCACTGAATGCTTTCAAAAACATGCATTAAGTATTAACATAATTTTAAATTGCAAACTAATTAATAATAGGCATAACATTATTTAGGGACTTGTTGCAATGTGTTTGGTTAAGCGTCCGTTATTTTCGAAGTAGGAATTTGTAAAAAAAATTTTAAAATTTATTAACATGTGTCGTATCGTGTTTCTTAGATTTTGGTTTAAAAGCGTGAAAATGAATCCTTTATTAATAGATTGAATCAGTTTAGAGGCTGTTACTTATTATGTTCAGATATATCAAATATTTATTGTTGTTCGTAGAACTGAGTTTGATATCTTATGGTATAATTCTTAAAAACCATCCGCAATAAGATTTTTTTTATTTTGGGAGTTAAATAGAACAATTATTGTCTCAAAATATTTTTTAATGGTTCAACCCCTAAAACACCCCTTAGAACAATGAACACAATTTGGCGAATTTGATGAGTGAGCTGGAAAATAGTTTTAACCTAGTTTTTTTTAGCAGCCTACCCATGCAATCACTTGTGTTCTGTGTGTATGCCAAATAGGTTTTACCTAAATTTTGTACTGATTATTGACCATACAACGTATGGCAGCACACTCCCTCTAAGGCACGCGTAGCGTGCTTTTAGGGAAAAATTCACTAAACCCCAGATATCCTAGATTTTTAGCTCTGTGGGAGCCCTTGCCAGGTTTTCAGGCCCATGGTTGGAGTCGTGGCGGCAGTTTCCCATAATTTTCCTGACCGTCCGGGCTGTTCTTAACAGGACGGCTTTGCATTTGTTGTTAAAGATGTTCGTCCAGACCGAGGTATTTTAGATTTTTGGCAAGATAAATTTGTTCATAGCCTGCAAGAAGATACCCAATTTCTTAGAAGATCTTAGTTTGGGAAGAGCTGGTCTAGTCAGTGGATCGGTTCCACTATACTCTATAAGAGCTTCTGCCATTTCCGCTTGGATCTTCTTAAGCAGTAAGCGTTGGTTGGCTGTTCTTGTTGTAGATCTTGAGTCTCGTCCGCTCTTTGTGCCAAAGGTGTCTCAGGTTCTGGATCGATTGTATTCCGACCAAATAGTTCGCGTCCGCTTCGCTCTTTATTGTGTCCAGTTGTTCAGGCGAAATAAAGCCAATTCTCAAGATGACACGATATTGATCTGCGACTCTTTGTTCTGTAACTTGAAGCTCTGGGTACTCATGACAGAACTCTTGATGGAGTATTTGGCGATATGCAGTCTTGTCCTGGCCAAGGTTCGTAATTCTGTAAAACGTGCGCATTATAAATTCATTCATGGCGCTAGTCCATTTCATGCGCTGTCTTTTCAGTCCCGCTTCAGTGAACTGTAGATCCTGTGTAACACTCAACGCGGATGGAGTTCTCGTTTGACTCCTTGGTGATAGTCACGTTGTTGTTGTGACTGTATTGGTGAGTGTTGTTGTGGTTCTTCTGGTTCTTGGGCTGTAGCTCTTTGGACGGCACGGTCCCGCCTCCTCAGCACCTTATCACCGACGTCCCGCATGCTGTCAGCGCCGGCTCCAGACATGCCCGGCAATCTCCAGGCAGCGGCTCTTTTCCTAGGCATCTACTCCGTAATTCCATTTTTATGATTGGTGTCACCAATTGACCCTGATGACCCAGGTAACTCGGACCCGTGTGGTTGTCACCCAGTTGAAATTATGTAAACCAGAACATCCCGTGACGGTTATGGGGAAGGAAGGAAAGGTAGGTAGTAGGTCAGCGAACAGCTGCCCCTTTAGTCGCCTCATATAACAGGCGGTGGATACCATGATGCTATTCTAACCCGGCCACCACACGGAATAATATTTATTCATATTATTTTTGTTCAGAATTGCTACTGTTGTACCGAATTCGTCTTTTAAGTATAAAATGTCTAGAATTATGTATTATTATAGCATGAAGGCACTTAGTCAATTTATTTGTCCGAGAACGTTTCAGCTTTAAGTGAGTACTTACTTCTATTTAGTTTACCCATAAGGATATAAATAAATTAATTTAGTTTTACTATAAACCATGGAAAAAAGTTAATTGAAATTCAGCACTCTTGTCTCTGATATTTCAACAATAATTGTTTATTCCTCATCATTATCAATAATTACTTTAATTTATATTATTTATGAATCAGTTTATAAATGTTAATTTCCTTTTTCAGCTGCAGAATCATGTAGAATATCAGCTGGTATCATCGTGCTTTATAGCACTGGAAAAATTTATGCTGCAGTCATGTCCAGTGGGATTGTCCATTACAATAGCAAGTAAATCAGCGAATGTGAAATCTACTGCCAATAGTACTCCAGCCCAAACAGTCGCTCGCATATTAGGGATCAAATGTTTGGGTAAGCAAAGTCATAAATAAGGTTATTATTTAGTTATGACCAGTCTAATGAATTTAAGTAAAAGTATTGTTTGTTTGTGAATTCAGAAACGATAGACAAATTAATACGTTTTTAGAATTATACTTTCTTATATCGCTTTGTCTGTGTCTGTCTGTCACAGTCTGAATCTAGTTTATAAAAAATACTCATAGTTAATATATAAAGTGTTGTGATCCAATCAAGAATAGATAGCGAAAATTACTGAATTCTTTTTTTGGGTACGTTCTTTACGGTACAAATTTGAGAAAAATGTACCCCTTCTTATTTATGACACTTCCTAGTCATAAATCTTGGAATAAATAGAATATAGGTTTACAGGAGAACCTTAAGGGAAAATTCTAATATCGATTTTGAATTTAAATAAAAATTAATATAAAAATATTAAAAATATTAGAAAGAACCTAAATAAAATTTAAATATTTATACATTAAAGGATACTAACTAAAATATACTAAAAAATAACCAATAAACATAATTTAAAATATAATTAAAAAAATGGTCATATGGGACGTCTCTCACAATTTACAGGAAAACCCAAGTCAAAATAATAATAATTTTTGGATGCAAATTAGACGTTTAATTGAGTTTTTAAGCACATAATGTTATATATCAAATGAGAGAGATACTTACTCATGAGATACTCTAATACATATATTTTTTGTAATTTCAACAAAATGGGGTTAAAAGACGTTAAAAAATAAGCCTCAAATTTTGCCTAAGAACCAAAAAACATTTAATGTTGCTTTATTTTGTCTGTAAACTGATGTCTTGGTTCGCAACGAAATTAAAATGAGATTAACTATTTAATTATTCGATTTTGTAATCAGTTGTGGGTAGCGGAACTGATAAACGTTCTTGACTGGAAACCATATATTGTCTTGCGTCCAATGAATTGTAAAAAAATACAGTATCCTAATTGATTTAATAGGTTTTATTTCACCAAAGAATTCTGTCATCCGATTTCTATATTAAACATCGCAGGAAAAAGGCCTTATACCCACAGTCGGTATTTTTTCTGTTAAAATATCCATTTACATTGCTAATAGAAGAATTCTCTCGAAATTAATGAGGACTAAAGACCGAACAAACGTTTAGCAAAAATAAGCTTATTTCTAGTCGATGCCATTGCCGATGTGCAAAAGGAGAGCAAAATTTCCAGTATTAACGGAATTTCTCGTGAGTGACTGAGATGGAGTACAAAGGCCGCGATACACCAGCAGCAGACATTAGTGGCTTGACTGATCGTTGCAAAATTCGTTGGAAGTATTAGTCTAAGAAAAGTAGTGTAACCTACCAATACCTTCGTACAATTTCTATCCTAGGAATCACAAAGAAATGGCGTTATACACATGGGGACTCACGATTCGGCGCCTTCGTTGGCTAGTATTCTCTGAATCTCTTAAATGGCAATATTCGTTTCTCGTCAAAATAATACATTCATTGGTATGTAGGAAATAACTAAATAATTATTAGTGATTTGAATCAGTTGAGGCAACTGATAAAAATTCTCGACTAAAAACAGTATATTTTCTTGCGTTTAATGGATTCAAAAATATGGTCTTATGATATGTTTTTGATAAGTTTGAAGTGGTTATAGTAACACTGGATAAAACTTTTATTCTTATAATCCCTACTTTCTATCACAAGTCATTGACGTTACAGCAATATCACTATACTTCGAAAATTTGTAATACATTTTGTCTTTATTATTGCCACAAGCATAAAAACTTTTACTTATATATATATGACCAATGGCAAATTTCTAGAGAATAAGAAGATCATTAAAATGAGTATTCACAAATTTCAATAGAAGCATTTTTCACAGATATAATCCTGAAAAATCGGTAAAAGTGATTATTTGAAAAATTCTTACCTCTGATGCAGCTAAACTATAATAATCTTTCTCCTAATGATAACGTATAACGTTGACAATAGCAATTTAAATAATTTAAAAAAATATGATGTCGAAATTAACCAGGACTGTTCGATTGGAATATACAAATTATAGTTTTGAACGCACTTAAAATCCACATCACTTTGTTTATGTTCAGTTTAAATTATATTAAAAATTATTGTCAAGTATTTAGACAGTGGCGCCTCTAGCCTGTAGACGTAACCATTAACTTAATAAAGCAATGGAAAAATGGTCCAATATGCACAGATAATAGACAGCCAAATAAAAATATAAGAAACTGTGGAAAAAACATATAACAATACAACTCAAAATAATTTTCAACTTGTGCCCGTCCTGAAGAAAATCCTGAAGCCGCCAATGTGACTTATCAACTATTGTAAGTGCTCTGTTGGATGACGCATATTCGCACCTTTATTGCAATTTTTACTACTATTTTAAACTAATTTCCCGACATTATAACGAAAATCCAAGATAGTCAAATTGAAGTCAATATATTTTAATACGGTTATGTGGTGGAAATTATTAAAATTAAAATTTTCCAAAATCTATTTATTCGACAGTATCCATCCTGAGACCACATAAACTTAATATCATAAACTATAGTTTTGACGAAGATGACTGTGCCAATATTTGTTACTAGAAAGAAATGACTTTTTGACAAAAATACACTTTTTATCATTTTTTCCGACTTTCCTCATTATGGGGGATCTCTGATTCTTTGCAACTTGTCCATTGACTCCATTACTAGCCATTATTAATATTAATTAATATAAACAAATACAACAAAAGAAACATAGTTACGAGGGCTTTTATTATACAACTAATTTACTGTAAGAAATTTGCTGTTAAAATTTTATCAATTATTCTCTATAACCTGGTAATTAAGTGACTATATAAGTGAATTGCTGTTGAATTCTATGTCCTAAATGACTTCAATTTTGCTCTACAGACTGATGAATAAGTAATTTCTGAATGATTAAGGAGGTAAATTATCGAAATTTAGTTTCCTGAGGACAAGTTCAAAAATTCACTGAAACAGTAGTATATTTCTTCTAAAAAATCTCTCACATAATTAAATGCTAGAAAGCAAGTCTATGGATCTTCATCTAGTTTTCTGATGTAATATGTGAAATCTTATATGTGATATGATTTTTCGATTTATTGTAAACAATGTCAAACAAAAATAACAATTACAAACAAGCTACCAGACTCAATATTACCAAATGCTTCAGAAAAACATTGTTCGAAAACGATTCCTGAGCTGGAATTGAAACAGCTTATTAAAAAGTCAAAATATTGAAATGAAACATAGTTTTTATTACACAAGTCAACTAGTTGACATATCCATGGTCGTGCTGCCTCTCAGTTAATCCTGCGAGAGTTTTTCTGTAAGGAGCCAACTAGTGTTCGAACCAATTTCCACAAATTGCCCTTACTACTTTCTATAGATATTTATTTCTAATGAGGTTAATTCAGAAAGAACTGACATTACAAAATTCATTATATAGCATGTTTGAATTTTGCAATTGTTCGGTTTGTAGAAAGTATCTGCTTTATTTTCATATTATAATGTTCGTCATTTAGTCTACAGAATTTTGAAAGCGATAAACTTCAATCATCTCTAGGGTTATCGAGGAGATCGTTTTAATAAATATATTGAACTTTCTTTGCTTTGAAAAATGCTCTGATGGGGATTTTATTTAGATAGAGTAAAATACATTGTCTAGCAATTAACTGACGTAAAATCCTAGTTTACGTTCGTTAAGTTAAGGAGTTATGTTGATTTTACTGTCTTCTAGTTAACTAGGGATTAAATAATAACAATGATTGTGACACAGTTTTTAGGTGTTTTCCCCTTACAATTCTTTTACTCCAAATTAAATTAGACATTATTGAAATTGTTAGCACTATACACATGCAAGTATATTTTAAATCATTAATAATTTCTTTTCTAGATGTGATTGACAAGAAGTTAACACTCGTTCGGTTGGGAATCGATTCATTGATGCTATCGGAAATTAAACAGAGTCTGTATCGGATTTATCAAATAGATCTCGAAACTAACAAAATTCAAGGTTTGACTTTCGAGCAGTTGATAGAGTTTGAACGGACACAAAGTGGTTCAAAACCTATTCAACATGCCAAAACTGATACCAATCCAACTCTATTATTAAAAACACTGAGCTATCTTTCACCTAATGAAACAGTAGTAAAAATGAATTCAACGTCAGATGAGAGCCAGAAAATATTTTTCATGCATCCAATCGAAGGCCACGTTCAGCAGATGCAGTTGCTTGCTGAATCACTTAAATGTACAGTCTATGGATTACAGTGTTCCAGATCTTGTATATTTAACACAATAGAGGAATTCGCAGTTTATTATGAAAGTCTAATCAGAAAATATCAATCGGAAGGACCTTATATCATATGTAGTTATTCATACGGTATAGTAATAGCTTTAGAAATTGGAAAACTATTGGAAAAACTTAACGAAAAAGTCAAGATAGTTTCAATAGATGGTTCACCAGACTATACAAAATCTTTGATAGAGTTAATTTTCTTAAAACACGAGAGGTCATACGAAAAGGTCCTTTGTGGCATACTGACACAATTCTCAACAAGTTTTCTCTCAGTTGATGAAGATAAGGTGAGTAGGTGAATAGTGATTGGTGCTAAATAAGGGACGGTATGCAAAACGAACTAAAAATACATGGTCTATAAGTTGACGAAACCTCATATACTATTTTTGGATCTCAGTTTTGTTCTATGAGATCTTAACATTGAAACCAATGAATCGACCCCTGAGATATTTTGATTGTAAATAGATACAGCTTCTTGACATTCTATTAAAATGTTTGTTTCTTTCATTTTAAATATCATCATCTTTTGGAAAACATATGTCATCGTATTACGACTCTTTCTTTTCATGTCCTTCTCTTTAGGCATGACTAGGGTCGGGACTCTAATACGCTTGACAGTTTTTAAAGCATATACCTATGGTTCCTGATATGAAGAAACCGCTCAATTTCTTTTCAAGAAAAACCAGAAGATATCAGAGGATGAGTTAGGGTTTCATTCCAATAACATCATACATTAGGCATTTTCACAATATATAGAAGAGTATTTCTTTATATAGTTCCGATATATTGTTCAAGTTCCAACATGTCAGCTATTAAAAAATATATGAACACTCTATAAGGCGATCCCTAATTTGAAATCGTTTGAACATTCGACCTTACTAAAAAATTCTATTGTTTAGGGGGACACTGGAAACTGACCATTATTTCAAATGATTGTGATAACATTTCATTTTACGCTGCCAAAAATTAAGAAATCCTAGAGATATTCATCAACAAATACTGACAAGAAATTTATGAAAATACGATTGAATATAAAAAAGGCTTTCAAGGTCATTTTGGAATTGGAAATCGTACAGTTTGGCATAGCAGAAGGATAGCCAAACATGTCGATCTAGTGGAGATATATAAATACAATGCTCCCATTTTGAGCTAAGTTAATATTTTAATCTTCTGAAGAACATATTAATTATTAGATCTTTCAGTACAATCCCTCATAAATTAATTTTCTTTTAGTTCTGTTTTATTGTATGTAAAATCAGTGTGAGAACCTGGATTTTGGTATTCGGAATTAAATAAAATGTACTGGTGGGAGAAGCACCTTGCCCTCATTTTACTGCTGCCTTCGAACTGACATTCATTTCAAATCGCTTTGATTATTTCCCTAATAAAATGCCATGCCAACTGTCTGCCGATAGCGCAGGGACGAGAAACGGTGGCATATCATAATTAGTACATTAAAATGTTAAATTTTTTGGGTCTAGCGTGCATTTGTCAGAGGACGCAATTTTATTTTTTAGATATCAAGGGGGGTTAGTGTTAAGTTAGTTAGGTTGCAACCCCACGGCCGCCAACTTGGAAAAGTCGTTCAAATGATTTTTATGGTTTATCTGACAAACTATGGATCTCAAAAAAAATATTTAACATTTTTTGTTACAAATAAAATTGTCTACAACTTTTAGTCAGACAACCATAAATAAAAGAGTTCTAAACGAAAATTTGACTAGAAAATTTCTATTTGTCGATATAACTTTTCTTCGAATCATTTTACGAAAAAAATACATCAGACCATTTTTATAGAAGGTGTTTTAAGGAATAATTTGCTTTATAAACTTTTTAAATTACTGCAATACTTAAGTAACTTCATGGTTCATAACTTGTAATGTCTTCGATGACACATTACATATAATATCAAAAAAAAATGTATGAATTAGATGTTGCGATTTTAGTTCAATGCTGGTTCAATGCAAGTATGTAATTGACGAAGGACCTTTAGCGTAACAATCAATAAAACACGTGCCGTCGCGTAAATGAATCACCAAATAAAAGTTAATCACTGACGTTTTACGTCGAAGCTCTGCAGGTGGTGTTTTCTTGGTTCTTCTTTCTTCCGAGGCTAGCCCAGCGCGGCAGGAACTGTTTTTAGAGCTTCGTTTGGACAACACTTTACACACAAAATGGCGACGTAATGTTCATTGATTGAGCAAACAAAAAATGCGGGTTTAACAACAAATGATGCGCTTTTGTAAACACAAATGAAACAAGCTTAGCCGTTGTTACGACCGGAACTAATAACTCGCGAAGTCTTAACACAATAACAACAAAAAGCGGTCGTCTTAAGACGGTATCAAAAGCGTCCGAATAGTTCGGAATACAATACACAAATCACGAATACTCTCTATATTTTACACGCAAAAAACACTTAAAATCAGCATTAGCGCGACGGAAGGTTTTGGAAAAGGTGCAGAAGTTTAAAAATCAATGAAGTAACTAAATCAAATTTAAACAATACACTAAACAAATTGCGGGAACGCACCATAACTATACATTGATATTAACGATTTGTCATAATTATATTGTTCACTTTGATTTTTTATTTTCTGATCATTATTTCTTTTAAGTTTTTTCTTCCCTTCTCTATGGTTTACAGTCAACAACCTCGGAACCGATCTAGCACTAATTTTTCTGAACCTAATTTGATCAATGATAATTGATTGAACACCTGACACCCAATTCTGAGGAAATTCTTGCCCGGTTAATCGGCGGTCACGTTCAAAAAGCTGTGGAACATTATCGTCATTGTTAACATTCTCGTACGCTCTCAAATTTTATTACTAATATCTCTGTGCCCTCAAATAAGTTAGAATTTCTCAGGCTTTAATGCTTTTACTGGTTAAAAACTTTTTGATAATATGTTGCACAACAGACGAATGTACCTCTAGTTGAGTCATGGCTGTACTCTGTACTGACCAGACCTCATACAATAGGTATTGTCAACAAAGCCGGCTGGTTCCCCAGTGCCCACAAATCAGACATCTACTCTAAACAACATAATCTAGCTCGAAACTGCATTCTAAGCAGAATAGCAAATTTACCGTTTATATTTGATTTACCCTCGTATATAATGCAATTTGCTTGGAAAAAGCATTTTAATCGTCATATCAATTCGATGACATGCTATTGTTCTGCTACCGTGAGGGGAAATCAGGATCCCCCTCTACTAATATTTATGTGTTGCCGAATACCAAAATGTAGAATTTGAAATTAAATTTACGGACAATAAAACAAACCCAGAAGAATATTAATATATGATAAGTTGTACCGAAAGTTTTGATAATTACCATGTTTCATTCAGATTTATAAAAAAGTAATTTGATGCAGAATGGGAGCGTTGTAAACATCACAAAAAAAAGAGCTCTCCATAAAAAAAATACATTTGTAAGAAAATCTTCAAGGCCATGAAGTGAAAACTTTGAACAGTTATTTTCGATAGGCAAGTGAAACTTTTTGCCAAATTTTATCGTTCTAAATTGTTTTAGATAAGAGTTACGAGTGATTGAAAAATATGCCTTTTTCACATTTTTCGGAAATACCTTATTTATTAATTAACCAATCGTGTCGACCAACACCTCATTTAGTAGGTTCTAAAAATGCGCATACAACACGCTTCCTTTTGATACTTAAAACTTTTATTCTGTAGTTGAGAAGTCACAAAAACTGCCACAATTAGAGTTTTTGTTATTTTAAACACATAGTATAAATAACTAAGAAGTAAAAAGGTGTTAACAAAACTTTTTTTGTATTATGCGCTGTACCTTCTTCCAGAAAAACCATTCAAACACCTGTGGATTTTTGTTGCAAAAATGGTATTAAAATAATGCTAAGTTTCCTACACTATTAATGGGTCGTCCAGTCCCAGGTGTAAGATAGCGAAGAGAGGGTAATGGCGTACTACAGTCGTGGATTCTCGAAGCCGGAAAGAAATTATTATATCAGGGGAAAAAACTTCTTTCAATAATCAGAGCTATAGACCATTTCCGGTAGGACAACTGGCCAGATAGATGGGGATATTACAGTAATACAATCTCTAGATTGAACACCGTACCGGCCGAATAATGCCTATGCCTTGTCAAGAGAGGGTATCTCCAGATAGACAGATTCGCGTACAGACGCATAAAGACTGGACAACGGAACAATATATCCAGGACCAAATGGCTGACCCAGACATTGAAACAATACTTTCCCTCAAGAAGAGACATCCAGGCACGATGAGGCGAGGTAGCTAGGTACTCGGGAGTCCTGGAGTTATTATGGGCCCAATGGAACTCTCTCCGGAGAATGAAATGTTAAAGAGAATTTAGGAAATAACTGACGGACGAGAAATCAAGTCCCAGCTGGTTGTCCCGAAAAAAGCACCCGCTGTCCTGGCGGAAGCACATAATGGGATTACCGGAGGTCATCTGAACATGAATAAAACTTTGAATAAATTCGACAACGGTACTAGTTGGTAAATTACTACGAAGACGGCAGAGCTTGGTCCCTGAAATGAGACATCTGTGTTGGCAGAAAGGGCCCGAAGACCCACACCAAGGGCAGAATGCAGACATACAATGTAGGCGCCCGGTTTGGGAGAACTGCCATTGATGTCGTCGGTCTATTTCCCGAGAGGGGGAACAAATAGATTCTGATCGCAATGAATTACTTCAGCAAATGGCCTGAGGCATATATCATTTATTGTGGCGACGGTGTTGGTAGAATTTCGATGTCTAAAAACGCTGAGGTTGACGTGATTTCGATTTCTATTACCAACTAGACTGGTACCCGAAATGACTAAAAAATTCTTCGGACGATTGAATTGTATGCATAAGGGCGCCTACTTAATGCGAAGAAGTTTTTGAATTTGAAGCAGCTTATACGATACCAGATTTGATATATATATATATATATATATATATATATATATATTATAGTTTTTATAAATTTCCACATAACACATATTTATGATTAATTAATTAGTTCACATTTTGATTGATTATTATGTTTATTTTTTTAAGGTAAATCAAATTATATCGACATCGGATGACTGGGATACTAAAAAATATTCTGTGTGCAAATACTTGTCAAATGTTACCTATACTGACTTAGATCATCTAAATATTTCTGTTGAACTTCTGAGAAAACGGCTAACCGCCTTGTATTATTATCAATGGAAAAACTATTTTAATGGTCTGGTTCTACTAATAAGACAAAAGGAGAATTTATTCGACTTAACTGAGGGTTACAACTTGGAAAATGTAAGTAGGGGCATTTACAATAACTCATTTTTACAATACAAAACGATGATGAACAGTAAATTATTAGGGAAAAAAATACTTACACTACATAACTAAATATTGCTTTGTGTACATAATTTGTTTGAAGAAAGTGAAACTGTTAAAATTTTTCTCGTATAAACACAATTTTTTTTCTCTTGAGGGGTATTCTTAATTCTGAATTTCTTTTAGATGTGTCAACATGTTCAGGTTGTAAAGCTCGACGCCGATCACCAATCTATATTGATGGGAGATAATGTTAAGGAGGTATCGGATCTAATCAATGGAATACTCCAAGAAAAAAAATTGTGAACATTTATCTCGAATAAAGTTTGTGATAATAATGGCATTTTGATTTCTATAGTACATCCAGTAAATTATATACGACTATATAAATATTCCATACTTGTGGCTACTTTAATTTACCCAATAAAAGAGAATTTATATTTAAAAAGAACCAACTTCTACTGGCTTAAAATAAAAACCGTTTAGAAACCATGTGCAATCAAACATTTATATTTTCTGAAATATATTCTTTTCTTATCTGACTTAAGATACAATTCTTTTGAATATTTTTGCGTATTGTTATCTCTTTCACTCTTTGCCTCTCTCTTTCTCCCTCTCTCTTTCTCCTTCTCTTTAATTTGTTTTTTTTTCTATATTTTCTACATATTTTTTAACTTTTTTAATTCGATTTATTATTTGGACAACATTCTATAAGTGTAATTATAATTCAGCCTATATTGCAACCACACTGGATATGTTTGTGTGAGGTCACCCAATATAATTTATTTATCAATTTCTCAACCTCCTGTACAACTATAATTCAACTCCACACGTTGTTACATTCAGTCCAGGGGCGTAACTTCGAATCGAATGTATTCCAGAATGTATGGACGATGTTGGAGAACAGGAAAACGAGAACAACACCATTGCACTCACTGTCAGACCGAATGGTGGAAAGATTCAACAGGATCTTGGAACAACACCTATCCAAGGTCGTCAGCAATAACCAGCGTGATTGGGATGAGCATATTCCCCTATTCCTGTTGGCATATCGCTCTGCCGTACATAATAGTACAGGCCTGACTCCAGCCAGGGTCCTATTTGGAAAGGAGCTGCTATTACCCTGAGATTAGGCTTTTGGCTCCCCCGTAGAACCTTCCCAAGACATTGACGATTATGCCGACTAGCTCCGACATAACATGCTGGCAGTACACAAATTAGTCCGAACGCAGATGTTGACCACCAGTGACCGTATGAAGACGCGATACGACCTCAAGGCCAATTCAGTTGGGTACCAAGAGTGGGACAAAGTCTGGCTGTCAACCCCCAACGGAGCAAGGGTAAATCCGCAAAGCTTACACCCGCCTGGGATGGTCCATACGAGGTGGTCAAGAGGCTTAATGACGTCTACCGGATCCGTTGAAACCCCAGGGCTAAATCGACTAGATCGAGTCGCTTTCTACCATGGAGAGGATGTTTCTGACCGGGAGGATCAGAATTAAAGGGGGGGGGGCAGTGTTGCGAAATTTACCTAAGCCAACCCTGTTTCATTTCAGTACGATATCGAGAGCTTCTAGGAAAAAAAAATGTTCTCGCAATGGCTCGGCAGCAGTAGGAATGATGATTGATTATACGAGAATTTTTGATGCTGGTTTTAAAAGGATGCAGATCACAATCGCATCTCAGTTAGTACAGCGAAGAGCTTACATGTAGAAATGTTATTGTGATTTGAATCAGCTGTTCTGTATAATTTGATGTAAATAAAAGTTCTAGAAAAGTGAAAGTGAATATTAGTTGTATAATTTTTAATTGGACCCACGAAATCTATAGCAATATTAATAAACCATATACTACAAATATATCTTAAAATTCAGTACAATTTCATTAATTGAAGTTAAACACACATAGTAATCCATTATGATTTCAGTTTTACATAGAACACGTAAAGAAATTTAAAGAAGCCACTGTTAATTACTATTAAATATACATAATTTTTTGTTGACATGTTTTTTCAGTGAAAAAAGACATTAAGAAATT
This sequence comes from Octodonta nipae, assembly GCA_034190945.1. Taxonomy (NCBI): domain Eukaryota; kingdom Metazoa; phylum Arthropoda; class Insecta; order Coleoptera; family Chrysomelidae; genus Octodonta; species Octodonta nipae. Next base: position 158,011,613 of record CM067217.1, on the reverse strand, counting down.
TCATGACCATTTTGAAAACTTTTGAACTAATTAAAGTAAGAACTTTCGTAATTCAAATCAAATTCCCTGGAATGTCAGATCTAGTTATTTATCTTAACACTTATCTGTGCATAATTCCACGATTTTTATAATCTTAGTCAAATTATATGAAACGTATCCGGTATAAATAAAAATAATGTAACTTAACAGTCTAATGTTAAAATTAATACAATATTATCAAAAATAAATTGATCAATTTCAACATAAATGTGATTTCACAGCCCCACAAAAAAAAAGCATTGGACCGGACCTATGTGGACCTATGTTTTTGGGGTCGCTGACTCCGAATCCGGGGTCGATTTGACCTCATTAGGTCAGGTTCAAGGTCAAGCCAAGGTCAAATCTCCAAAATCTAATCAAAAAATCTGAAAAAAATTCATACATATGTTTTTTGGGTCCGACTCTGGAACCTAACCTAACCTATTGGTATCAAACCGACCCTGGATTCGAAATCAGCGACCCCAAAAACATTTATATGATTTTTTTCAGATTTTTTTATTAGATTTTGGGGATTTGACCTTGGCTTGACCTTGAACCTGACCTGATGAGGTCAAACCGACTCCGGATTCGCATTCAGCTACCCCGAAAACATAAGCCTACATAGGTCCGGTCCGATGCACCAAGACATTTTTTTTTGTGGAGCTGTGTTTTAGTTGATAAACCATATTGACAACGCACTGAAAATTTTATTTCGTTCAATAATATGACTGTGTAGAATAATTTTAAGGAAAGTTCAAAACTTGTTTACTTTACGTTTAATTTAGTTTATGTTTTATGTTCAAGTCAATCCATCTTTATGATTTTCTGTCCAAGCAATCTGGCGGCAGAGTTATCATAATTTGTTTAGCATTGACCGTATGGACGCAAATCATTTTTTATTTTATTTATTGAATGAAATAATTATTATAAAAAAACATATGACCAATAACACTTTGATAAATCCAATATTTAATATACTGCTTTTGTCCGCTGCTTGTGGTTAAAATATAGGGTAGAGTGAAATTATACTTTGCAAGGTGGTACAAAAATCATCAGAAATAATTGTTATATAGCGTTGACCATTAGCAGTTGCCTAGCTGAAATACAAGTTAGGTATTTAAAAAATGTTGTATTGGGTGACAAATAAATACCAGCATATGTAGGATGATCGTACTATAGATAAAAAATAAAGTATACGGTACTCCTTTACAGAAAAATAAACAGAATATGCGTTTTTACCCTTAGAACTTAAATAAGATATCCTAATTTTAATAAATTGCATATGTTGTCCATTGTTTGAAATACAGCAATAGATCACTGTTCATCGACATTTACATACAATACGCCAAAACATTTTACTAAGGTGTATATGTCGAATAATTAATAACCGAAAATTGCTAAAATCATGTGGCCTTGTGGAAACTCTTCAACAACTAGACTCAACATTATAACATATTTGCAATTGTAATCACCTCTTACTTAATATCAATTAGTGAATAGTGATATACATATTTATATATGTTCATTCGTCTGGACTTCACTGCTTGGTTACGTTGCACAAACTGACCGTTCCTTTATTTACAGAGTTAAAATTACAATAAATTTTCTTACTCCTATCTTCTAATTCTATTTTATTTACCTACTTTCTTTTTCCTATTTGATACAATGATAATTCCCCAAGATATTTAATTCCCTAAGATATTTCATTACTTAATATATCATATTTTATTCCCTAATATTCTTATCCTATTTACAGTCTTCTTTTCTTTCTTCTCTTCATTATTTCTTCCTCTTGTAGTAGGGCTTGTCGCGGTCTTTTCATCCTGTATCTCATGTTCGTCGTAGTCGGTTGCCTCTCTCATCAGTGGGTTCCTTTTGTTTTTATCATCTTCGCTCTCTTCTTTCCTCGCCTTTTTGTTTTTATCATCTTCGCTTTCGTCCGTTTCTGTCTCTGTCTCTATGTTTGCTTTCTTCTTATTTTTCCTGCGTTTTCTCCAGTTCGTTGCTTCTTGGAAATCCATATCCGTGTCGCTGTCCTCCTTTCTTGATTCTTCCATTGGCGTCCCTTCGTTTTTTAACGTTTTCTTTTCTTCCTCTCTCCTTTTTTCCTCTTTTCTCCGGGCGATTAGTTCATTGACCTGAACTACAAGCTGCTCAAGCTCTGGGATACTCAGGTCCTCTGGCACCTTCATTCTGCCGCTTCTTCCTTCACGAATTCTTTTAAATATATTCGGATACGTGGATTTATAAAAACCACTTCTCCGCTGACTTTATTTACACCACTCACTCACTGACTCACTATGCCACTTTAATCTTTTCGGGTAAAACCCCACTAATTGCCGGAAAAAACCAAGGGTTCGCCGGCAGCCAGGTAGTCGCCGCTGTGTCGGGTAGTTCCCTATCTCTCACCTTTTCAGGAAAGGGAGAACTATGCAAGTCGACGTTCACACTCTGAATGAATGAATGACCGTTCCTGACTGAGATCTTTAATGGAAAGCAACAATCAAGTTTGATGAAGTAGTAATAAAGGATTTTTGCTTTGCTTGGCACCGACTTCAAAATATACTAGATTGGTAGGTAATTAATTTGTACTGAATGAGCACCTTTTAATGTTTACATTTTTTACTTCCTGGGTAGGTACCTAACAACATTGAATGTGTTATTTATTTGCTAGAGTTGTATTTTGTTATAATTATTTTTAGCTTTTTAGTTATAGGTGGAAGTTGGTTATATTTTTTTTAAATTGTTTTATGGTTGAATGGATACGTCAATAAATAAAACTGCCGCGTTTGGGGTGATAACAATGCTCAAATTCATGTTAAGACACCGTTACGTCCAGAAAAACTGACTGTTTGGTGGGCTTTACGTGCTGGTGGAATACTTGGTCAGTACTTCTTTAAAAACAACAGTCAGGTGATCGCTATAGAGCTATGATTACTAACTTTTTCGTTCACCAATTGAACAATCATGATGCACCCGAGCTGTGGTTTCAACAAGACGGGGCAACATGTCACACAGCTCGTGCCACAATTGATTTATTGAAAGAAACGTTTGGTAACCGCATAGTTTCAGGTTTTGGACCCGTGAATTGCCCTCCAAGATGGTGTAATTTTACGCCGCTTGACTATTTTCTCTGGGGATACGTGAAATCGCTAGTCTACACCGATAAGCCCGAAACGATTGACTACTTGGAGGACAACATTCGCCGCGTTATTGCCACAAATGTGGGAAAAAGTCATCGAAAATTGGACCTCCTTTACATGTGGTTATTTCCAAGAAATCTAAAATACAAAGTATACGGTACTCCTTTACATAAAAATAAGCAGAATAGGTGTATTTACCCTTAGAATTTAAATAAGGCATCCTAATTTTAATAATTTGCATATGTTGTTTATTGTTTGCAATAGGTCATTGTTAATCGATATTTACATACAATACGCCAAAAACATTTTACTTTGGTGGTATGTCGAAAAATTATTATTTGTAATTGTAATCACCTCTTACTTATCACCAGAATCGCTTGTGGTCGAAATTCGACCAGTTATGTTAATGGGTAATGAAATTCAACTTCTTGATCATATATAATTAATATAACTTTATTTGTGTTGAAATTGGTAATTCTGAATTTAATATGACAACGTGGAAATTAAAGACAAAAATTTAGTTACCACGAAATTTTGTAGCATTAAATAATTCAGCATTTAACAGGTAGAATAATATGAAAAATATAATATAGGTAAATGACAATGCCATTTGAAAGTATTGAATAGTTATGAAGTAGTGTATATCTAGAAATTTCAAAATAATTTGTTTTAATATATTACTACAATTTATTCAATTCCCATTTGTACATTTAATAAATACTACATGGGTGACCGAGCTTTACTATTAAATTCAAGGATTTATCAAAAATGTTGGTACATATATCCATATAATCGGACATTTGCTGTATAAACTATTTGTTCCCAAGAACGAATGTTTCAATTTAATTTCAATTCTCTAACATTTATTAAACTGCTCATTATAATAATTCCACTTCACAATATATTTCCACCAACCTTTATATATAACTGCTAATGGACTGCCCAACATAAAAATGTTGTTAACAGTTTTCTAACTACCTTATGTAATTATAATAATTCTACGCTGTTCTATATTTTAACTACCCTGTATATACAACTGCTCATGGACCACGAATCACATTTTTTTACATTTTTTCTGCCACTCCAATCATTCTTTATATGCGACTGTGTATGACCCACCATATTTACTCTTTTTATTTCTAATTTTTTAAAACTATCTTCTATAACTATACTTTAATCATTATATATATATATATATATATATATATATATATATATATATATATATATATATATATATTTATATATATATATATATATATATATATATATATATATATTATATATATATATATATATGTATATATGCAACCCATGGTGGTCTACCCAATATACCATTTCCTTTTCTAACATTTGTTCTAATTACCTCTCGTACTACATTGCATCTACCCTATGTATGCAACTGCCTGAGGGATACGAAATGTTACATTTTTATTCTAATATTTTTAAGCCACACTGTATAACTATAAACCTACTCGAGCATATATTTACACCATCCTGTATATGCATTCTTATATAATATTTTTTGTACACCCTATATAGTTGTAGTTCTACTGCGCTCTTTATTCCATGAACCCTGTGAACTCAATCACTAAGTGGCTAAGGGGCTCTTTTAGTTTCTACATTTTTTTAACTATCTTCTGTAACTATAATTCAAGTGCGCCCTATATTTAAATCATTAAATATTTTCAACTGATAGTGGCTACCCTATAAATCATTTGTTTTTCTAATATTTTTTATAATCACCCTGTATATTTATAATTCCTCTCACTCTATATTGCATCTATCCTATATATGCAATTGCTTATGGGCTAAAAAATGTTGCATTTTTGTTCTAACATATTTAAAAATATATATATTACTTTAATTTTTCTCTAGCACATATTTCCACCATACCTGTATATGTATCCCTATATATTATTTTTTGCACGATCCTGTTTAACTAAAATTCTACTGCGCCCTCTATTCCAATTACCCTATAAATGCAACCGCTAATAAGCTACCCTATATAAATATTTTTTTCTAACGAGCCTGTATAACTATAATGAAACTCCATTTAATATTCTAAACAGTCGTACATGCAATTGGGTCACCCAATACAACATTTAGTTTCTAACATATCTGGAATCACACTGTATAATTGTAGTCAGCGCCTTATATCTCAGTCTATTTATATATGAATATGTAACAACTTTAAAGATAACTTTATTGTGTGCCTCGAATTAATATGGAAACAAATAACTTTTTACCCATCGAAAATGTCCTAACCAGCACTTTTTTACATTAAAATATTGAAGGGTTCATCTATAAAAATATAATGCTAGTAAAATAATGGTAAAATTCACATCAATTTGCATTAAAAAAAATTTCAAGAGCAGTTTTATTCTCAAGTAGGTCACCAAATCACCCTGTATTGAACAACGGACCTGAAATAATAGTAACATCACGTGGTAACATCTCGTTCTTTCTCGGTAATAAGATTTTCCCGAGCAATCGATTTTTAGACGTTAAAACCCCAAAATGGAATTTCGACAAAATCATAAAATAAACAAACGTTATGTGTATTATATTATTAGATAAATAAGTAATAAAAAATTTTAAAAAATATATTACCGACTTCCACCTATAACTAAAAAGCTAAAAATAATTATAACAAAATACAACTCTAGCAAATAAATAACACATTCAATGTTGTTAGGTACCTATCCAGGAAGTAAAAAATGTAAACAGTAAAAGGTGCTCATTCTGTACAAATTAATTACCTACCAATCTAGTATATTTTTAAGTCGGTGCCAAGCAAATCTAAAATCCTTTATTACTACTTCATCAAACTTGATTGTTGCTTGGCACCGACTTCAAAAATATACTAGGTTGGTAGGTAATTAATTTCTACAGAATGAGCACCTTTTAATGTTCACATTTTTTACTTCCTGGGTAGGTACCTAAGAACATTGAATGTGTTATTTAGTTGCTAGAGTTGTATTTTGTTATAATTATTTTTAGCTTTTTAGTTATAGGTGAAAGTCGGTTATATATTTTTTTAAATGTTTTATTTTCAACTTTTTAGTTTTTTTTGAACTCAGGTTGTTTTCATTCTTTATTTTTTATGTTGTATGTATAACCTTAATAGACAGAACCAGGTAACATCGAAAGCCTCAACATTACACAATGATACATTTTCATTTAAATTGACATAAATGTTTACGAACAAAATGTACTAGTACGCGTTGACTTAATAAGCCCAAAATATACTTATGCCTTATGGACCACGCCATGTAATCTTTTTTCAACTTTTTTTGACAACTCTGTATAACTATAGATAAATCCACTCCGTCCTATATACCAACCATCATGTACATACGACTGGCCACGGACAAGCATAAATTTGTTAGCTGCCTTCTGTAAACTAAAGGACGGAGTAGAATCCATCCCATACTTACGGAGTCTAATCCGTCCTATATTTCAACCATAGTATATAACTCCTTGTTATAAATTATTTCATTTTTAACATTTTATATTATCGCCCTGTGTAACATTAATTCCTCTCCACACTTTATGCAACTTCTTATGGGCTATAAAAGAAATAATTTTTTAATCACACTGTATACATATAATTCAACTCCAACATATATTTCAACCACCCTGTATATGATTTGCTTATGTCCACATCATATAAAAGTTTTTTAATCACCCTATATAATTTTAATTTCACATTTTTTCCAACATTTTTGTACCACCAAACGTCCAGTCCACCCTATATTCCAACCATACTGTATATACAGCTGCCTACAGACCACTATCATTCTAGTCCGTCCTACGTTTCAATCTTCATGTAAATGCAACTCCTTCTATCACTTTACTTTGTGATTTTGTTTGCTATAACTAAACACCCTGTCTATAAATGCAGTTTAAAGTTTGACATGTGTTGTCACTGAATTTTCTATTAGGCCGGGAGAATGTGACAACCAAAAGCATCGTCTTCGCAAAATGAAAAAAATTGCAATTAAATAGTATTTGCATGGTATGCAAACAAAACGAGCTTGGTACTCTTTGATTTAAGCAGAAAATACTATGCTTTACTACCTATATGCTTGAGATGTACATAGAAAATGTTCTAGTTCGCAATTAAAACTTCCAGTGCCTAAAATTACCGCACTATTACGTTGGAATTAAAATATTTATGAAGACATTTCCGTTGTGTCATTTCGATGAAATTTTTGATAAGAATTTTGGAATTTTCGGCGATTTTCTGCAAAACTACAAGTTGCACGTCTCAGAAAAGCATATGAGATCACCTAAGGATCTTCCTTAAGAGATTAAACGTTAAAAAACTATACACATCCATAAGGAGTTATCGAAAAATCGACTAAAATATTAGGGATATTGGTCGATTTCCATGCACACATGTTTTCATTCACAAATTTTATCACTTTACCAATAGAATTCTTTTCCAAAATTTGAAGTCTCACCAATCCGGATATATACTCTATTAACCAAGACCATATTCTTACAAAACGGTGCACCACAGGAGAAGAAATCAGGTAACAAACATACAAAACAATGCGAAAAAAAATACGCGACGAATTAATAACCTCCTCATTTTTGGAAGTCGGTTAAAAATATATTTGCAGCATATACAGGGTGTTCCTAAATTGGAGGTACAAACGAAAAGGGGAGATTCTTTGAATAGTTTTAGGAAGAAAAAGTCCCATAAACATGGCTCCGCAAACGTTTCGTTTCCAAGATACAGAATGTTAAAATTTGAATTTTTTTCAAGTTTTTTTCTCATAGTATCTGCACTTCACAAGATATTCAAATGAAATTTGGCATAGATATTACAATTAATAGTTTACACTTTGTGACATGCCAATTTCGATTGCAAATCTACAGGGTGATATTTTTTCGGGAACACTGTCCACTGTTGTCCTTCAGAACTTTTTTTTGGTGAGCCACTGGTACTTTCAAAAATTGTAAAGAAAAGCTTTGTTGTTATATCAAACTTTATGTTCTCTTGTAGTTTTGTCGTTTCTACTACCGGTTTGGAGAAAAAAAATTTGAATGATTCTCTTGAAATCCTCAGAAAATTCCAAATTGTCATAGAAATCTAGTTACCTACCTAGTAGGCTGTAGTGAATGAATAAATTTATTGTTAGTTTTGACACATCAAATTAAACTCCTGTGTTTTGAAAATTAAAGATGGTTGCATTTTAATATCAAAACATGCCGAATTTTACGAATTCCGAAATGGCTGACATGCATTTCATGTAAGGTCTTGCAAATGGTAATTCAAGAGAAGCTAAGCGTCTTTACATGGAACGCTATCCCAATAGAGTGATGCCTGGTCATCGGATGTTGTCTAATATTCAAAGGCGTCTTTCAGAAACTGGATCTTTTTCTGCGAAAAATATTAATGCAGGTAGACCACGAAGTGTGAGAACACCACGACTCGAAGAGGCAGTGCTGAACGAAATAGAAGAACATCCAGGAACCAGTACAAGAAAAATTAGTGTTACCTTAAATACAAGTCATCAAGTTGTTTGGCGGATCTTGCGGGATTCTTTGCTCTATCCTTATCATATTCAGAGGGTGCAGGCGCTCTTGCCTCGAGATTGTCATCCAAGAATTATTTTTTGTCAGTGGTACCTCAACAGACTATTGAACAATCCTCATTTTGATTGCCAAATCCTATTCACTGATGAAGCCTGTATCTCAAGGACTTCAATCATAAATTTTCATAATGAACACATATGGTGAGAATCCACATGAAATTGCAGAAGCTTATTTTCAAGAGGAATTTTCATTAAATGTGTGGGGTGGTAATATTGGCGATTATTTGATTGGTCCTTTCTTCTTGCCAGGGCGACTTACTGGTCAATCATACAGACATTTTTTAGAGAACGATTTGCCCTTGTTATTGGATGATATACCTCTTATGATGCGACGTGAAATGTGGTTCATGCACGACGGTGCTTCTGCTTATTTTAAGTGATTAGTACAAGGGGTAAATCCTAAGTACCTGAATTCTAAATAACAGATTTCAAAAATAAAGCAGATTTTATATAATGCAAATGTGTAAATTAGGATAATCCTTAATTACCTACCTACTTTTACGCTACATTAAGTAATGACATTTTTAATACTTATTTTATGGATTTTTAGAAAGTAAACTATACAATGAACTGTATGGAATAGGACCCTTATCTGAATTCATTAGTTTATTATTTTTATAAATCATAATGCTTTCGTAAGAGTCCAGTTCTTATAATCATTTACTTGCTTAACTAATTTTAAAGAAGATAAATCTACAGAGTGGTTGTGTTCTAAAACATGATGTGCCACACTAGATTTATCCGGTCTTCCGTATTTCAAATGAGCAATATGCTCTTTAAAACGGGTACTGATAGATCTGCGTGTCTGTCCATAATACTTTAAATCACAATCATTACATTTGATTTCATAAATACCGGACTTCTCGAAATCAGCAAGTTTATCTTGAGGATTGCCCAACAATTTCTGTAGTGTTGTAGTTGTTCTATACACTGCCTTCATACCAAGTTCTTTAAAAACTTTCTCAAAGCCCCTAGTATAACGACTGTACGGAACCGATACAAACTTTTGTTCTTGTGACTCATTTCGAAAAGTTGACACTTCTTTCGTTCGTAACCGAAGCCGTTTCTTCCTAATTAATTTATCTATAATATCTGTTGGATAACCATTACATGCAGCTATTTCCCTAATAGTTTTCTTTTCATTTTCAAACCTCTCTTTATTGAGAGGGAATGTCAACAACCGATGTACAAGGAAATTAATCCCCGCCATTTTATGTTGTTGACAGTGAAAAGACGTATTAGGTAAATATCTATATGTGCTAGTATCCTTCCTATATATATCAAACTCTAACTTATCACTATCATTTCTTAAAACTAATACATCTAAAAATGGTAGAGTACCCTTTTGTTCCTTTTCATATGTAAATTTAATAGAAGCAAACCTATTGTTAAGATACATAACAAAATCATTAACATTGAGCTCATTAGTATTAAATATAGCAAATATGTCATCCACGTACCGTATCCATACCCTGGGAAAATACTGGGAGTCATTTTTTGCTTCAACTTCGAACCTGCCCATGAACAAGTTGGCAAGAAACGGCGACAGGGGGTTAAAATAAAGGTTTGGTGTTAGGGTGCAAAACTATGTTTTTACATTTGTGACACACCAAAGGTTCCAAAGCTTTTCCATTAACACTCTGTATCTTGAAAACGAAACGTTTGCGCACCCATGTTTATAGGACTTTTTCTTCCTAAAACTACTCAAGGAATCTCCCCTTTTCGTTTGTACCTCCAATTTAGGAACACCCCGTATGTCACATCTCGTTAAAAGAACATTAAACAATTTTAGACTGAGTGCTATTTTAGTTGACATCTTAAAAGTAATTTAAAAGATTGCCTTTGAACGTAATAATGGATACACATGGTTTACCAAAATATTAATAAATTGTTATTAGATTTGTGATAAATTCATGACTGAAGAAATAAAATGCAACAATTAGCTTTAGAATCTCTAAATAGTTATTATAGTTACGTAAAACGTTTCATGTGGATTCTTCTGTAAATGCCCAAACTTCTTATAATTTAGTTTGAACACTTTCTTAGTCGCTGTTGTCATGTAAAAAAGTAACGTCATAAATGGTTAGAAAAGAGTGACTTTAGAGCATACATCTTAGTAGGTAAAAGTCAATTATTTAAGCAATATTTATACTTCCCTACACATTAAGGTAGTTGTTCATAGTGGGCGCCATCTCAGTTGGTTTTTACAACTAATTTATATTTAATTTATTTATTTTAAAAGAAATAAATAAAGATTCTTTATATACAGTACCTTTCGAATGGTATACGTTTCATTACCCTCCTTTCAAAATAAAGGCCGTAAAAGGGGAGTGCGTTTAGCTCTTTGCGGATTAATAATAGTATATGATATCAATTAGTAAATAGTATAATTAGTGGTCCCCTTGACATTCGGTAAATAAGCCTTAATTATTGGTATCTCATGCTCCTCGTCTGTTTGTCTCGGTTTTGACTTTAGGGCTCTTTCTATATTTCGGTCTGTAAATCCGTTTTGTCTCAGAGCTGTTTTTAAACTGTCCATTTCCTGTTTGATGTTATCCTGGTCAGCTAGTCTTTGTGATCTGGTTACTAAAGTCTTGACGACAGCTTGTTGTTGGGCTGAGTGGTGATGAGAATTAGCATGAAGGTGTCTGTTGGTGTGAGTTGCTTTCCTATATACTGTAGGGCCAAGGCTTCCATCTTCCTTCCTATTTATGAGAACGTCAAGGAACGGCAGTTGATTGTTGGCTTCAACCTCCATGGTAAATTTTATTTTGTGATGGATGCCATTAAGGTGGTATAAAAAAGTATTGAGGTGTTCCCTCCCATGAGGCCAAATCACAAATGTATCATCCACATATCCCAACCATAAACTGGGTTTAAGAGTTGTTGTTCTTAGTGCCAACTCCTCAAAGTTCTCCATAAAAAGGTTCGCTTTAACTGGTGAGAATTGCGATCCCATTGGAGCTCCTTCCAATTGTTTGTATAGTTGGTTCTCGTAAACAAAATAGGTGTTCATCAGACAGTGCCTTGTTAAGTCTACAAGGTGTTGAGGTGGTTTGTATTTTTCTATTATGATATCCAAGGCTTCGTCGATAGGGATGTTGGTGAAAAGGGATACTACGTCAAAACTTACAAGAAGACACTATGGTTGTAAAACCGTTTTTCTAAGTATTTCGATGAAATGTGTCGAATTTTTCAGATATGAGTCTGCATCCTCTGCAAACGGTTGAAGTTGTTGGGCTAGGTATTTGGCTAGGTGTTGTGTTGGGCATCCAATTGAGCTTACTATTAGCCTCAAAGGTGCACCTTCATTATGTACTTTTGGCAACCCATAAAATTTCGGACATCTCGATGACTTTTCACGCGGAATGAGTTGCAGTTGGAGATTTTTGTCGATCCTACTTGCTTGGATTTTGGTCTTGGTTGTTTTCTCCAAATAAGTTGTTGGGTCAGTAGTAATTTGTTTATATGCTGCATCTTGTAGCAATGTTTGAATTTTGTTTGAATAATCCGCTGTATCTACAATTACAGTCGCATTTCCTTTATCAGCAGGTAGAATGACAATGTCCATGTTGAGGCGAAGTTGTTTCATAGCCTCATTTTCTTCTATAGATAGGGTCCTTTTGGGTGGTTTAGACTTTCTTAGAACATGTGACACATCTTGTCTAATTATTTCAGCGGTGTTCGCATCTAATTTTGAAACTGCTGTTTCCACGCCACATATTATGCTCTCTGTTGGTATGTGAGAGGGAGCAATAGCGTAATTGAATCCCTTAGCCAACACGCCAATCGAGAAAGAGTTCAATTGGACCGAAGATATGTTATAAACGGTTTTATTCGTTTCCAATTGCCGTGAGGTTGGACTGTGACCGTTATTTTCCGAGAAAAATTCGTTTTTGGGTTTCTGTTGGAGCTTCAATTTGTTAAATTTTGTCTGTTGTTGCATTGTTGTCAACTCTGCATTCGTTTCGGCCCTAAATTCACTAATCTCATCGAATTTATCCCATATTATTGAGTGGAGGATATTGCTTACCTGTAAGAGTTTAGTATTAAGAACATCCAATTCTCTTCTGACATCACTTATGGCTTCCCTAAGTAGGGCACAACAAGCTTTCCATAAGATATTCTGTGTTTTTCTGTTGTTTTTCCAGAACTATACTGTCATGTTTTTCGGAATAACTCCTTTATCACGGCATCGTTGTAAAAAATGTAGATCGCACAAAAGTTTGCTTCTTTTCGCGCGTAATTGCTCAAATGTTTTACACAAATGGAAAGTATTCTCCCCGTAGAGATTCACTATATCTGTTTTTAAGTTTTCGCGGGCACTAAATGTTTTAGGTGGTTTCCGGGAATTCATCCGCGTAGTAGATAACTGATCAACGTTTCGGCAGAGTCACATCTGCCCTCTTCAGGACGGTTCGCATAATTCTCGTAACCTTCTGCTTTCGCTTCTAGTTACTCGAATACTAAGGTTTTCAGAAGCGCTCGCGCTGTTATATAGTCGCGGCGCCGCGCCTATTGGTTGGCACCGTGAACGGCTGCGTGTGATTAGCCCTGGGCGCTCAGTGGCTACGCCTCCCGCCTGGTGATTTGTTATTGGACGGGTCAGAACTTATCAAATTGTTGGAAAATTCTATTAAACACCGTACCGGCGAAAACTTAAAAACATATATATATATATATATATATATATATATATCTTCACAAACACAAATGCTTTTTTAAAAAAATATATTTTTATTTAAAACACAAATTAAATATTTTACTTCAAAAATTACGTTAAACAATATAAATGAGATAATTGAATGCGATACACTTAATGACGCTCACAGCCATCGCATGTGCATTTATAAGCTACGTGTTGCATTGTCAGCATCAGCAGTTTTACACGTGCGATAGGCATTTGCGTATTTACTGGGAATTGCTATATCGTGTAATATGACACCATGTGAACGACTCATTTGACCGGTTATACGGTGTTGTCATATTATTATTCTAAGTATTGTTTAGGACGTATATAACAACTCTCCTTACAAAGAAAAAGTTGCTGTTTTACAGGAACTTTTCTGAAAATAGAATGAAATATAAAGGTTGTATACATATGAAATTTGCAGAAAGCAAAAGTGAATAAAATAGCGTAAATTAGCATTAAGGTCATTTATAATAAAACCTAAAATAATACAGTTTTTAGCGATAAATAAGTTTTACAAAACAATTTTTGAAATTAGTTTGGGGTACTTGATGTCTTCAGTTTCGTTCGGTCGAAGGTTCCGTCTCAATCTTGGCAACAATTATGAAATTCTGGTTGTGGGTGATGGACTTTCTCTGGTTGTATTGCGTTTACGCCAAAGCGTTTGGAGGACAAATACAGCGACGATTATTATTATGGAAAATATTGTCATGTAGAAATGTTCTTTTTGACGAATGGCTGATTTATTAATTCGTCTAGGTCCTTTGAATAGTCGTTGAGTGGTTTGCGACGTTTAACTCCTCGAAATTCAATTCATGGAGTTTCAAAGGTTTAAGTTCGGGAACGACAATTTTTTCTGGTATGGTATCGCAGCAGTTGAAAGGGATAAGAACTGGTTGATAGTTGTCAAGGGTGTTGCTGCTTTTTGTGGCTTCTGCTTCGATTTTGGTTATTCCAATGAAGACACTGCAATCTTTCTGAAGTTTTAATAAAGAGTTAACATTGAGTGTTAAGGGTTTTGTATTGATGTCGGTACAGGTGATGGTAATGCTGAGAGGCTCGGTAACCATAATTAACCACACGTTGGTTTCGAGTTTTTGAACGTGGTACCCGTGACCAGAAATCAAGGCACTGTGACAATTGTCCGGCACTTTTTTAAAATTTCGTAAAAGTTGGGCCTCGCACAAAGCATTTGAGTCTATCGGATGTTCAACGGTTTGCACGCACTAAGGTCTTTTATCGGAATATACAGTAAGGAATCGTCGTTTTTTGCTATATATTTATCAGTGATTGAGAGTACATGATATAACCCAGTTCTATCATCATAGATGGGAATTGGGTATAAGCGGAGAGCAGTAAATGATTGCTGTTCAATAAGTGAAATTCTGAGTATAAATACAAGGTCGGAATCTGTTTGAAAAGCTTCTAATTCTGTAATTTCTAAGTATCGTGCAATACTTGAATATTTGACGGGCAAAGGTAAATTATTTTTCACGAGATTCTGTGATATTTCCTGTAAGGCGGCAATGAAATGTTCGGGAGTTAAAATTGAAGTATGGATAATTTTTAGACGGGCAAAAGTTATGGAATTAAGAACATCATTTAAGTTGTCTTCTAGAATAATTTTCCATCAGTTTTTCCGTCATTTCTAGAAATGAAAGTTTTGTTTCCACGTACGCCATTTTGTCGTTTACTTTACGAATCATATTTTCCATTTTTCGAATATTTTCGTTAAATATTTTCTCGTCGACCTGAATGTGTTGACTAGTCTCGTTAAAGTTCTTTATAACTGAGGTGGTTACACTGATTTGGTTTTTCAAAAGGTTTTCGATCTGCAGTTGTCCTTTTTTAAACTATTTATACTGTTGGTGAAGTACTCGCCGTCGGCGGCTTCTAAGTTACCAATTATGGCTTTGAAAATTGATCCGGCGCCATCGATTAGTCCACGTTTGTACCTTCGAGTGTCCATGTGGATTTCGGTGAATTTGTTTTTGACAGAGTTTGAGATTTGGTTAAGTAAGTTGATGTGTGATTGAACGTCAGCACGGAATACATTGGTTGGGTGGACGTTAGTTTTAGTGATAAAGTTAGTGCATCGAGAATTCTGTCGTTGGTAGTAACAGCTTGTTCTAGGGCGGAGAGATTTCTATGAACTAGAAGAGTCCATTTGTGATTTGACACGGCTATATGTGATTCTTCATGATAATAAATCCCTATGGTATTATTGATTGGCTTTATTTCAAATTGGTATGCTGCCGATCCGAACAGTAGGATGACCCTGTAAAGAAATCAGTCTTCTGTGAAAGGTTTCATACGGTCAAAGTTTGATTGTCAAGGTTTTTACGGAAAGCTTTAGTTGTCTGACAGATTTGACAGTTTCTAATGAAGTTTTCTACGTCTTTTGTAATACCTTGCCAGTTATACTTTTCCTTTAATTCGTCTAATAGTTTCGTTGATCCCTCTGTGTATGTTGTTTTTACCGTTATGGAATTGATCTAGTATTATTGGCACTTGATCTGTTCCTACTGTTGTTGTTATGTTCTGACAGACTTTCCACTTTATGTCTGTTTCTGCGAATATAAACGAAAGCATTTCGAGTATAGGTATGTCTAAGTT
The DNA here is from genome assembly GCA_034190945.1 of Octodonta nipae. NCBI lineage: Eukaryota > Metazoa > Arthropoda > Insecta > Coleoptera > Chrysomelidae > Octodonta > Octodonta nipae. The sequence goes on along the minus strand of CM067217.1, from coordinate 157,995,537 downwards.
ATTTTCAACGCAGTATAGTTCAGAGTCAGTTAGAAGGTCTTTGCTCTTGTAAATTGAGGCAAATAATACCTCGTTCACAGTGTCGAAATCAGTTGGTAAGGGAATAATGTAATATCGTCTTTTTCGAACGCTTTTACTGTTGAAAATATTGATTTTGAATTGTTCGAAGTCGGCGTTCTCTTCGAAGATATCCTCAAGAATTTGGTTATGAAAATCTTTTAAATTGCCGGATTGAAAGAAAACTAAGATATTTTTGTTTTCTCTATCAAGGAGTTGGCAGTTGGAACTGAATTTTACTACAGTCGATAAGTGAGACGGTCTTATACAGTTCTACGAATGTCCGAAATTCTGTAAAAATTGAGTTGTCCTCGTCGTCGGTGTGAAGTTGTTCTGTATCACTGTCTTCGTTTTCGTTTAAGTGAGTTATCTTGAAGTGTTGGAGTTTGGTGTTTGATTGAAAAGTCATACATTCATCAAAATGGTTGATTCGAATGCGTGAAAGGGCGTCTGCGTTTTTATTAACTTTTCCTTGTTTGTATATAATTTCATAATCGTACTCCTCGAGTTTGAGGCGCCATCTGGCAAGTCGATTACCTGGATCTTTAATAGAAAAGATCCACGTTAACGGGCGGTGGTCTGTCAGAAGTTTAAACTTTCGTCCAAAAATTATTGGCCTGAAGTGTTTAACGGCCCAAACAATAGCCAGAAGTTTATGCTCTATTGTGGAGTATCGGGTCTCAGCCTTGCAGAGGGTCCTAGATGCGTATCCATTTGGCAGATCTTTGCCTATTGGTCCCTGTGAAAGCACAGCGCCGACTGCAAATGCGCTAGCGTCAGTTGTCAAAATAAAGGGCTCATTGAAGTCGGGATAAATTAAAATTGGGGTCGAAGTGAGGGCTTGCTTTAATTCATTGAAAGAATTACCGCATTCATAACTGAAATAGAATGAAACATCTTTTGCAGCAATTTTGTGAGTGGTTTTGAAATTTTAGCAAAATTGGGTATGAATCGACGATAATACCCGGCTAATCCCAGAAAGGATTTGATATCTTTTGATTTTGGGGCTGAGGAAATTTCAATATACATTCTACCTTTGATGGATTCGGTTTAACTCCATCTTTGGTAATCAGATGTCCGAGATAGGCCACTTCTTTGCGAAGAAATTCGAACTTATCGGGTTGGATTTTGAGGTTTGCCTTTCGTAGGCGTTTAAAAACATCAGTAAGACGAGACAAATGTTCGTTGATAGTGGGAGAGTATACGATTATGTCGTCCATATAGACGAGACAACGTTCGTTTTGAATTCCTAAAAGAATGTCGTCCATAACCTTCTGGAATGTTGAAGGGGCATTCTTTAGACCAAAGGGCAACCTTACGAATTCGTAGTGCCCATTCTCAACGGTAAACGCGGTTTTGGAAATGTCTTTTGGGTCAATCTCAATCTGATGGAATCCTGAGGCGAGGTCAAGTGTTGTGAAATATTGGCATTTGCCAAGTTGATCTAATAAGTCCGAAATGTTAGGGAGAGGATGTTTGTCATCAACCGTTAGTTCGTTGAGTTTTCGATAATCAATTACAACGCGCCATTTTTGCTTTCCTGAAGCGTCCAGTTTTTTCGGTACTACCCAAACAGAGGAGGACCAGGGTGAGTTTGAATGGCCTATAATACCTTCGTCTAGCATTTTCGTTACCTGGGATTTAACTTCCTCTTTATAAAAGAGCATTCGGAAGATGGACTTTTTCGACTTCTATGCCTGTTAATAAGGCATCTGTATCTCTAAGGTTGCAGGTAAGTTTACAGATTTGCTCTGTACGTGGCTGAATGGAAATTGTGTTGACGGGGTTACATGAAAAGTTTTTAGGGGTATCTTTACTGATTAAATCGTCTGTTACTTTATACAAGGGAAGTGTTTTGAAATTGGTTACTAGTTGCTTCTTTTCGAAATCAACGATGCAATTATAATGTTCCAGGAAATCGTAACCTAACAATCCATCGAACTCGATATCGATATTGCAAATGTAAACCTTATGGGGATCATTGATATTAAACGGGACGAGAGTCGATTCGTTGATATGAATTTTCTCATTAGTTATTGCCTGAATGACCACATTTTCTTGGAACCTTTCCCTGAAGCGTTTGCAAGTTGGTGGCTTACAAATAGAGAGTCCTGCACCGGTATCCACAAGAAGTTTGTAGTTGGAGTTTACGGACAAGAAGGGTCTTACAGAAATCTCTGTTCGGGGATGTTCATATTGGGGTCGAAGCTGTCTAAATTCAATGTTTGAATGTGTGATTGAAGGTTTGACATGTCCGGGGGTTCTGTTTGAGGGGTAGTGTCCTGAAAATTTGTAGGTGAAATTTCGTCGTAGTTTTCAGAGTAATTTTCGCTCTCGAAGTCTGTTCTAGAGTAATCGTTAAAGTCATTCTGGGAATTGTCGTAGGAGCAATAATCGTTATAGTCGAAGTCTGTGTATTGGTACTGGTTGTGTGTTGGGTTAGAATAAGTCTGTTCACTTCTATGATTTTCGAACTCATGATTATTTAGGTGATGAGTACGTTGTTAGCGCTAAAATTAGGGTTCGGTTTAAATTGGTCCGTATTTGGGGGTTGGTTACTTGTTGATGGGCGTTGTTGTTGGGAACTCCTATTGGGAGGAAAGTTTGTTTGGCGAGGTTGTTGATAATTTTGTTGATTAGAATTTTGGGCGAATGGATTAGGGCGAGGTCTTTGAAAGTTTTGCCCAAAACCTTGATTTTGTCCAAAGCTTTGGTTCTGTTGGAATTGCCTCGATCGAGTGATGCATTCATTAACTGAATGGCCCATTCTCTTGCAGAATGTACATTGTTTTGGAGGTGGCAATTGATTGGGTCTTCTGTAGGTTGGAGGTGTATTTTTGAAGTTAGAGAATTTTTGGGTTTCTAGATGGTTCAATTGAATTTCTCTTTTAATTCTAGAGATAGCGGTTAAGATATCTTTTGGGTCGCTTGCTCGAATTAATTGTCCCATTTTTGGCTCTAGGCCTGTAAGCAGGCTGTTTAGTGCTATAGGTTCAATGAGATCTATTTGGGCTTGTTTTTCCTTGGAAGTTATATTTTGTTTTGTGACTGCGGCTAACATTTTTGCCTAGTGGGTCTGAATTCTGTTTGAGAAAGTTAACAGTGATTCGGATGGTAATTGTTTCATTCGTTGGAGATCTTGAATGAGTGCCGATAGGTCTCGGGGGTCTCCGAAGTGATTTTCGAGAAGAGTAATGATTTCAGTTAACAGGCTAGGGTTTCGTGAATTTACTAATTCCGCTGCCCTTCCACGGAGTTTATTTTTTATGTGGAGTATAAGTAAGACCTGTTGGTTATCGGTCGCCATACTGTGGGCGGTATTACAAGACGTAATAAAAGTATTTAAAAAGATGGGGTAACCGTCGCACTCTGGTACTATCGCAAAAATCTCGGAAATTTTATAGGGCTCCACAGTTGGAGTGGCTGCACCTTGCCTTGTAGTAGTCATATTGTTTAAGAATAAAGTATTTGCACAATATTAAAAATTTAAACCAGATTATATTGTCGAATTGACAATGGTAAAACGTATAAATCAATGTGTAAATAAATAAATGTGAAAATAGATAGATATTAAAATAATTAGATCAGGTTATTATAAGTTGACATTCAAAATAATGTTATAAATTTAGTGTGTAATTATCAATATGTACCAAAATTGGTCAAAAATATTTCTTACCTTGCAATTTTACTCAAAATAAATGACAATATATTAAAGGTAGTGATGTAATATGTTTAAAATATTTAAGGAATATTAATTGATATATCTTTGATGATAGAAATGGTGATTAAGTGTATCAATAAATGGAAATAATAAAATAATAATAACGTAATCCTTACAATATAATTCCTGGCATGGACTGTTCTGTAAGTTGACTGCACTGGTTAGCCGTTGCGTGTTCCTGGTGCTAGCTAGCTTCTAGTTGTGTCTCCAGAAAGAGGTTGATTGTCCCACGAAGATTTGGAAACCACCACGACTAGTTAGAGTTATCGTGTTTTAGTAGTTTTGGAACAATCCTACTGACTGCGCCAATTTTATATCTTCACAAACACAAATGCATTTTAAAAAATATATATTTTTATTTAAAACACAAATTAAATATTTTACTTCAAATATTACGTTAAACAATATAAATGAGATAATTGAATGCGATACACTTAATGACGCTCACAGCCATCGCATGTGCATTTATGAGCTATGTGTTGCGTATTTCCTGGGTATATATATATATATATATATATATATATATATATATATATATATATATATATATATTCTTGCAATACTGTCCGTTGTCCCCTTGACATCCTGTAAATAAGCCTTGGTTATTGGTGTCTCATGCTCCTCGTCTGTTTGTCTCGGTTTTGACTTTAGGGCTCTGTGTATATTTCGGTCTGTAAATCCGTTTTGTCTCATAGCTGTTTTTAAACTATCCATTTCCTGTTTGATGTTATCCTGGTCAGCTAGTCTTTGTGATCTGGTTACTAAAGTCTGACTACGGCTTGTAGTTGGGCTGGGTGGTGTTGAGAATTAGCATGAAGGTTTCTGTTGGTGTGAGTTGCTTTCCTATATACTGTATGGCCAAGGGTTCCATCTTCCTTCCTATTTATTAGAACGTCAAGGAACGGCAGTTGATTGTTGGCTTCAACCTCCATGGTAAATTTTATTTTGTGATGGATGCCATTAAGGTGGTCTAAAAAAGTATTGAAGTGTTCCCTCCCATGAGGCCAAATCACAAATGTATCATCCACATATCGCAACCATAAACTGGGTTTAAGAGTTGTTGTTCTTAATGCCAACTTCTCAAAGTTCTCCATAAAAAGGTTCACTATAACTGGTGAGAATGGCGATCCCATTGGAGCTCCTTCCACTTGTTTGTATAGTTGGTTCTCGTAAACATAATAGGTGTTCATCAGACAGTGCCTTGTTAAGTCTACAAGGTGTTGAGGTGGTTTATATGTTTCTATTATGATATCCAAGGCTTCGGCGATAGGGATGTTGGTGAAAAGGGACACTACGTCAAAACTTACAAGAAGACACTCTGGTTGTAAGACCGTTTTTCTAAGTATTTCGGTGAAATGTTTTGAATTTTTTTTTACCATGGAGGTTGAAGTCAACAATCAACTGCCGTTCCTTGACGTTCTCATAAATAGGAAGGAAGATGGAACCCTTGGCCATACAGTATATAGGAAAGCAACTCACACCAACAGATACCTTCATGCTAATTCTCATCAACAACAACAACAAATATATCATAATTTTAACTGATTTGTTTAAAAGATATTAACAGAAATATTAAACATCGAATTAATTCCCACTATTTAAATTTTGAAAAATATATTTTATTTGTATTTTTTAATAATAATTTGAATTCCCGTGTGGTGTCCGGGTTAGAATAGCAACATGGTATCTACCGCCTGTCGTAAGAGGCGACTAAAGGGGCGGCTGTCCGCTGACCTACTACCTAGCCTTCTTCCCTTCTCCAAATCCCTCGCGGGATGATCTGGTTTAAATCATTTCATCTGGGAAGTGACAACCCCACGGTTCCGAGTTACCCGGGTCACCAGGGCCAATGGTGACACCACCGATGAAAATGAAGCTACGGAGTCGATGCTTTGGAAAAGAGCCACTGTCTGGGGATCGCCAGGGCATGTCTGGAGCCCGCGCTGGACATGACAGCATGCGGGACGTCGGTTGCAGGGTGCTGAGGTGGCGAGCCCCTGCCGTCCAAACAGCTACAGCCCAAGAACAAGAACCAGAAGAACTACAACAGCACTCTCCAATACAGTCACAACAACAACGTGACCATCACCAACGGAGTCAAACGAGAACGAGAACTCCACCAGGATGAACAGCCAGCGCTCAATGAAGCGGGACTGAAAAGACAGCGCATGAAATGCACTAGCGCCATGAATGAATTTATAATGCGCAAGTTTTACAGAATTACGAACATTGGCCAGAATACGACTAGATATCGCCAAATACTCCATCAAGAGTTCTGTCGTGAGTACCCACAGCTTCAAGTTACCGAACAGAGAGTCCCAGATCAATATCGTGTTATCTTGAGAAATGGCCTCATTTCGCCTGAACAATTGGACACAATAAAGAGCGAAGTGGAGCGCGAACTATTTGGTCGAAATACAATCGTCCTAGAGCCTGAAACATCTTTGGCTCAAAGAGCGGACGAGACTCAAGAACTTCAACAAAAACACCCAATCAACGCTGACCTGAAGGAGCTCTTATAGAGTATAGTGGAACAGATCCACTGACTAGACCAGTCCTTCCCAAACTAAGATCTTCTAAGAAACTGGGTATCGTCTTGCAGGCTATGAACAAATTTATCTTGCCAAACTATGTTTTAGGTCCTAATACGTTAGAGTCGCTACACACAATCATCTACTGTGCTGCAACTGCAGAACAATTGGGGTTCCAATAAGACCAAAGCAAGACCCTCCCCAATTTAGACAAACACCTCGAATACCACCTTGCTAAAGAAGGCTTGAAGGGAAAATCAATTCTCTTCGGAAAGACGTTGGAAGACTGACCGAGTACCAACGAAGGGTCAGGAACAACAGAATAGAAAGACTTGTCAAGACTATCATGGACAATAACCGAATGCAGAGCAGTGTCTGGACAGTCTACGACAAAAGCTCTCCGTCTACACAAGTCGATTGAGAAGGTACAAAACCAGTAACCAACGGAAACTAGACAACACACTTTTCCGACAATCAGAAAAAGGGTTTTATAGAAACCTTAACAGCATCAATAATAATGAAGTGCCTAGTTACCCCAGTAAAACAGAGATCGAGGATTTCTGGAAAACACAGCTTTCCACAACAATCTCCTTTAACTCCAGAGCCAGCTGGATTAATGAGGAGGAGGCTGCATTGCAGAACTGTGATGGCATGCAACACAAACAATTTACAACGGAAAACACATTTAACATAATGAAGCACCTCCATAACTGGAAAGCACCAGTACCAGATGGTGTGCAAAATTACTGGATAAAGAAACTGTACGCAACCCACGAAACACTAACAGCCCTTATAAATAACATAATTACCCACCCACACAAGATGCCTAGTTTCCTTACGCACGGTGCTACATACCTCTTACCAAAGGAAAACCTATGTACACAGGACCCAGCAAAGTATCGACCAATCACTTGCCTTCCAACCTTATACAAACTCATAACATCGTGCATTAATCATCACATTGTGAGCTGAACAACATAATTACTCAACAACACAAAGGATGCGCGAAAAATTCGGTGGGCTGCAAAGAACAACTGATAATTGACTCCGTTGTCTGCAAACAAGCCCACGCCAAACGGCGACTTCTCTACATGGCATATGTGGACTACAAAAAGGCATTCGATTCAGTTGCACATGATTGGCTCATTAAGGTACTGAAACTCTATAAAGTAAATAATTGTATTATTAACTTATTAGAATATGCCATGTCCACCTGGCAAACCAAAATCTCACTGAATGAAGCCAACTGTTCGATACAAACTGACCCCATTCCAATCAGAAGAGGTATATTCCAGGGAGACTTTCTTAGCCCGCTGTGGTTCTGCCTTGCCATGAACCCGCTCTCAAACAAACTGAACTCGACTAATTTTGGGTTCAGTCTCATACACAACAACGTTCAAACATTAAAGATAAACCATTTGTTATACATGGACGACTTAAAGTTGATGGCAGCTACGAAACAACAGCTCCATTATATGCTTAAAATAGTAGAAGGGTTCTCTAGTGACATCCACATGAAATTTGGCCTAGACAAATTCCGAATTATTAATATAGCTAAAGGCAAAATACAGCAGGGGCACTGCGAAATGGGAGATGGCACCTCAATTGATTCTATGGTGGAAGGTCATACTTAGAATTACCTTGGAATAAAGCAGGCTCAACATATTGATCACTTGACCATGAAAAAGGACCTAAGAGCAGAGTTTTATAGAAGAGTAAGACGACTGTTGAAAACCAAACTAAACAGTAAAAATCTGTTTTAGGATATTATCACCTATGCGGGTTCACTGCTCAGTTACTCTTTCGGTATAGTTAATTGGTGCGAGACTGACATTGAATAATTGCAAGGAAAAGTTCGAGTTTTACTAACAAAAGCTCAAAATCACCATCCAAAGAGCTCTGTCGAACGTACAACTTTGCCACGGTATGAAGGAGGAAGAGGATTGACAGATCTAAGCAAACTATTAGATCAACAAATTTCTATATTGCGTTCTCATTTCCAGAAACTCGCAGAATTTTCTGATCTACACAGAGTCATGTGCCAAGTTGATGACTTAACACCACTGCGACTGACACAACAACATGTCCGATTACACCACCAGACCACAAACCAGAAACTGCTGAAATGAAAAGAGAAGTCCCTTCATGGAAGACATATAAATGACGTCAACCAAGATTATGTCGACAGTACAGCGTCGAACTACTGGTTGATCTCTGGTGATATGTTTCCTGAAACGGAAGGCTTTATATTGGCAATCCAAGATCAAGTAATTCCAACTAAGAACTACCTAAAGTACATCGTTAAAGAACCTTCTATTAACAACGACAGATGCAGACACGGTTGTCAAACATCTAAATCTATCCAGCATATCACAGGAGGTTGTCAAGCGTAGCTGCAACTGAATACAAAAACGACACGATGCTGTGGCAAAAATAATTCACCAGGAACTAGCAATGAAACTTGAATTATCACAGATTACCATACTATAAATATAAACCAGAATCTGTTTTAGAAAATAACAACTACAAGCTGTACTGGGACCACACGATACTGACCGATCGGACTGTTGCTCACAATAGACCAGATATAGTTTTGGTAGATAAAGTCTATCGGAAAACAACTTTAATCGACATAGCAATTCCTAACAACAATAATATAAATATCAAGCAGGCTGAGAAAATAACCAAATATAGAGATTTGGAATTTCAAATAAAGACTCAGTGGGACATGTACAACACACGAACTGTACCAATTGTTATGTCAACGACAGGACTAGTCCCAAAACATCTATTAAAGAATTTAAAATGCCTCGGTCTGGACGAACATCTTTACAAAAAAATGAAAAAAGCTGTCCTGTTAGGAACTGCCCGGAAGGTCAGGAAATTCATGGGAAACTGCCGTCACGACTCCAACCACGGGTCTGAAAACCTGGCAAGGCTCCCACCTAGCTAAACCATTTGATATCTAGGATATCTGGGGTTTAGTGAATTTTCCCTTAAAGGCACTCATAGCGTGCCTTAGAGGGAGTGTGTAATTGATAATTTAAAACTTGACCTATTTTGCCATTTATCTTCCAATCTACAGAGCCTGAAAATTCAGACACTAGATTATAAAAGGCTTCCCTGAAAGTTTATTAGTATAATAAAACTCTAATGTTAATTTTTGGGGACCAAATTAGAAAATTAAATACATATGTATTCTTATAAAAATCAAGCGAATGCTAAAGCAGATAAAATAAAAAGTTTATGGGTGGAAAATGAAACGGTAAATATAAGAAAATGCACTCCCTGCTTGTCTGAAACTGGAATCCTTAGTAGGCGTGTCCAACTAGCACTTGACCACATTATTTATAAATCATTAATTATCTGAAACTACATAACTATCGCTAAAATGTGATCACAGCTTTAGTTACTTCCTAATACGAGCATATGACCTTGATGCTTCATAGAATAATTTATCTATTTACAATGAAAGTTTATTTGAATAATATTTATAAGTGTTGCTATTTTAGGCAAATTAGGAATTGTTTAAATACGTTAACTAGTAAACCATAAACACAGTAATTTGTTTCAACGAGCAAGGTACATGTTTGAGGTATGTTAACATTACTTTCATCAATTAAGGTCAGTTACATAATATATATTGACCCTACAAAAAAATCTCCTTGTAAGAGATATTGAAGATTAATTTTGGACCTCTGTGTGTAACGGTATCTTTCAACTTAATTTCCACCAACTTAAATAATTTAACTATCTTGAAAATTTCCACAATTTTCTAATATTGTGAGCATCAGTACAAAACAAAAATGTGTAGATAAGCTTTTGGCGAATCTTATAAAAAAGTTGCATTTAGGAGCGTCATATGAAATTCTCTTTCAAAATACTAACTTACTCCAATTTTTAAGAGACGCTTTATTATTTCATATATCTTTAGAATTTTTTAGTGCTACCCTGTATATATCAAATTAGCAGTAAATTCTCTTGATAACATCAGTTTTATTGTGAGGTATTTAATGCCAAATTGTGAATTATAGTTTTGTCAATGAGAATCTTTTAATTTTTAGTTTCATTATTTACATGTATTAATTTTTATTGCCATTGTGAACCAAACAATTTTTTTTTTTTAAATTAAACCTTGGATTATGTAGATTAAGGGAAAATTATTTAGAATGTCATTAGCCACTATGATAGGGGTGCAATCAGGAGTGAAATGGTGCACATTTCCAAAATCGATTTTTTTTTTCTTTGTTTATGGTATATCTCAAAGACAGATTCAGATATTTATACACATGCTTTTTAAAATTGTAGGGTTATTAATATAGATTAGAAAAATATTTATTGGGAAGTTATTCTCCCAAAAGTGTAGGTGAAAATAGGCGGTGAGCGGGTGAACACGTGAAAAATCTTGAATAAATACTGTTTAATGATTCACTGGATGCTGAACACTGTTCTAAAATCCATTTCGTTATCATTTTTTATTGTGGGGATTGTTTACTGTTATTATTTTTCACTATAATAATAAAAACGGGGGTATGGGAGTGAAAAACCAAAAAAAAAATCGTTGAAGATTTTTCGACTACGTTTAGTTAGATCCTATATTTATGATTTTTGCCATTTTAAGGGGTTATTGTTTTCAACGTATATGCTAAATGATTAGATGCAAAGCATCACATTCAAACTTTTTATTTTTAATTTTTTTCATTATCCGACATTTTTACGGTACCTATTAACAAAAACGCATATAACAATTGTTTTAGTGAAAGAAAATTATTGTACCGAAATTTTAGAGAAATCAAATTCCATTCTTGATGCCTGTAGGGAAAATGATAACGATTAAACGATATCCACAGAGGAAAATAATAACGAAATGGATTTTAGAACCGTCTGCAGCGCCCAAAGAGTCACTAACAGTATTTTTGGCTCACCCACATTTTCGACTATAGTTCTGGGAGGATAGCTTTGCAATAATTATTTTTCAAATATATAGTAATAACCCTATAATTAAAAAAAATATGTGTATAAATATTTCTATTTGCCTTTGAGATATACCATAAACAAAGAAAAAAAAATCGAATTTCACTCCTGATTGCACCCCTATAATAGTGCACCCTATTTAAGCGATGCGTTGCCTCAAAGTGACAGCCGCAAACTATAAAACACATAAAAAGCATTTGTGATGTCATTTCTGGAAAACAAACTCTTATGATTGTAGGGATTTTATGTTATCGCTTCGCTCAGTTGGTTTGTTTACGTCCGCAGCTGTTCCTTTGATAGCCTTACGGCTAGAGTCTCTTATATAGGACTTGTACTGCTGTAATAACTTTTTTTAGCACTACCGAGTCTATTGGTTTTCATATTTGTACTTTCAAAATTGAAACGTATATTTCGTATAATTTAAATAACTCTTATGCGAATTCCTCTATTCTTTGCATTTTTGTTTAATTATATGGAGGTAATAGGCTCAATTGTTTACATTTTTATACGCTCCAACATCTAAACTATCTCTTTTAATTCTCGTCACACTGTAGCCAGATTTAACAAAGTCATTATAAGCTACCAGTACAGCAATATAGAAACTAAAATAGTTTATTGATTTACACACAACATATAACATGCACCTGAAAATATAAACCTTAATTTACTTAATTATATAAGACACTTATTGTGGCACTAAAATATTTACTACAGAAATATTGAAAATTATTCTCATATTATAGTGTAATACATAAAATAGCTGTTATTGGCAAACCTGTTACAACTTTTACTACGTGCGTTATGACCTGTATCGATTTATGATTGAAGTTTAGCTTCACAGTGTTGCCGACCAGAAACATGTCACTTTGTTGTGGATTGAATTGAATTTTTGGTGATATTTTGAAGGTTTTTGTACAAAAATTATTATTTACTGACAAATTATGTTGTGAGCTTTTTCTATTTGTGGAAAAGTAGATCACCTGTTTCGGGATTAGTCTTTTGATCTGTAAAAGTTTATGTGTAAGAGGTGATGTTTCATTTCTGACTCAGGAGCGTACATATAAAGGTATATTTCACAAGTATATTTATTAAAAATTAATAGTTCATATCGTTATAGCAAGAATTGTATTCTTAATTATGGAACAACGGATAGAGATTTTGACACTTTTTTATACGAAAGTCATATTTACAGGACATCTATATAAAATTTTAAAATAGTAAAATTTTTATATTTACTGCCATTGAAATTCATACAGCCATTTTTCATCTCCATTTTAATTTCAGACGTCATTGTAATGCCTTTGTAGTGGAGAATAAGTTAATATTATTTTACCCATTTGCCCTAGCGTTTCACTAGCAATACTAATAAATTATTATTATTAATTAATATTCTAACTAATATTGCTAATTTCTTAACTAAATTTAATACAAATCGGTTTATACCAGGGCGTTGGTATAAGGTAACCAGTAGTTAAGTGTTTTATAAAAAAAATGTTTCTACTTTTACTGTTCTGAGTAATGTAATTGTTAAACATTTGCAGCAATGTAGACTAAACGCTATATGTCGCTATATCCTGAAAATTCTCCAAACGTAATGCATTTATCGTTTATAATTGACAAAATTACATTTAATCCATTTCATTGTTTTTTAGTTAATAGAAAAATTAAAACAACATGAGCAGTAACTAGTTTTACTTATTTTTTAGATAACAAATTAAAATCAAGTAAAAGGTTATATACACAGACATGTTAGTCACAATGAAAAATACAAAGTCTCTAAAAATTTCCTAAAACATCGACTTAAAATAGAACTTGTTCTAAATCCATCAATTTATTGGACACCTACCAATAAACTGAAGGTCACGAGATTGGCTAGTAAATTAGCCAGTGTAAAACAGCTATTAAAGTGGAGTCTTTAGATGAGTATAACTCCATTTTTATTAACATTTAGGATTTAATCATCTATGAGCTACTATTTAACTTATTCTGATGATAGTTTGCTCTTAAAGTTAAAAGGCCTTCAATATGCAAGTTGCAAATTGTGAAAAATAAATAATTAAAATTATAAATGCTTCAATTGAGGAATGTAAAGTACTTGACTTATGTAAAACGTCAGTAATACTACCTGTGCAGAAAGTAATCAATACATAAATATGAAAATAACGCATCCCATAAATACATTATCATTGCTTGAAATTCTGGAAGTATTCATTAACAAATAATTTTGGATCATTTAATATAATAATATATAAATAATAGACGATTTTTCGAGATAACATCTTGGGTCTGCTAAATGAATGAATCGTTCGGTCTCTTGTATTTATAGGTCTGTGATTTGCCTATTGTCGCAAAATGTTGATTCCTCTATAGTTTGCCCACTTTCTTCTGTTGCCTTTCTTAAAATGTGAGTTAATATATACTTGTGACAATTCAAGTTAATTTTTCTCCATTTAGTTATCTCTACCACATTTTATAAGTTCGGTGACTATTCTACTAGGTCCAGCTGTTTTTTGTTTTACTGATATTTCCTTTTGTTGTACGTTCTGTTCCATATTCATAGTTAATATACTGCATGAATTGTGGCATGTCTTCCATAACTAGCTGTTCGTATTATATCTCTACTTCAGTGGCTGTATTGTATGTTTCCATTTACCGTACAGTCCGATGTTAGTGTTCTTAATATCTTCGAAATTTGACAGACTTTCACTATTTCATAATTTATCTTTTTAGTTATCTCACTCATAGCGTATCTATATATAAATAGGCAAAGACAAAACGATTTTCTCCTGTCTCTCAACCGATTTTCTTAATTTTTTTTTGTTTAGTAGCTACTGAAGACCTTCAGTGCTAATATTAATTTATAATATTGGTTCACTCATTAAATAAAATTTAATAAAAATTCATTATTTACGTCTATACTGTCAACGCCAAACAACTGATAGTGCCGCCGCCGCCAGACCGTCAAAACTCAAAACATTGAGTAAATATATATAGAGGGACCGACCGTTAGATACTTTTATATACTTAGAGCATGTACTTCTGGAAGTGGCATGCCAGCGTTGTTATTGTTTAGTGGTAAAATAGTTAATGTAGTAGATCAGTATTGATTTTTCGGACGCGTTGCAGTAACTTTCATATTACATATTCTGTTTTTAATGTGAATTTAATTATTTGATTAATATATAATTATCACAACCTTCCCGAAGGTATTGTGTAAAAAATTGTTAGACAGCGGACAATATAGAATTTATTAAAAATTTAAGTTCTGCTAGGGTTGTTGGTCCTCTCTTTTCTTTAATATTCCTGAACTCGATTGCAACCGCAAATGACGAAAACTTTTAGGTTGCAAAGACCAATTTTTCAATTATTATATCCAATATTTGCCGGGAGCGGTTCCAGCCAAAAATTTGGAGGGGTTATTCATCTGTCAAAATTATTTCGAATACCAATATTTGATCACATTTTTATTTTCTTTTTATTTCAATGGATTTGTCAATAGGAGTGAACAATTTTGGTCATTATATCCACTTCTCCGATTTCTCCACAACTCTGTTTCTTATAGAAATATACATTTACAATTTCATCAAATAGGGTCGAATTTCGACCACTGGGCGACCTCTAGTTAGTATTTATTTATTGTGACCACATCTTCTGGAAAGGCTCCTAGTTGGGCTAGTTTTAGGCTCATCTTAATGTGCTCGTTGATTTCTATTTTTTTCCCAAAGCCTTCTATTACATAAATCTCTAATTCGCTTGTCTTGTAACAGGTACTATTTGTCGATTGGCATCATCTCAATTTTTTATACTGCCATTATTGTTTATTTACCTCCAGAAGAACACCATGCCTGGTCTGTTCCATATTCCGCCTCCCCCTTTGACATTTACTTCCCTGATTTATATTGTGGCGTCTAGTTTTACAATTATTGTACTGTATCACAGATTTTAGATATGTCGAAAATTGGAGCTGTGTAAATGTGTGAATTTCCTTATGTTGATAGAAACCATTTGCAAATTCCAAGTTGTTCAGTTGGCATAATTCTATTATTTTTTCTCCGTTATCATATTTAGTATATTCTCCAAATCCTCCTATTTTGATACCGTTAGTTCTTTTAAATCCTCTACCGTTTAGGTCTCCTGCTATATCAAGTTGTTGGATTTTTGTGTTTTGACTTTTCATGGTGTCCATAATGTGAACTTTTTCTACCGCTTTTGTATCTTCAATTGGGCCGTATATTCGGAGATGAACGTTTTCCATCCATATTTTCGTTTGTAAAGAAAAATGGTTTTTCAATTTGTTTTATGTTTTTATTCAAAAATATTTACTTGACATAAAAGATGCGCAATTAAGAAAATACTTGATAACTATAAGTGTATATTAAGAAGTAATATTGATTTAATTTGGATAAATGTATGTAAGTATTCTTCAGGGATATTTGTAACAACTTTCATTTTTGGTTTTAGTAGCCATCTAACACCCTTAATAAAGCCCTAAACCGCCGAAGCATACATGTCGAATATTTCAAAAATACTCGACATATATATATATATATATATATATATATATATTAGATTTGGTTTCACTAAATTCACTTTTAAAAAAAAATATTTATTACAAAAAATTCATATGTTTAAATTACAAAGACAATATTATAGGTATGAAGTTAAATGAAGATAATGAACACTGAGAATTGTTTTCGGTTACATTTATAACGTAAAAGTGCTGACGCATGTCATCAGTTTTCATGTGAACAAAGCGTCTACGTGATTTCTAAGAATTCTAGGAAGTTGTAATATGATACTTGTGTGAAGTCAATTACGGTTCAAGCACCTATGGTAACTTTAACGTGTAAATTGTAAGTTAGTGCACTTCTCATATAACATATATATATATATATATATATATATATATATATATATATATATATATATATATATATATATATAATACTCAAACATTTTAGAATTTTTATTAGAAAAATATTATGCCCTCCAAAAGTGTACGTTTCCATGCACTGTTCCCATACCACTTCCATTATTTTATGTCCCAGTTGTGAGCAATCTGGTGACGTGTAGTTTATTGAATCCTTTGGTTCCTTTCTGATCATCATTTTTCTTTGTGTTTCTCTTCGCCTTCTTTTAATTCTGTCATGAATCACAGGCAATTTGTTGAACATTTTGGCAAAGCCTACAGACCTAATCCTTTTCCTTTAACCATGCGTAAGACCGGCAGGTGTATTCAACGAACTACCTAGGCGGAGTTAAATAGTTATATATCGACTGTGTGTCGGGCTGAAAAACGCAATTAAATAAAATTTATAATTATAATATGTGAGATATTATAATCATAAATTTTGTTTGTAGTCAAAAGACTGACGAAGAATTTAAAGTATTTCGAAAGCTTTCGCAAAGTAATAGTGTATTTCACTTCTTTATAAAATCGCTCATAAAAGGCTGCATCCCGAAACCTTTCTTACATATATATATATATATATAATATATATATATATATATATATATATATATATTCACTTCATATAACGTATTCACCTTACCTAGCATTTATATTCTGGAATTGTATATCTCTACTTCAACCTATATTACAACCACCCAGTATATGCTGCTGCTTATTGTTTACCCAACATACCATTTTTTAAATACTTTACTACACTTCAAGTCCATTCTATATTTCAACTATCCTATCTGTGCAACTGATTATGAGCTACGCTATTTCACAATTTTTTCTCATATTTTTTTAACTACCTATCATTTGAAACTTTTTCTAACCCTGTTCAAATCACACTCTGTAACTATAACTTTACATCGCTCCATATTTCAGGTTCTCCATATATGCAACTGCTCATGTTCTACCCTATAAAACAAAGTTTTTCAAGCAATTTTTTACAAACTCAGTATAATTATAATTCTACTCTACCCTATAGTATAACATTGTATATATAACTACTTACCACCTTTTATTTTTAGAATTCTATTCCACCCTATATTTCAACCGTCCTGTATATGATACAGCTTGTAGATCATAACATTTCTTTGTAATATTTTTTAAACCCACCTGTATAACTGTAATTATACTCCGCGACATATTTCAACCATCCTAGATAATAAAAAAAAATTAAGCACCCTATAAACTATAATTCCATCTTATATTGCAGCAACACTTTATAAATAACTGCTTCCAACACTTTTTTAACCCGTTTCATAACTATAACCCAAGAAGATAATTCAAATATCTTAGCTGCTTACATTACACATTTTTTTATCCAACATGTATAAATATAATTCTTTCTACCCTTATTTCAATCACATTTCATATGCAACTATTTATGAGCCAAAGATTATAATATTTTGTAATCCACCCTGTATAAATATCCACCCGTTTTTCTGGTATATGCAATTATTTATAGCCCACTCAGTTCACATCTTTTCAAGCAACCTGTATAAATAATTCTACTCCCCTCTTATTTCAATCATATTGTCCACCTAATATTACCTTTTTTAAAGTTTTTTTTAAATCCAAGAAATTCTACTAGGCTCTAAGTTGCCCATATATAGAACACCCTGTAAAATTTCGCTTCATACATCAGTTGATTTTTTTAAATCGAAACATGTTACATTGGCATTTTCCGAATTTTGAATAAAACCTAAGCTGATGTAAGTATCTAATATTTGGTGCGTGCGCTGGAACTATTAGAGCAATTATGTAAAACCCAACATGATAGAAGTTTTTTCGCTATATCTACCATTCCTGTCAATGTAGGGAGATAAAATGTAAACCAGATTTTTATTCAAACTATGGGCTTTGTAACTAAACAAGATTCAGCAAAATCAGTTAAGTCGTTCTTACCTGATGCCCGAACAGAGTTCAAATATTATTACTAAAGACTATCCTAAATTTCGTAATCTTGATATCATCAGATTAACTGTTCTCAGAATGTCGCAGTTCAAAGACGAAATTGTCATATCTGGAATTGGGGGTCGATTTCCGGAATGTGAAAATGTTAAGGAATTTTGGGAAGCTTTGCTTGAAGGAAAGGATTTAGTAACCGAAAACGACAGACGATTTCCTGTGGGTAAGTTATATCACAGTGTTTGGTACTCTATAACAGTAAACCTCTGTTTTTTACACTCAGCGTTTTTAATCTCTCATCTTCATTGAGTTAACCCAAATCTTAGTTCATGAAGATAATATATATATATATATATATATATATATATATATATATATATATATATAAATTAGAAAGGAAATCACGGCTGTATGGAAGTACAAAATTCTAGAATGTTATCGGGAAGCTGCCAATATATAAAAGTATATTCTTTTAACTATATTTTGAGAGCTTCCGAAAATTGTTTATTTCTTCATCAGTCGAAAACTACAATTAACACAAAAGTTGAATTATAATATTAAGTTAATATGTAATGAAAACTTACGTTAGTTGAGATTGAATTTAGAATTAACTGTACAACACATATTGAACATTGGAAAGGTTATCCAGTAAAAGATAATATTTTTAAATTTGAAATGTATTAGAAAATGACAATGTCAAATTGAAATTTACAGAGAAGTTAATCGCTATGGAAATTATTGAAAAAGAAGGCTGCAAATTATTGGACAAAAAACTTGTATAATACCAAGTTAGTGCAAATGATTTAACCAAGATTAGAATTAGAATGATTAAATTTTGAAATTTCGTTATCGATTTCAAGCAAATTGCAATATATAACGTTAAGGTTTAACAGATCAGTTTTTTTATTTATATTATCATCAAAGCTATTAATATATACCATCTCCAAAAAATGTCTTTTAAATGAATTTCGTTCTATTGCAAGGATGCTAGTGTTGTCAAAGTTTGCTGTATGGCAATTATCAATACAAGGACTAGTTAAAGCCGAAGAATCTTTGTTCATTCTTATATCACTTTTGTGAGAAGTTATTCGGTCTTTAAGTCTTCTTGAAGTTTGTCCAATATAGGTGGCTGGACAATTGTTATAATTAATTTTATATATTACATTTGATTGGAAAAATTTTGGGATGTTATCTTTAACTTTACTGAACAAATCATTAACAGTTTTAAGAGACTTTTGAGAAAATTTAATATTAGGTTGATTATTGAAAATTTTCAAGATCTTGGGGGTTATCTCTTTAAGGTAAGGAAGGAACACATATACGTAATTGGAATTTTGTAAATTTGAATCATTGCTTACATTAGAATTGTTATTTAATAAGGGATTAATTGGTATCTGATTTCTATGTGTAAATCTTTCGACGGCTAGACTTTGTGGAACATTGAATAATAATTTATTTAACAATTTGGGAGGATAAGAATTATCTAAAAATAACTGAAACAAAATTTTTAGGTTTTTATCAATAAAAGTTGAATGACAAATTTTTAAAATTCTACTTTTCATCTCATTAACAAGGTTAATTTTAATTTTGAACGGATGGTTAGAGTAGAAATTCGTATACCTCCCCGAGCTTGTTGGTTTTCTGTGCCAGTCCAATTTAAGGGTGTTATCGTCTCTAACAACTCTTGTATCAAGGAAAGGTACGCTACAATTATGGTCTTCTTCTTCAATGGTGAATTTAAGAAAGCGATTATATTCATTAAAAATGCGTAAAAGTTCTAAATTACTACCAAAAGGGATTCCGCAAATAATATCGTCTACATATTTCTTTAAAAACTTGACACGGAATTATGTTCTAGTTAGTCTCGATGTTCAATCGCTTTTTTCTAACATTCCTTTGGATTTAGTTATATCTTCCATCAATAAACACTGGAACTCTATTTCGATACACTGTAATATAAATTATAATAACTTTATTGAACTTATTAAATTTGTTTTACCACTACAGTTTTCTCTTTTAATGACAATTTTTATAAACAAATTTTCGGCTGTCCAATGGGCTCTAAGTTGTCTCCCATTTTATCACAATACGTAATGGATTATCTTATTGACGATTGTGTTTCTAGACTTGAATTTGAAGTCAAGTTTTTAAATAAATATGTAGACGATATTATTTGCGGAATCCCTTTTGGTAGTAATTTAGAACATTTATGCATTTTTAATGAATATAATCGCTTTCTTAAATTCACCATTGAAGAAGAAGACCATAATTGTAGCGTACCTTTTCTTGATAAAAGAGTTGTTAGAGACGATAACACCCTTAAATTGGACTGGTACAGAAAACCAACAAGCTCGGGGAGGTATATGAATTTCTACACTAACCATCCGTTCAAAATGAAAAATAACCTTGTTAATGAGTGAAAAGTAGAATTTTAAAAATTTTTCATCCAACTTTTATTGATAAAAACCTAAAAATTTTGTTTCAGTTATTTTTAGATAATTCTTATCCTCCCAAATTGTTAAATAAATTATTATTCAATAGTCCACAAAGTCTAACCGTCGAAAGATTTACACAGATACCAATTAATTCCTTATTAAATAACAATTCTAATGTAAGCAATGATTCAAATTTACAAAATTCCAATTACGTACATCCCAAAATTTTTCCAATCAAATGTAATATATAAAAAATTAATTGTAACAATTGTCCAGCCACCTATATTGGACAAACTTCAAGAAGACTTACAAGACCGAATAACTTCTCACAAAAATGATATAAGATTGAACAAAGATTCTTCGGCTTTAACTAGTCATTGTATTGATAATTGCCATACAGCAAACTTTGACAACACTAGCATCCTTGCAATAGAACGAAATTCATTTAAAAGAAATTTTTTGGAGATGGTATATATTAATAGCTTTGATGATAATATAAATAAAAAAACTGATCTGTTAAACCTTAACGTTATATATTGCAATTTGCTTGAAATCGATAACAAAATTTCAAAATCTAAACATTCTAATTCTAATCTTGGTTAATTCATTTGCACTAACTTGGTATTATACATTTTTTTGTCCAAGAATTTGCAGCATTCTTTTTCAATAATTTCCATAGCAATTAACTTATCTGTGAATTTCAATTTGACATTGTCATTTTCTTATACATTTCAAATGTAAAAATATTATCTATTACTTGATAACCTTTCCAATGTTCAATTTGTGCTGTACAGTTAATTATAAATTCAATCTCAACTAACGTAAGTTTTCATTACATATTAACTTAATATTATAATTCAACTTTTGTGTTAATTGTAGTTTTTGACTGATGAAGAAATAAACAATTTTCGAAAGCTCTCAAAATATTGTTAAAAGAGTATACTTTTATGTATTGGCTGCTTCCGGAGAACATTCTAGAATTATATATATATATATATACATTACGTACGCACGACAAGACAACGTTACAAGCAAATTGAAGGCGCGCCAATGGGTCTCCTTTGTCCCCAGTCCTAGCAAATCTTTTTATGGAAAAGATCGAAAGGCAGGCTCTACAGACCACGGAATATCAGCCTAAGCTATGGTTACGGTAGGTCGATGGCACATTTATAATATGGCAACATTGTATAGAACAACTCCACAAGTTTCTGGATCATCTAAACAAAACACATCCGAAAATTACATTCACCATGGAAACAGAACAAAACAACCAACTGCCATTCCTCGACCTATTAATAAAAAAGAAACCCGACGGAACCATAGGACACATAGTATACTGGAAAACCATGCACACAAACAGATACCTCAACGCATACTTTCACCACCACCCCGCTCAGTTATTCTCAGTAGTTAAAACCCTAACCCACACCTCTCAAACTCTAACAGACAACGAAAACAGTAAGGCCGAGATAAACATTCTAAAGAAGGAATTAACATCAAATGGCTATAACCACCACATAATACAGAAAGCACTTACACAAAAACCAAAACCCACAACAGAAGATGAAAACCTTTCGACAGCCTTTCTTCCCTTCGTACGGAGCACGACTAACATAATTGGAAAAGTACTAGCAAAACACAATATATAAACAGCTTTCAAGGCACAGAGAAAGATTGGAAAGATCATACCGTCACCTAAAGAGAAAATTCCCCTTGGAAATCACGGTCTATATGAGATTGTGCAAGGACTGCAACCTCGTGTACGTCGACCAAACGAACAGAAAAGCAAGTGCCCGGAGAGAAGAACACAGAAACGCAGTAAAACAAAGAACAACGACGTCTGCATTATCACAACACCATCTAAATACCGGTCATCAAATTTCGACCAGATGAAGATGTTAGCAAAAAACGAAAATTATAGAACAAGGGTCGTTAGGGAATCTATTGAAATAGAAAAACGTAAAACAAACCTTAATAAACGGGACGATGCGCAAAGCCTCCCACCCACTTGGAGAACGGCACTAACAGATAGCTATATTAGCATTAAAATAAAAACTCCAGAAAAAAGAACAAATAACGCGAATACTCTTCCTAGACCTAACAATATCGCAATGACAAGCGGACCCATAACCCGTCAAAGGGCAAGAGCTCTGATTGGCCAGAGCGAACAAGACCACGCCCCCCCCAATAGGAAAAAAGCAGCTTTGCGTCTCTGCTTTTAGATATATATATATATATATATATATATATATATATATATATATATATATATATGAATCGAGTTTGAAATTCGCAGATGTTTCGCCGAGGTCACTCATAATTATTCACTTTTATTATTACTGAATTGCTGTTAAAGTTAGTAAAATACTTGTATTTCTTTAAGGAGTAACTGCAATTCCATTACATTCATTAAATGTTATATTACTTGTCGTTTCACTCAAATAGTAGAACTTTAGTGTCAACTGAAAACTTGTACTATACTTGTAATGTCTTCGATGGCACATTACATATAATATCCAAAAAAATGTATGAATCAGATCTTGCGGTTTTAGTTCAATGTTGGTTACATGCAAGAATGTAATTGACGAAGGACCTTTAGCGGAACAATCAATAAAACACGTGCCGTCGCGTAAATGAATCACAAAATAAAAGTTAATCACTAACCTTTTACGTCGAAGCTCTGCAGGTGGTGTTTTCTTGGTTCTTCTTTCTTCAGAGGTTAGCCCTGCACCGACAGGAACTGTTTTTAGAGCTTCGTCTGAAAAAAACACGTTACACAAAAAATAGCGACGTAATGTTCATTGATTGAGAAAAAAAATGCGGGTTTAACAACAAATGATGCGCTTTTGTAAACACAAATGAAACAAAATGAAAGCGGTTGTTACGACCGCAACTATAACTCGCGAAATCGTAACACAATAACAACAAAAAGCGGCCGCCTTAAGACGGAATCAAAAGCGTCCGAATAGCTGGGAGTGCAGTACAGGAATCACGAATACTGTCTTTATTTTACACGCAAAAAACACTTAAAATTAGCATTAGCGCGACGGAAGGTTATGGAAAAGGTGCAGACGTTTAAAAATCAATGAAGTCATTCAATCAAATTTAAACAATACACAAAACAAATTGCGGGAATGCAACATACCGCCAGCCTTGAATTACTAATTTCAAAACTAAGGGTCCACTGACAGTGGACAGAGCTTTACAAGAGGTCGCTTCAAAGTACCACTTGCAGTTCTAACTGTAGCAAAGCGTACAACACCATCACCTCCAGGATGTACGTCAATAATGCGCCCTAATGGCTAATTCAAAGGAGGGGAAGTGTCTTGCTTCAAAATAACAAGAGTACCTGGCTTAATAACCTCCGAGGGATCAGTCCATTTGCTCCGTTGATGAAGAGTATGTAAATATTCTTGCGACCAACGTTTCCAGAATGCCTGATGCAATCGACGCAGTAACTCCCATCTGTTGAGACGACTAGATGGGACAGATAAGAAATCAGATTCAGGAGATGCTGTTAAAGGTTCCATTGTAAGAAACATTCCAGGACGCAAGGCGGTATGATCCGCTGGATCGTTGCTACAAGGGGTTATAGGAGTTATAGGTATAGAGTTTAAAACTGCTTCAACCTGCGCAAATACTGTAGAAAGTTCTTCGTAGGTTAGGATTTGATCTCCAACGACACGTCTTAAGTGAGCTTTAATGGATTTAATTCCGCTCTCCCACAGTCCTCCAAAGTGAGGAGCCGAAGGGGGATTGAAATGCCAAGAAATGATTTCTCGTGCAGCAGTAGCTCTAAAAGCTTTCAAGATCTGCCTGAGAGCACACACAAAATTAGTACCACAATCACAATAGATATGGCCACATCGACCACGACGTGCAATGAATCGTCGCAAAGCTGCCAAGAACGCATCAGCAGACAAATCTGATACGAGTTCTAGATGAACAGCTTTCGTTGCAAAGCACTTAAACAGGCACAGATAAGCCTTTAAAGTTTTCGACCCTCTAGTTTTAGCCATAGTTATAGTGAAGGGACCAGCAATATCTACTCCAACATGAGA
Source organism: Octodonta nipae (assembly GCA_034190945.1). Lineage (NCBI taxonomy): Eukaryota > Metazoa > Arthropoda > Insecta > Coleoptera > Chrysomelidae > Octodonta > Octodonta nipae. Next base: position 157,970,893 of record CM067217.1, on the reverse strand, counting down.
AAATGGTTTCAATTGTGAAACGCGGGAAATGGGCAAATTTCCCATGAAGGGTTGGTAAGCAGAAGGGTTAAAGCTTCCAACAAGAAACACATTTAGAAATGACACTACGAATTACTTTCTTTGCGGATAGAATCCAAAATCGTTGCTGCAAAAGAAATTGAACAGTTTGGATTCCTGCGTGAAGATTGGTGACATGACAATCTTCGACAATTAGATTTGTCCAAAGACTTTTACTTGGTAGCAGTGCGGGAAATTTAGTATCAAACGGCAATGGAGCATTAGCCAATCTACTACCAACTCTAAGAGTTCCCTGTTCATCAAGAAACTGCGAAAGTTTAGGAAGCGATTTGGGCAAAAGTTTTCGTTCTCGAAGAAGGGAAATCTCTTTACAAAAATATTGATCTTGAAAATATCGAACAAAGGGAAGCTGAGCCTGATACAACTCAGCAGCTAAAAATGATCCAGAGCCCCTACGGTCTGGATTGCGAGCGTTATCAACAAAGCGACAAATATGAGCTATAATGCCGGTAATGCGATTAATAGAAACAAACAGCGAACCGAATTGTGCTGTTTAAACAATTCTGAATGAATTGAATCAACCATATCAATCATGCAAAAAAAACAATTCAAGGTCGTCACCACTTAAGACGTGCCGTCGCGTAAATGAATCACCAAATAAAAGTTAATCACTGACCTTTTACGTCGAAGCTGTGCAGGTGGTGTTTTCTTGGTTCTTCTTTTTCAGCCCCGCAGTGGCAGGAACTGTTTTTAGAGCTTCGTCTGGACAACACGTTACACAATGTAACGACGTAATGTTCATTGATTGAGCAAACAAAAATTGAGGGTTTAACAACAAATGATGCGCTTTTGTAAACACAAAAAAAAAACAAAATGAAAGCGGTTTAGCGGTTGTTACGACCGGAACTATAACTCGCGAAATCGTAACACAATAACAACAAAAAGCGGCCGTCTTAAGACGGAATCAAAAGCGTCCGAATAGCTTGGGATACAATACAGGAATCACGAATACTGTCTTTATTTGACTCGCAAAAAACACTTAAAATTAGCATTAGCGCGACGGAAGGTGTTGGAAAAGGTGCAGAAGTTTAAAAATCAATGAAGTAATTCAATCAAATTTAAACAATACACTAAACAAATTGCGGGAACGCAACAATACTACTCTTTAAAATTTAACATACTTTACCTCTAAATCATGTTACAGGCTATGAGGGTACGTACAGCCGCCAAGGAAAAATTAAACATCCAGAAAAATTCGATACAACGTATTTTGGATTTACCCACAAGCAAGCAAATTTTACAGATTGCAGACATAGAGTTTTGCTAGAAACTGCATACGAATGTATAATAGATGCCGGTTACAATCCAACAGAACTAAAGGGTTCTAAAACAGGTAACAGAAACACTATTGGAAATCGCTTCCGCTATTGTTGTGACTGCAAATCGAAACTAAAAATATAGTTAGTGCTCCAAAATTTGCCTTATATACTCTGATAAATAAATTTAAAAAAGCCCACTTATTTGAAATAAAAGATTGAATATATTTATCATTATTCCAAGCCGTTATTTCAGTATTTTTAAACAATATATGTGGAACATCAGCAATTGAGGTGCAAGCAAATTGTCAGGCCCATTTTTTAATCCAATAAGGTCATAGCAATTATTGATTTAGAATTTTGCACACTATGCATAGATCAACACTGTATTTTGAAATTTTTACCAGAACATTGTTGAAATGTAGTTAGAAGATGTACTAAATTAGAGTATAAAGATTTTAGCACGGCTGACTGTGTGCTTTTGTGTGATACACAATCAAGACAGGTAGTGGAATGTGATCAGTAGGTACATGGATGAGTTGGTATTTAATAACATTGTCCACTGAATGTAATCAATGTTTTTGCTAATCTATTTTTCGTGGTGTAACAATTGGCAATTTTTGCTTTCAGAAACACCAGTCTTGTATCAATATACAGGGTGTTTCTAAAATAGGGCTCCAAACTTCTGTTGTGCATAGAACTCATTAAAATAAGCCAAAAAGTCTCGATTAAGATGTGCCATAAAACGCACCCTTAGGAAGTTTTATGAACATAAAGGCTCAAAAGAAACTGTTATTTTTTTCTGTTATTAACAAAACGGTCGAAAATAAATTGACTTTTTACGTTAAATAACATTTGCTACTCCGATTGTCGATTTAGGTTGCTGAAGGGGGGTGTCATCCGTAATTTTCTCTACAGATTTATGAAATCTTAACATTTTTCCAATTTTCCAATGGTTTCCGAGTAAATTGAATTTGAAAATTACTCTGCTGTTTAAATTATTAGGCCAAAAAGTACAAAAATCTGTTTACCATGGCAAACAAGAGACGTTGCTACAAAGCTTAACAATTTAAGTTATAGGAAAACTGTCAATTTAGCTTTGCAGTTTTTAACTAGTAAAAGTGGTGATTAGAAACTTTAAGTTTACAACATTATTGCAACTAATAACATGGAGTCATATTCAAACACGGAAATCCGAATAGAAGAAATCCTTCTCGATAGGTATTTCAGAGGATCCATCAACGTTTCAGAGAAAAACTCATTTCAGTGTTTGAATATAACTCCATTTTATGACTTGCAATAATATTGTATTCATAAATTGTCCAATCACGACTTTTACTAACTAAACACGGCAAAGCTCAATCGATAGTTTATCAACAACTTAAATTGTTAAGCATTGTGGCAACGTCAGACTTTTATTTGCCGTGGTAAACAGATTTATGTAATTTATTGCCTAATATTTTTTACGTAATATTGTTAAGTTTTTATAGATCTGTAGAGATCTGTAGAGAAAATTGTAAAATAATAACCAATTTGTTTGAACCCTTTTAGGGCATATAACTTTTTAGCGCTCATATTGATATTCATGGTGACTTTGTGGCTTATTTTAATGAGTTCTATGCACAGCTGAAGTTTGGAACCTCATTTTAGAAACAGCTTGTATGTCGTGCAGAAATTTTGATTGATTTTGATTTTGATTTTTTGAAGTGTCTGTAGTTCATTCATAGCCGTTGGATAAACTAGTTACATTAAGTGAAATAAGGTGATATCAAAACAAAGTTATTTTCTTATTAATTTTCATCAATATAAATAATCTAACATTGTTTTTAACCGCCCAAAATATAAAGAAATCGTTATAATAAATGAAAATATTAGAGCCATAGACACAATACTGTAATCAAGCCGTATTACACGTATACAATTGACATTAGTTACTTGAATTTGTGTATATTTTAGGTGTATATGTTGGAATTACTAATGGACCCTCAAATTATTTGGAGAAGGAGAAAACCGACGGCTATTTCAATCAAGCACTTGTGTCGGCTATGGCTGCTAATAAAATATCTTTCGCTTTCGATTTTAGAGGTCCCAGCTTCCCGTGTGATACCGCTTGTTCGAGCAGTTACACTGCTATGGTTTGTGCTTTAAATGATCTAAATTCAGGTGTTATTGACTATGCCGTGGTCGGTGCTGCCAATATCACGTTTGAGCCAATTTCTACATTAGAATTTCAACGGTTCAACATGTTAGCTCCTGACGGAAAATGCAAAACTTTCAGTAAATTAAGAGACGGTTTTGCTAGATCAGAAGGAGTAGTTTCCGTTTTCCTTCAACGAAGACAAAATTGCCGTCGAATATATGCTGGTGTAGTTGGAGGAGGACTGAATTCAGACGGCTATAAAAGAGAAGGTCAGCTTTTTCCATCATCGGACAGACATTTCATTCTTATTAGAGATATTTTCAAGGATTTTGGCCTTAATTTTAAAGATGTCACATATTTTGAAGCACACGGAACAGGTAACACTTTAATGCAAATCCTTTGTTTCAATGAATATTATGTATGACAATCCCTCAGGAACGACAGTCGGTGACATGCAAGAATGTCAAGCAATTACACATATGTTTAACAGCACCAGAACAGATCCTCTACTTATAGGATCTGTTAAATCAAATGCTGGACATTCTGAACTGTGTGCCGGGATGCTTTCACTGGCAAAGATTTTGGGGATACTCCACAGTGGTGTAATCCCGGGCAATTTAAATGCAGAATCAATTGATTATACATTGCCCGGAATAAAAGAAAATAAATTACAAGTAAGTTTGGTTTTTGTAAAAAACTTAAGTTAAGTGCGAGATGGATTCGCTTACGAAGTATTCCGTACCAAGTACGAGTTTTGAGAATGTAGGTTAATCAAAATATACATTTTCCTAATATCCCAATATCATACAAGCATGTATATTTATAAATATACTCGTTTGTTTCACTCGCCGAACCATTTTTATTAATCTATTACATGATTATCATAAATATATTTATTTAATTTTCTAATTTGTGTCCCCAAAAATTAAGATGGCTATTTTCGCTTTATTTTTACTACCAGCTTAGAGTGAGGCCTATTGTGATAATTTTTGTCTAAAGTATAGGCTTAATAGACGGAGGGAATAGAGAGAATTATGCAGTTTATTATTAATCCCACTGGACAAAAATACAAACATTGCAATAAATGAATTTTATGTTAATCTTATGTGGTTTTGTCATTGTTAATCTACAGATGTACCCATACATTTTCTAATCGAAACATTAGGTTCTATGTTTTCAATATAACTGTTACAAATATAAAACATTAAACTTAATGATTATGAAAAAATAGTTATAAACGGGCTACAATATAAACAGATACATCCCACAAGTTACACCCATATAGAACATACACTATAAAGGGTTACAATAAAATTCCATAAATTCTATTGAAGAAAACTCGTTATTTTGAACTAGCTGGTAGTTTTCGAAATATTAAAAAATGGTCTTTGTCTTTTCAGATAGACTGCATACAAATACATACAGTTTCTGTGATTCTGTATGGGACACTATTTGATGTTTTTAACAGTTTTTACAAAGTTATTCAATAAATACTTATATTTTTCTTAACGAACCTTTCATTATCTATATTACATGATGCACTTGCAAATATATAATTTTTTCATTATTCAATTTACCGTTCAAAATGAATACTTTATTTTTTAAGTTAAGTGAGGGACCCTATATGCCTATTTACAATTTTAGGCTCAATAGTTTCGGAGATAAAAGTCGAGGAATGGGTTGGTTGCTTGTTAATATCTTTGAAAAATATGAAAAAATTTACAGTGTGAAACAGCCAAATGAAATAAATTCGATAACGAATAAAGGAGGGCTTGTAGGAAAAAACTCTTGGACACGTCGATTTGTATTTTTAAATGCGCTTTATGTCAACAAAAAAAATTATATAGGGTGTGTCATGTGACATTGGCCAGTACCAACTTTCTTATTTTAAATGCAAGCCCCTGTATATTATTTATTTTTTGCAAGCCCCTGTATATTATTTATTTTTTGGATTATTCATAAAATTATTAGTGTTTTCAGATTTATTACAAAAATTAACATTAGAAGAAGAAAATTATTTTATTTCACAAATTTGCGTTCCTTTTTACTGATTTGAAAAAAAAAAAGTTTTGTTTATTTTCGTTAAAACTCGTAGTCTTAGCATCTTGTTGTCTGCCTGCATGCCAGTGGTAATCAGTGTCAGTGCTATTGTCGTTTGAATTTTGTTAACTGTAAGTAATAATATCAGAAAAATGGTTAATTTAACAGAAATGCACAAAATAGCTATTCTGAAAATGATTGATTATGGATAATACACGGACAAAACAAATGAAATGAAAGTTTCTCGCTTATTTCACGAAAATTTTTCAAATTTGCAGCCTGTGATACTACGAGTGATACTACGAAATTGGATATTATGCTTTAGTTTCAAGACAACCTACATAATTCTGGTCGAAAAGCAGCCCCACAGTTCAATTTTAGCCACACATCAATGTTTCGAGTATTAAAGGAAAGTAAAATGCATCCCTACAAAATAGTGCCGACTCAGGAGCTCATGGAAAACGATTTCGATAGGAGAACTTATTTCTGTGAACAAATGATGGTAAGGTTAGAAAACAATGTGATTCAATTAGAGATATTTTGTTTTCCGATGAAAGCACATTGTTTGGGCAGGAATTGTTGGAAATCATACCGTAGGTCCCTTTTTCATTGTTGGCAACTTAAATGGAGATAAATATTTAGAACGGATCCAAAATAATGTTGTGCCAACTTTGACAAACTCATATCCTAATCCAGAAAACCACAGGTTCCTGCCAATGCAATATGGTTTCAGCAAGATGGACGAACGCCCTATTACGAAATCAATGTCCGGCAGTACCTGAACCAAATTTTTCCAAATAGGTAAATTGGGAGACGCAGATCGTTAAAATGGCCAGCACGATCTCCTGATTTGACGCCATTGGACTACTTTTTGTGGGGATATGTCAAAAGTACTGTATCCAAAACTAAACCCCTCAACTTAGACGACTTAAAAAGACGAATCACGCTTGCGATTAGATCAGTCATGCCTGAGATGTTGAGTAACGTTAGAAGACATTTCTATACTGGATTAGCATGTTGCCAAGACGTTCTCGGCGAGAATTTTGAACATTTCCTATATTGACATTAATCTTTTTTTGTTTTTTTTTTTGTATTATTAAGAAATAATCGGCATTATGTATTAGGTTTTTAATGTAATGTAGCGAATTTGTGAAATAAAATAATTATTTTTTTTAATGTTATTTTTTGTAATAAATCTGAAACAGTTGCAGATAGGTGTAGGTATTGTGCATGAATTATGTCTAGAATATTCTGGAAAATCCAAAGAATAAATAATATACAGGGGCTTGCATTTAAAAAAAGAAAGTTGGTATTGGCTTTGTCAGATGACACACCCTATACTTTTTTTTTGTTGAAAAAAATGCTCATTTAAAAATACAAATCGACGTGTCCAAACGTTTTTTCCAACACGCCCTCTTTTGTTCGTTATTGAATTTATTCCATTTGGATGTTCCACACTGTATGTGTATATCTCATAAGAAGCCATTTAGTCCTTTATATTTCAAGATTCATGAGAGAATATTTTATTCTTAATTTTATTTTTAATTTTTTAATTTGCCCCCAAAATTAACACTGGGCTTTACGCTTTATTTATCCTGAACATTCAAGTGGTGTCCTTTATTGAAGTGAAAGCTTTCTAACGAAAACCCGCACTTACACATATGAAAATATATTACAAGCACCAAACTGATTACAAATTAAAGTCAACGGTATTCCTTAAAATAAATCTAAACATTTAAAAAATCCATAAATAAAATAAACAACAAACTAAAGAGTCTGTAATCATTTCTTTTTAATATTCCAGGTGGTTACAGAGAATACACCATTCACCCCAGGCCTAATTGCAACAAGCTCCCTTGGTTTTGGGGGTGCGAATGCCCATTTAGTTCTGAAACCTATAACAAGAAACACGCCAACACAGATCAGAAAACAACTAAATAATAAACATGGGTGTCGGTTGGTATTTGCCTCGGGTAGAACTATTGACGCTGTCAAGCATTTTCTCAATGGAATAGAAGAGAACAAACATGATGATGGATTCTTGTCATTGGTAGATGAAATCCATAAACTCAACATTGAGAAACACACTTTCAGAGGGTAAGTAATTAACTAAAATATTGACTCTAATATAATATTTGAAGACGCAAGATGTAAGACCGACATCTAGGATTTTCGAGAGAATCAGTACACAGAGGTTCCGAATCTGGAGCCGTTCCGTGTAATTGCTGTTCTCCCTTAACTCCTAGGACAGAACGTCACGATAAAATTTTTCCGGCTACTTCACCTGTCAGAGATATTGAATACTCTCTTCGAGGTGTCATTCCTTTGTACGCAAGACAATATATATTATATATAACATACATTGTTTCTGGTCAGGGAAGCTTCATCAGTTGCGCTTCCCACAATTGAATGTCCTCTCGAGCACTTCTTTATGTATTTGAAACATTTCGTTAAATTTGAAGACGCGAGATGTAAGACAGACATCTAGGATTTTCGAGAGAATCAGTATACAGAGATTCCGAATCTGGAGCCGTTCCGTGTAATTGCTGTTCTCCCTTAACTCCTAGGACAGAACGTCACGATAAAATTTTTCCGGCTACTTCACCTGTCAGAGATATTCAATACTCTCTTCGAGGTGTCATTCCTTTGTACACAAGACAAAATATATTATATATAACATACATTGTTTCTGGTCAGGGAACCTTCATCAGTTGCGCTTCCCCCAATTGAATGTCCTCTCGAGCACTTCTTTATGTATTTGAAACATCTCGTTAAATTTGAAGACGCGAGATGTAAGACCGACATCTAGGATTTTCGAGAGAATCAGTACACAGACGAAAATCCGGCAGTTAATACAGGATAAGGCAGATGTAGTACTACAGATAGGGGACAACAGAATCCGGCATAGGCTCCTGGTAGCGGTGATTGAGGACGATATATATTAGGTATGGACCTAATCAGCCGGCATGGATTAATGTTCGACCCGAGATATGTTGTTCTCCGATTTCTAAATGAGGAATTTGTATTGACACGGCCTGTAAACAGCCCAGCGACGTTCATAAATAATTTAGCACAATCTTTAACCAGAATTCCCGGTCGAAAGGAAAGAATTATTCATGAGCAACTAGAAAGCAATCCTGGAAGATGCGTTGGAATGGTGGAACCCGTGCATTCAGCTCATGACTACTTAGTTGGGCGGGCTATAGTTAAAACCGGACAAGACATACCAATTATAGCCCTGAATATGTCCAACAACATCCAACAGAATTGTCAATGGTCAAGAGAATCCTTGTTTCGAGCCAATAGAGACCATCCTCAATTGCGAAAAAGTGTACCAGACATCGGGCCCAGTAACGAGTTTGTACCACAGTTTGCCGACCATTTGAAACACCTTACAGAGGAACAGAAGAAAAATTCATGCAATTTATCGCAAATCACTGGCAGATTTTTAGCTGTCAAGATGGAACCTCTGGTCGCACCAACATCATCCAGCACCGAATAGATATCGGGAAGGCTCAACCAATCAGAATTCCACCGTGGCATTGTGGCAACAAGTCAAGTCGAGGGAAAGATCGAGTCAATATTACAAAATGGAGTTATTGAGCCATCCATTAGCCCATGGTCTGCTCCAGTTATGTTACTTTAAAAAAGGGTGGAACCACCCGATTTTGCGTGGATGCAATATATTACATATAACAGGTGTCAACATTGTGAACATTTTAAATCAATTTGTGGTATTTAGCTATTTTCATTTTTTTCATTTTCTAAAATATGCATTCATTAATTGTAAATACTAAACAGAAAAAAAAAGATTCTTTCAACTACTTAATTCAACAAAATTAATCCTGCCAGTAAAGTTAACTGACAAGTAGTTAGTTAACACTTTCCTGGGAGGTGAATATACCGGGAAAAAAAAGAAAATTAAAGTTAAATAGTAGGCACTTTTTGGGTTTTCCCTTATAAATTGAAACTATAACACAATACTTCCAAAATGGCATTTATAGAGAATTGAAAAATATACAAAATATTTTCCTAAAATCGGAGGTAGCTTGATACTTTTAAAAACAGATTAAATCAGTAAATAAAATTTTAAGATGTAGCAAAATACAAATCATTTTGTTAATACACATTTGATGAATAGTTGAAAATTGACCTATAAGATTTAAACCTAGACAGAGGTAATTTGTGAAATAGTCAATATAAAAACAAACATAGGTATGATTTAATATTTTTTTTAGCCAATATTTAATTTTTTAAAGGACACAGATATTTCTTTTAGATACACAGTTCTAGGAGACAACCAGAGTAGGGCAACAGAAAAGTATAACGGTCATAGTGGTCAAATCTGGTTCATCTATTCTGGAATGGGTGGTCAATGGTCCACAATGGGAAGGGACCTACTAAAAATTGATACTTTTAGGCAATCTTTTGATCGGTGCGCCACTGCCTTAAAACCATACGACATAGACCTGCATCATATAGTCACGAGCAGTGATCCCTCCGTTCTTGATGACTTAATAAATTGTTTCGTATCCATAACAGCTATTCAGATTGGTTTAACAGATGTTTTGAAATCCATGCAAATAATACCTGATAGGTTTGCTGGTCATTCTTTGGGTGAAGTTGGTGAGTTTATCCGTGAATTTATCAATATTGTTGTGAATTTCCGTGGGTTCTCAACAAACAATCATAAATTTCTGTTCTTTGGTAAATAAGCTTTTGTGACTATTTGTATCATTTTCTTTCATGCCTAAGTGCGATTTTTAATAGCGGATTTTCGAAACAAAGTGGATCCTAGAAAATAGTGGATCTTACATTTCAGGATAATCAGGATAATAAGGTGCGCCACAATAGTGAAATTATTATTATTGAATCACCCGAAACATTTTTTCGCCTACTTTTAGATTGAATAATTTATATGGATTACATACCAGTACAAATTTTTTAGAGCATTTAGATTTTGAGGTTTCTAGCGCTTCCGAGCCTAGATCAACCCCCAGATGCGACAACTACCCTTTCAGAATTCCAAACTCAAATACTGAACTTGAATTTGGAAGACTTCAATCCCGATCTGAACAGAACAGAATCCCAGAACAAACATTTTGTAAGTCCCCTTCTGACAGTAAATTCCAAGAACCTCTATTATATCAACGACGCTTCTGGAAAATTTAAACTCCTAATTGATACCGGAGCTGGTATCTCCATTTTCAAAGAAAACACTGTCAAAAACTTCTCACAAAGATCTCCCGAAAGAGTAACAATTCAAGGCATAACTCATGAGAAAATCCCGATCTCACAATCCACCCTCATTCTTTTCGCTCTAGGCAATCCACACAAGGTCTTTGTCTACGATCTAGATATTGAGTTTGATGGAATATTAGGTCTTGATTTTCTTGAGCATTATGAATGTATCGTCGACTTAAAATCCAAACAATTAATTACTAACTTTAAAACTATCCCCCTACATAAAGTACCCGATCATGACCAATCTAATACACAACCAAAAGACATTCCCAATACTAAACTGCCAACTTGTACTTATAACAATCTAATAACTATCCAGGCACGTACCGAACAAATTTTCAAACTAAAATGTGAACTTTCAAACACCGACGCAATTTTACCGACACAATTAATTGACAAAGTACGAGTTCCCAACGCTGTTGTACATGTTAATTCAAAAGGAGAATTTCTGACTTCGATAATAAACGCGAACGGATTCGGACAGAACATCTTAACGACGAAGAGCGAGAACTTATCACGAATCTCTGCTTAGAATTCGAAGATATTTTCTATCTCGAAGGCGATGTTTTGACTTTTACTAACGCCGTCAAACACTCTATTGACACCAATAATGCCAAGCCCGTTTTCACGAAATCGTACAGATATCCTCAAGTCCATAAGGAGGAAGTGAAAACCCAAATTTCCAAAATGCTTGATCAAGGCATTATCAGGCACTCTTCTTCTCCTTGGTCCTCCCCGTATGGGTCGTCCCCAAGAAACTCCATGCTTCTGGTAAGCAACAGTGGCGAGTTGTTATCGACTATAGGAAGTTAAACGAACTAACTGTAGACGATAAATATCCTCTGCCCAATATTTCTGATCTCCTCGATCAATTTGGTAAGTGTCAACATTTTCGACACTGGATCTCGCTTCCGGGTTTCACCAGTTGGAAATCCTTAAGGAAGACATTCCCAAGACCGGTTTCTCTGTTGACAATGGCCATTACGAATTCGTTCGTATGCCATTTGGCTAGAAAAATGCACCTTCTACTTTTCAGAGGGTCATGGACAACATTCTTTTGGGTATTCCATGAGCATATGTCCCGTTTGACAGAAGTCTTTAAGCGTCTTAGACAGTCATACTTAAAAACTCAACCTGACAAGTGTGAGTTTCTCCTTAAGGAAGTGGCTTACCTTGGTCATCTCATTACCCAAGAAGGCGTAAAACCAAACCCTTCAAAGGTTGAATGCATTCAGAATTTTCCTCAGCCCCAAACTCCTAAAGATGTTAAATCTTGGTCTCGCCGGATATTACCGACGTTTTATCCCCAACTTTGCTAAAACCTCAAAGCCTCTCACGAAACTCCTGCAAAAATATGTCAAATTCATCTTCGACGCAGATTGCAAGTCTTCTTTCAACGAAGTGAAGTAAGCCCTTGTATCTGACCCCATCTGGATATACCCAAATTTCGAAGAACCATTCCTGCTCATTACTGATGCTAGTGCTTTCGCAATTGGAGCGGTTCTCTCACAAGGCCCCGTAGGAAAAGATCTTCCTATAGCATATGCTTCCCGTACACTCTGCGCTGCAGAAACTCTATATTCCACTATCGAACGGGAACTGCTGGCCATTGTTTGGGCGGTCAAGCACTACAGACCGTACCTTTTTGGGAGAAAGTTTACACACCTTTGTGACCACCGTCCGCTTACTTGGCTCTTTTCCATCAAAGATCCTGGCAGTCGTCAAGCCAGATGGCGCCTTAAGCTAGAAGAGTATAATTATAAGATAGAATACAAACCTGGCAAGGTAAATCAGAACGCTGACGCTCTTTCCCGAATTAAAATCAACCACTTTAAACAATGCACTGACTTTATTTCCAAAATCAACATCTTTGCAAATAACGAAACCGACCCAGAACAACCACACTCCGATAATGATTAAGAACCCGATGAACATAACGAAAGAATGACAACAGAGTTTAATCCATTTGTTCAACTATATAAAACCGAGTCGACAATCGATTACTCAAAAATAGAAATTTCTAACGCCCAACTCCTAGACAAATCTCACAAACGAATAGTCACTTTCTTCTGGCAAAATAAACTCAATGACTTGCATGACAAAATCATCGAAGATATTTTCGAAGAAGACCCAAACTTCACTACTGACACTCTAAACGTTCTAGCCAGCAAAACTGTAAGGCATAGAAAATATTTAATTGTCCCTTTACCCTTTGATCCTGGAACAGTTGTTGCCCATCTTTTATACATTCTCTATAACAACCAAGACCAGTTCGACGAATCCGAAACTTTTTTATTGAAAACAACGTAGAACTACCGATTCTTGAAACACTATCCTTTATACTTGCAGACAAAGACGTAAAACTAAAAATTTATCAAAATATTGTGAAAACTCCTTCACAAGACGAAATTCCCATTATACTGCAACAGTACCACTGCGGCAAAAATAACCGTCACCGTGGAATTAACGAGACCATCCGACGTATTAAAGAAAAGTATAGTTGGACAGCTGAACATCCGGACGAACATCCATTCAACGTCCTCCCCTACGCAGTTATCTGCTACAACAACACTAAAAACAAGACTACCGGCTTCACGCCCTACGAACTTATCTTTGGGCACACTTCTAGTAAACCCCCCGAAACATTATACGATCAGGAAAAACTCATTTCCAAATATGTTAGGGACCTTAACAACAGAATGAACTACTATTATAGACTTGCCCGCGCAAAAACCGACCAACAAAAACAAAAATCTAAAGTTAGATTTGACAAACATGTTTCGACTAACCAACCAGAATACAAAGTCGGCGACAACGTTTAGGTGAAAAAATCTCAGATTAAAAGCAAATCTGAAAACAAATTCAATGGACCTTTTGAAATTACCGCGATACGAAAAAACTCTGCCACCGTTATAAATTTACAAACTAACCAAATTAGTACAATTAACTTTGACAGACAAATTAGTAAAATTAACTTTGACAGACTAAAACCCTATTTTGAATGAATCCCTTCTTTTCAGATTCTGTGGACTGTTTTCAGTCGTGAACCTCCAACAATACTCTCTTACACCCGTTAATAATACAATAGGAGTTTTCTTCCATGAAGAAGGCACACTTAAAATTTCAAACGACAAATGGACACTTCTTGTCTTCAAAGACCTCAACCCTTTCAGAGATGCTATTTCAACTAATGACGCTATACTAAATCGAATTCTAGAAACTATTAATGAAAACACAACTAATACAAAATCATTTAAACCAAAAGTACTGATACATGTGAGCCTCTTGAAACAAATTTCAAAATCCGTTAACTCCAAATATACAGACATTTTCGCTGACACTCAAACTTATACTACTAACAGAAGAAAACGCGGACTTATTAACGGACTGGGCTGTTTGGAAAGCCATTTCAGGAAACTTAGATGCGGCAGATGGTGAATACATAAATGATTGTATAACCAAAATCACTAAAGACCAAAACCAATTTCAAGAATTAGTAAAAAAACACATATCCGTAACTACTTCAGTCATTACAAGCCTTAACAACACCTTACAAAAATTTCAAACGGAAGAGAAACTATTCTCAAATAATATCGAAAAAATAAGACAGTCAGTTCTATACATTTCGAATGATCTTGACTTTCATGAATTCCAAATCAATATCCTGGATATGTGTGAAAGCCTAATGGAGAGCTATATATTTATCGAAAACACACTAAACGATGTTTTAACTGCAGTCTCTTTCGCCCGCTTAAAAATTTTACATAGTTCGATTATAAGCCCAATAGATTTGGTCGATTCCCTTCAAAAAATTTCTCAGTCACTCCATGAAAATAACTTACCACTTCCTATATACAGTTCAAGTGTGAGCAACACATCGATTTGATAGAATTTCAAATCAACACTAAAATCATTTTTGTTCTCAAAATTCCTTTAGTTGACCGTGAGATTTACACTCTTTATCACCTTTATCCTATCCCAATTTTGGATGATCGAACAGGGTTTCATCACATACTTTCAATAAAAACGAAATTTATCGCGAGAGATGACGATTCGTTATTATATACATCCTTCGAAGACCTGAGTGACTGCAAGCCATTAAACACACAGCATAAAATTTGTTCCAAGTCAATTCCACATCCAATAGACAAAGATGCCATCTGCGAAGCACAACTTCTCAGACAGCCAATCACACTTCCCGCAACCTGCAAAACTTCGGTATTGTATGCAGAAGATTATAATATCCAAGAGATCAACATAAACCTCCGGTTGATCTCCATCTCCAGACCTTTGCCCATCACCATCAAATGCAAGGGAGAAGATGTTGTCACACTAACCGTATCGACGAATTCATTAATGGAAATTCAGCCCCACTGCAACGCCTTCATCGGCAATACCAGAGTCCACGCCAGACGGACCACCAAAAATAGCATCATACTCAAATATCATCCAGTAAATATACCCTACAACTGCTGCAACGACATGCCTACCGTCAGTCAAATTCCCAGTATCGAATCCCTAAAACTACAGGAACTAGATGTCCGAGACCTTAACATTGCCAATCACAAACTCAGCCAGTACTCGAGAGAATTGGATCAACTGATGAACCAACCATTCCTGCAAAAGCACACCTCCTTGTTCACAATTAGTGCAATCATGTTCGCAATAATTGTTGTTCTCCTGCTCACCGCCACAGCAATCCGGAAAAAGTTGAGTAAGTTCACTAAACCTGACCCTACTAGCGAATCAGCATCACTACCATGTCCAGCAAACAGTAACTCCAGAGGAAAGCTTCACAGCCTACTACGCCCTACCGAAGACATAGAACTTCAGAACTTCCCTTAAAAGTTGATGATACAGCAGCATCAACTTTTTCAAATGGATGGAAGTTGTTATATAAGTTTATAACACGAACTTTGTGTGAACTTGTGTAACAACTATATTTCGTCGTTCCCAGCTGACTCAGCGACACGTTGAGTGTCACATTACAGTACCGCCGAGCATCCGTGAGAATCGCCGTGTCGACAGTGCTGATTCATCATTATAAATGTTATAAATTGTAGAATTTCACTTAGTCTTTATTCATTATTACTCTGTCTGTAGTTAGTTTATATTGTTATTTTTCATTTTATATTTCAAACCTTATATTTTTTGTACAAGTTAACTAAATCATTTTTAAAAACTCAATTTTGAAAAGTGTGATATAACATATATATATATATATATATATATATATATATATATATATTGTGTCCGGTCAGGGAACCTTCATCAGTTGTGCTTCCCACAAGAACTCTTATTTATTTATTTGATAACGTATCGGTAAATTTGTAGAACAGAGTTGTAAAGACGACATCTAGTATTTTCGGTAAAACTATAACACAGAAGTTACGAGATAACAACAATCTCATGGAACGGCTCCCGACTCGTAACCTCTGTTTGCTAGTTTCTCCGAAAATCCTAGACGTGGTCTTTACATCTCCCTCTACAAAAATAAATTGACTATATTTCCTCACAAATCCACAACTAAATTTCATATACTACTTTTCTTAGACTATATATAGGGACACTTCGATACGTTAGGTCAATCTAGTATTGCCGCGAAGATTGACGTCTTCCACTATCTACAGACCTTTGCTGCTGCTATACGTCGGCCTTTAAATAATATCTCAGTCAGTCTCGAATGTTCCCGAGTGATCCTGTCTAATATATAATTTCTGTTTCTCGAGCATGGTAGAATTTTCAGTAATAATTTTTGTCATCAGTCGACCACTTAGGGAGTAATTTTTATTGCCTTTATTTATTTCGATTAGATAGTTTTTGCTATAGATGATTTATTTATAGAATATTTTAGCGTCATAATTAAATCTTACAAGAATATCATCTATCAAATCTGAATTATTTTTATTGCCATTGCGAACCACTTAATTTTTGATTTTTTTGTTCAGTTATGTTAAGTTTTATTCCCATTGAAAACGGTGTATTATGTAAAAACAGAAACCTTTGCACTATTTGAAATATTTCGAATAATATGGACCCCTCGATATCGCATATAGGCAAGTTAACCTGACGTTAAACAGACTGTAACTGTTGAATTATTTTAAAATAATAGCCAAACATTCTTCTGTACGAAGTAAAATTTATTCAACATGTGAGGTTTTACTTTGATAGTGTGTGTTTTAGATTGTATATTTTTTAGATTGAGCATAATTGTCACAATTCGGTAAATAAATCGAATTCCCTAATAACTTTTAACTAGCCTAATTAATTAACTAAATCCATTCATTTTTAAAGATTCATTGTTCATAGGTTTAAAATAAATAATACCGATAACAACGATAAGACGATAAAAATATAACGAGTTACATCACACAGCCTCCGTTTTCTAGGGTAATTTACTAAGATTAATTTTGCAACTTGCATAGCCAACTGAATATATTTTGAACTTTTTTTTTCATATAATACTCGTATATACTTGTTATAATAAGCCTCACTCTCGATTAACGATAAAACCTTCTGAAAATATTCGAGTAATATTTAATTTTTAGCTTGTGGATACGTCAACGGCAGTTTGACTTGCGAACAGGCAGTGCTGATAGCATATGCCAGAGGATATTGTTGCCAAAAGGTCAAAGACAAGATAATAAAAGGTTTGATGGCAGCAGTCGAACTCTCTGAAGAAAGAATTTCTGAAATCTTACCCGAAGGAATTTTTCTCGCCTGCCATAATTCTGCCACTAATGTCACAATCGCAGGCCCAGAACAGGAAACCAATGTTTTCATAAATGAACTGAAGGCGTCGGGTATATTTGCCAAAGGGGTCAATACTGGAAACATTGCATTTCACTCTAAATACATCCAGGAAGCCGCTATTTATTTTGAAGAATTTACTAGAAATGTTATAAAGCATCCTATGCCTAGGATGTCAGAATGGATTTCGACTTCAGTATCACCAGAGAAAAAGAAAGAAAGTTGGGCTAATTTGGACGGTGTAGAATATCATTTGAATAACTTTTGTAATCAAGTGTTGTTTAACCAAATTTACGAGCATATACCTGAGAAAGCTGTTGTTCTTGAAATAGCTCCTCACGGCCTTTTACAGGCTATTCTTAAGAAACAACTGCCTCCAAATGTCATAAATATATCTTTGACAAATAAACATAATCCAGATGGAGAACAATATTTTTTGTCAGCAATTGGAAAGTAAGTATTGTTAAACTTATACAATGTACTAATTATTCAGCCTTATTTAAATTAGTTTTTGGGAGTCACAATAATGTGCTACATATTAAGATCATGCTGTAATAACATTTTCTTTCAAAGAAAATTCATGGTTTTCAAAACCATTTATAAGAAGTTTAATACAGGGGAATTTTTTCATAAATATATTTTTTGTTAATGATTTTTTTTAAATTTGAGTGTATGGTTTCAGGGAACAAACAACACAATATAAATCTAAAAGAAAAAACTTCATCTCGTAAAA
The DNA here is from genome assembly GCA_034190945.1 of Octodonta nipae. Taxonomy (NCBI): domain Eukaryota; kingdom Metazoa; phylum Arthropoda; class Insecta; order Coleoptera; family Chrysomelidae; genus Octodonta; species Octodonta nipae. The sequence goes on along the minus strand of CM067217.1, from coordinate 157,952,652 downwards.
AATAAATGTCACTCTCTAGAATTACAATAGATCTATTTTGGCTCGGATAGATGAGAGTTGTCGCATATTTTATCTGGAAAAGTGTGACATTGAAATGATGAAACTTTCCCGTTATATTAGTTGACCGGATTTGGACCGCTCACGCTAGCGTTCGCTAAATCCGCAATCTCGCTGTGAAGATATTTGGTTTATTGTGTTATTTCGTCCGAATTGAAATCGAACAATCCCAGGAACTGTAGATTTATTCAGGTTGAAAAAAAAACACACAGCGGCATGAAGCGTTTCTTCACGTTCAAAAAATCGGCATCGACGAGAACATGAATCTTTACATCAAAAAAATCATCGCTCCTCGAAAATCAGTAATGTTTGGTGTGTAGGTCTATGCTCCGGTTCCACGTCAGTCGATTATATTGCTGAACCCTGTCGTTCACAAATTCAATAAACGAACATTGAGTGGCCAGCGAGATCTGATCGACTCACCCTCTGGATTGTCGACCGATCCTACTGTACGGGATGTTACCTCTACCCACAAGCTAGCACGTATCTCGACTCATCGAATGTACCGCTGCTGAGATTGTTAAATGCCACTAAAAATGTTTAATAATATACCCATTTTCTATGTTGGTTGCTGTTTATTTAAACTTTAGTTGACGTTATCACTTCGCCGTATTCTTTGCTTTTTTGTATGTACATATATTCATCAATTACTGAACAAGATCTGTTGATATTTGGACAATTCAAATTGTTGATTTACGACCTTTCAAAAAGACAACTTATAATTTGATGTAACGTATTTTTAATTTTCAAAAAAAATGGTTCTGTAAATAGTTAGCCATCGTCCCACGTCACAAGTAGAGAAAGTTTATCTCGGGATTGTTCTAAATTTTCAATAAACTGGCCTGAGCAAACACTGGTACTACGTAATATCATTGTGAAATTATTCAGTGTAGGTATATGGGAGTCCGCTGTTGCCTTGAATATAACAAAGGAATTCACAAAACACACATTGACAAAATACCACTCAATGATATTCCACCATTTCTTCGATTTTCTGCCGATTTCGTAGATGGACGTAAACATGTTAATTTTACCTGCATACCGCATATGTGTGTTGAGGTCCTTTACGATACTTCAACATTCAGTAACTATTGACGTTTCGTCTTCCTATTTTCTTGTTAAATTGGTCTCTTCTGTGGGTTTGCAGTAGTTTCCAGGAAAAGATAGCACCTTTCTGTCTTTCCATATCACAACAACAAGACCATCTTTACAGACACGTACTTCATCAAACCTCCCTGGAAGTCATTTTCGGTTGTTTCTAACTATACCACATGCATAAATAAATTCAGCTTTTAGTTGAACAGTATTCGAAAATAAAGTTTTCTCTTGGAATACAAAGCAATGGCATTAGACAGCCATTCTCGTTTTTGAACATTGTTGAAGAGTGATCTGTTGCAGAATATTGTAAGACTCAATCAACAGTTGTAAATAGATTGTGATTATTATAGATTCAGATACTGTTATTGTGGAAACAGTGTTATTGATGTACCCGCAATCACGTAGAAAATATAAATTCGTCTTCCAGGTTCAGAATATAGCTGACCTGAACGGGCCCCTCTCTGCGTAAACAAACAGAATTGAAGAATATTTCAAAGAGTACATGATCACCCTTGTCAAACAAATCTCTCGATAAATCTTTGACCACTGCTTTTATAATTAATTTTCAGTAGTATTCTCTACTTTCCCATTATATATCTGAAACTGAGTGACAAATCCTAATTAATTTTTTTGACTTTATGTTCTTGCTTTATCGGTTCCATTGGCATGAACTGTTTCAAAGTGGCCTAGCCTTTGAAACGCTCATCAATTTGTAGATACTTTAATTTTTCAAGGGCTTGTGCGACTCATTGAATATTTTTGTCAGTGTATCCAAAATTAGTCGGACTTTCTACAATTTATCATAATTAGGAGATCTTCTATAAGGCTTAATAAAATTGTCTGCAAAATAAACAGGCCCCAGAAGCAAAAAAAATCGGTTTTTACTATTACCGAAATTTTGATGACCAGTATCACATCAGTTTGGCATTTCGTTCTGAACAATATGCCAAATAATGGGGCACATCATCAACTTGGGAATAACAATAATCAGCAGAGCACCGTCACAGGCCAACGGAAGTATAGCGATGTCGCCAAATCAGAAAACCAACGTGATGCAATAAACATCTTTATAGCGGCTCCACATAAATCTCTTACTAGCAAAGATATTTTATCTGATGTGAAAAGATCTGTTAATCCTGCAAATTTTAAATTCTGTGTTAATAATATAAGAGAAACGAAGAAAGGAATAACTGTCCAATGTAACAATAAAAGCTCTCTTGAAACTAATCAAATCTGTTGACTTAGATGGGCTGGATACCGATGCAAATATCATTTCGTTCAGTCCCAAATTACTACCGTGCTTTTTTATTATTAAATCATCTATTGATGATGAAATTTGTCATCAGGAGCCATAACCAAAAGCAAATGCATCTGAAGCAATCCTCTTTTTGGAATAATTTTATAGTATAAAAAAAGCAGCTACCTTTCCCAAAATCGGCTTTCATTCCAAATATTCTAATATATGACCGGATTTAAGTTTGGCAACCCTACTAACAAGGTTAGGTCTATTTTGGGGCAGCAGCGCTAGAGTGGTTCCGTCTTGTACATGAAATCTGTTTTATTTACACCCGTCTGTGACAGAAAGCCATGATACTGAAGAAATCAGGTGTGCCTGATTGAAAAAGGCATTACATTTTCAAAATGTTCCGTGAAATAACGGACTGAGCCAGGTAATCATCATTGTAAACCCTTGTACAAAACGAAAATGAGCCCGCATGATGCGCTTTAGGATAAACTTGTCCACAAACAGTAAAACTGGCCACTAAATATTTTGTCATCACAAAACAAAAGATGCTAACTCAAAGCCAGCGGTTAAGTGTCTTATTTTTCTATGAAATTCTTCAAAGACGGAATGCGATCCTAAAAAGAATTTTTAAATGAAGGTGGTCCAACCTAGTAAAATATTCAAAGCTCCGCACTGAATACATAAAATATCCAAAGATTTTTATATGTAGATAAGCAATTATCTCTTCGATTTCTGGGGGTACGACGGGTTCTTTCCTTTATTGGCAATTCGGTGTAGCACATGTAGTCTATGGTCATAAACCTTTTCAATAGCTAGGCTGCTGATTTGTCATTTCCGGTTGATTTGTTATAGTATAGCCGGATTCAAGAATTATGCGAACCGACCTGATGAGGGCAGATGCGACAAGTTATTTTATAATCGATCACGGGAGGGATCAGTTATCCGTAGTGAAAATCTACGTGGGAATATTTTTCATTCGAGAAATTACGCGCTAAACGAAGTAAACTTCTTTACGATCTACAGTTCTGACAGATACCTCGATGAATAAGTCTTTCAGAAAAACATTATTGTAAAGTTCTGGATGAACAACAAAAAAACACCTAATATCTCAAGCAAAGCCAGTTTTGCCCTGCTTAGAGAAGCCAAATGCGATGTCAGGACAGATGTGGATTTTCTTAATACAAAACTCTTAGATATCCAGGAGATTGTCACAAACACGCTATAATATTGTCAAGAATATAACTGTCAGATTACAGAAATATTCAATGTCCCCTAGCATTTTATCACAGTTATATTGCGATTAATATTGCAGCAGGATTGCAACGATATTCCTTTGATATTAAATATCACCGCAATATTGAAAAAATATTATATATTTATATATCAGCATCTAATACTTCTGCAATATCAAGAAATATTACTTATTTATATCTCACGGTGTAATATTTCTGCAATATCATCAGTTTACCGTCAATATTGCAATATAATCCAGCGATATTGTCATATACTTGACATATTTCTGCAATATATTTTGCTATGTGGTAGCAGACGTGACATGGAAGCAGCAGTTTCAAAATAGATGAGAGCACTACAGCAAGAATTCGAAATGTTAGTCGTTCTGAGAAAGTTTAAACCACCAAAAAAAATCTGTCTATCCAAGAAAACGAAGCGTTGAAACAATTTCGTTTGAAAAAGGATATCCTCAGTCTAACGGTGGATATAATATTGACCAGGATAACATCAAATAGGAAATGGACAGTTTTATAATAGCTCTAAAACATTTACACAACGGAACATACAAAGAGCCAAGCAACAATCAAGTATGATAAAGAAGTAGATATGTAGGCAATGCAGGATTTTAGATTTACTTGGAACCGATTTCAAAAATATACCATATAAGTAAGTATTTAATTTGTATAGAATGACCACATTTTATTGCTTACATTGCATTTTTTTGTGTGTAGGTACCTAACAGCAGTCAGCGTACTATTTATTGTCTAGTGTTATATTTTGTTTAATATTTTTAATATTTTAGTTTTACTCAGAAATCGGTTAATATTTAAAAAAATGTTATATTTAAAAGGTTATTAAAGAACGATGCAATTTCGTTGTTTTAGATTATACTTGGCTGGTTGTCAACCTCAACTTAATAGCTTTTATACAAGTGTCATTTTCCCTGTGGGTGCTAAAGTAAGTCCCATATCACCGCTGGTAAAATGGGACCATTCGACATCATGGTTAACACCCACACTGAAACCTTTACAATCATTTTACGACAATATTCACGTAGGTCTTAGTGATTCAGAATATTCCTATTTAAGAGGGCACGAAATTGATGGCAGAGTATTAGTTCCTGGCATGACTTACCTGGTAAGTGAAACAAATCTGTAATTTCCAACTTTTATCTTAAGCACTCAACACATATTTAATATTATTATAATACAAGCTCGTGGCTAAATTAATTCAGCATATTTTCTCTTCGATAAAAAATTATCGTAGGAAGCTATGAATAAGAAGATCATAGTGACTTTAGAGCTGGAAGGTCATACACACAAGAAGCATTCCTATTAAAAGAGGTAATAGAAAAGAAACCAGAACGAAATAGACCCATACACTTCATTGGGGTAAATACTCTAAAATACCAATATCAATACCCTCACAAAGCATGTTCAAAACTTATAAAAACACATGAAATCTGCAGTAGATCTGGAGAATAAAATATTAGACGTATTTACCCTAAACAGGTGTCTGAGAAATTGATGCTATATCTCCCATACCTCCTTTAAGATATATGTCGCGAAAACTTTGATGACAAGCGTTTCCTCCCCTCTCACATCAAACGTTCGTAATTGATTTCTTCGAATACTCTAGATAATATATATAGAGCTTCTCAAGTTCTTAAATCATTTAAAGTCCATCCACCCCAGGATTAAATTCACATTAGAGTTCGAAGAGAACAAGCAGTTGCTTTTCCTTGTCGTCCTCATAACAAGAACTGAGACCGGACCCCTAGAACACACTGTCTATAGAAAACAAACACACACTAATAGATACCTGAATGCAGAGTCCTATCACCATCCCTCGTAATTACAGGGAGTTGCCAATACACTAATTTCAAGGTTTTAATAACGACTGCAAACACAAAGCGCAAGAACTAAAAAATGATTACTGCTGCCCCTCAACAAAATGGATATACAAGCAATAAAACACAACACAAGACAGGATATACAACTGAAACAAAAGAATGATGTTGCTGATAAAACATTTAAAAAAATATATAACCGACTTCTACATATAACTAAAAACCTAAAAATAATTATAACAAAATATAACTCTAGCAAATAAATAACACATTTAATGTTGTAAGGTACCTATCCAGGAAGTAAAAAATGTAAACATTAAAAGGTGCTCATTCTGTACAAATTAATTACCTACCAATCTAGTATATTTTTGAAGTCGGTGCCAAGCAAATCTAAAATCCTTCATTGCGTACTTATCTACTAATTCATCAAACTTGGTTGTTGCTTGGCACCGACTTCAAAAATATACTAGATTGGTAGGTAATTAATTTGTACAGAATGAGCACCTTTTAATGTTTACATTTTTTACTTCCTGGGTAGGTACCTTACAACATTGAATGTGTTATTTATTTGCTAGAGTTATATTTTGTTATAATTATTTTTAGCTTTTTAGTTATATGTAGAAGTCGGTTATATATTTTTTAAAAATATTTTATTTTCAACTTTTTAGTTTTTTTTTTAACTCAGGTAGTTTTCATTCTTTATTTGTTATTTTGTATGTATAACCTTAATAGGCAGAACCAGGTAACATCGAAAGCGTCAACATTACACAATGATACTTTATCATTTAAATTGACAGGTAAATTTTTACGAACAAAATGTACTAGTCCGCGTTGACTTAATAAGCCCAAAATATATTTATGCCTTATGAACTACGCCATGTAACCTTTTTTCAACTTTTTTTGACAACCTTGTATAACTAGATAATTCCACCCCAACCTATGTACCAACCAGCCTGTACATACGACTGCCCACGGACAAGCATAAATGTGTTATAGCCCGTCCAATTAAGAAAGACGATGACGTCAGAGGTCCAAACTTGACAGCGTTGCCGATATGACCTTTTATTCTGAAATTAAAAGAAATGCAATACAGAGTGTTCGACTACAATTTACTTTAATAAATAATTTCTGTATTGTTTAAAAGTTCAATTAATAAGATTTAACATATATATTGTTTTACTTCCTTCATTGGTATCCGCAAAAAATGTCCATGAAATCCAGGCAACAAATTAACGAAATTTACTTCGCTTCTCTGGTGATATTCTCCAAACATTTAATATTTTTCATCGTGAAACCACACAATTGTATGATTTGTGAAAAATAACTTTATAATCACAGATCATAGAGACAGAATTTATAACTTCTTTTTGTATGATCTGTGTTCATCATTCATAACGATCTGTGTTCATAACCTTACTTCGGCATTTAGCTTTAGCATATAATATATATTTGGTTACGTACGATATTTGTCTATTGAAATGAGTCCTTGTGCCTAATTAATGAAAGTAGTAATTGATGGGTATGTTAGAAATTTAAGAGCAGCGAAAAGGGCGGGTTTAGGCGGATAGAAAAGATTTTATATTTGAATCTTACCAAATGTGAGTTGTTAAAAATGGGGGAGCCCACATTTAATTATCCATTAGAACATTTTCTTCAGTATCTGCTATGGTGAAATTGTAAATACTATGATTTTTGACAACTGGAGAGGGATACTAAAGTATAATGTATTCATTTATTGTAGCTGAATAAACAATTTCTAGATTTCAAATGTGCCCAGCAAAGCAACACTTCTTGAAGGTGCGGTCCATAGTTTTATCACATATATGTGTAGTAAATACATGTTTTTTGTTTGTTGATTTTAGGTGACAACTGTTGCTCAAGATTTTTAAAATTACTAGAACAACTCTGACTCTGAATATTTATTGGTGCATTAGATGGAACACATTTTGGTTTTGATGCTCCTAAATCAGCACAATCGAATTTATTTTAACATTAAAAGTTCATTGCGTCAGACATTATACAGCTTAACAAATCCATTAGATATACCAGAAGGTAAGGGCTTACCTGGTGGAAATATAATACTATATCTCATGGTAGATGGGGTCTTTCCACGTTCCAGAGAAGATACTAAAACCATATCCATTGAGTAATAACTCACAAACAAGATTTTTTAAATGTAGGATAAAAAGAGAGTAAAAAGTTATAGAAATTTAATTTGGAATATTTGTTAATCGATGCAGTCCAGCTGCTGTTTTACACAACTTTTTGAGAAACATTTGAAGTGCACAGTGTGTGAACTAAAGTGACAGTGAACAAACTCAATCAACAAATCACTGGAATAACTTTTTAATTCTAAATATGATTAGAAAAGTATTTTGATTTTGTGACAGATTTGTAAATGAAGTTAGAATATAAATATAATTTTTACTATGAAGTATTGGTTCATTTGGAAATGTGTGGAAGTAGTAGAGTAGGTCCCAAACCTCAAATCTTTAAAATGGTTTTATTCTCAAAAAAATGTGTTTGTTGTTGACAACCTTACTGTATAAAACAATTTTAAAGATTTGTGAGTTTTCAGACTTACTCTACTACTTCCACACCATTTATATAATTTTTATTAATGCCTATATTGCAATTATGGTTGGCACCTGTACTTTATAATACTTTCAACACAATAAAGTACATGAAAATACTTATCTGCTTCGATTTTGAGACTCAATTCTTTTTTATATGACACCAAGAAGTCCTTCAAATCTATGCTCATTTTTCCCAGTTGGTTGTGTGAAACAAGATTTACAGAAACTTAATATTAATATGGATGTTCTCTAAGAATTTTTTTCATTAAAAGAGATAAATCCACAAATTCATTCTAAAGATTATTGAATTAAGCAATGTACAGAAGTTGCAGCATTTTTTAAGAGGTAATGCTTTTATAAATCTATATAAAATAGTGTAATTTCTGCTGTGATAATGAAACAGCTTTGTGAGCAAGATTACTTACTGAGTATGAATATGATTTACACTTCAGAACCTAATTGCATTAATTCTGAAACACCAGAATTACTTATTTTTGCAAGGACTGTTGAAATGAATTATAAAAACATTTTGTGTTTTATCATTATACAGTGTAATTTGTGGAAACATATAAATTATAATTGAATATGTTGAACTAACTCACATCATAAAAATAAGGCATTTATAGATAACATATTGAACAAATCATTTTATTATTAATCAACATAAGTACTTTTTTGGTAGAAATTAAAACATTTTTATAGTCACATTTCAAATATGGTTCAATATACTTAAAACAGAATCTACCCTAAAAAAATTGGTAGCTTTTTTTTAATTGGTTTTTACTTCCTCATAATAATGCCCAAATTGTTATATTAGTTTAAGACATAAAAACACATCAATTCACAAATTTTATTTACATTTCATTTTTTTATAAACAGTATGTCCAACACATTTGAATCACCTTAAACATTACAGCCTTCTGAAAATATAAAAAATGTTAATAAAAATAATATGAAGATGTTGCTGCGTTCAAATTGTTCTCTATTTGTCAGCAACATCATGTTTTTTGTGTTTCCACACACCTAAAAAATTGTAGTTGCCTGAATTTTTCCTTCATTTATAAAATATCCATAGTCTAAAAGAATAATTAAATGACCAACATTGGTTGAGATTTTATCAGCCCTAGAAGAATGTTAAACCCTCTCAAGAATTAAGTATTTGAACAATGTGTTCTATAATACCAATAATGGAATATGGTTGTGAAACCTGGATTATGAAGACAGAAATTGTATAAAAACTTCAAGTTACATCAAGGTAAGGAGAGATGCATGATTGGAATAACAAGAGACCAAAAGAGAATGAGGATGATAAGGAGCCGGTACAAAGTAACAGATGTTATCTACATAGTAAAATCCCTAAAATGGCAATGTGGACATTAGCATGACAAGGAGGTAATAGATGGAGAACAAAAATCACTGTGATATCCCAAGGGTGTAAATAGGCCAAAGAAGGGTCCCTAATATAAGATGGGTAGATATCTGAAAAATAACCGGCATAACTCAGTCCCAAAAACCTATGAAAGAAAGCACAAACAAATATGTAAGTGAGACTACACTAGATATACTAGTAAAATCAGTATACCATCTCTTTAAAATCAAAAATTCATTTGAAAATAGTAAGAAAATTGATTAAAGCAGGGTTGTGATAGATGCTTGTTTAAAGAAACAAAAGATCAAATCCAAATAAGTTCATCTATGGTAGTTTAAGCACTTTTGATACTTCAACATAATGCAAAATGTTATATAATAGAGATTAAAAAATATAGAGGGAAATTTATTTCAACCTAAGATCTATGAAATGCATTCCCAACACAATTAAACTAGTTCTAAATGAAATAATACAGAACTGCAATCAAATAACTAAATCTTAGGTATAGCTCCAATTTTGAAAAAAAAACAGTTGTTTGAGGTTGTATAAGAAGTTTATTGACATTAGTTCGTTTCGCTGAATTTTATTCAGCTTGTTTAGCTAATCTGTAAACGATAATAAAATGCCTTAACTAAGAATACATACTGTACAATAGCAAAAGTGAATTAAAATAAGAATAAAATACTAGAAGCAAATTGAGATGAACAACAGACCACAATTCAAATTTTACTAAGTATATATTCCAAAACAAAATGCAATGTTACCTAAATTTTGTTAATTTTCTTCACTACTTTCATCTTCATCTTCACCAAGATGGATGACTAAAGGCTCTGACTCACTGTTATCTATTCTAAGTTCTCTATTCCACCACTTCTCAATTTCTACTTCAGTGTGGGAGACGGTTTTATACCAAACTTCCGGAGTAACCGTTTCTAATGCTTCTGTCCAGAGTTTTATTGTTTGTTCTATAGAATTACCATCTTTCCCTACATGTTTATTGTAATAAGATTTTGTGATGCCCCATATATTCTCAATTGGATTGAATGTACAATGGTATGGAGGTAACCGTAGGACATTGTGACCATATGCGTTGGCAAGTTCATCTACTATATACAAGGGATCACTTTTTGATCTAAAATTAAATATTTCAGTTTGATAACATATAATGTTTGCTTACAAAAATTACTATTTACAAATATATAAAAAACTGAAAATTATATTTGTACATAATACAGTATTTGAATTAGTGTTAGGTTTGATGTTTAGAACATTCAATTAAAAAAATATGAGCATAATAAATTAAATTGTCTAAAAAATCCCCAGAAAATATTAATTACACATTCTATCATACACTCATGTTCGACTAAGGAACCGTTATATAAAATTTGGATATTAGATCCTGATAACAATGTGTGAATATAAAATAATGGAGATAAAATTATAGCTGAAGTCAAGGTTAATAATGATACAAATTAAACTGAAAAAACTATAATAACAATAAGTTTTGGATAAGCTAAATGAAAAACTAAAAATAAATATTTCTGTTGAAGTATAATTAAGTTGAAAGATACATAACTCACCACTCAACAATATGATAATAAGCCAGATGTGAATCAGAATAGCATTTTTATAGATCATTCTCCCAAGAAATTAAAACATAACAAATAAATTAAAAGATAAAGCTGGTGAAGTTGATGATATACATTCCAAAGCCAAACAGAAACTTCCAAATATAGATTTGACTAATGCTTCTGATACAGTCAATCATGAAATCTTACTAGAATACCTTTATTGTTATGCAATACAAGGAAATGCTAACATATTAGTAACTAATTATCCATATGACAGACAACAGAGACTTTAGCTGAAAATAACACAGGAGAGTATAAAGAAATTAAACCAGGTGTACCCCAAAGTACAATATTAGATCTATCACTATTAATGTATTTGTAAACACCTCCTGAAAGAAATGACTGATGATGAGGTTGTATGTGTGGATGGCACAGGTGTAAAATAACCAGATGGCATTCTTAGGATGAAGCCAAAAATAAAATGAATTACTAACTAACATAGACTTGTGGCTAGAAGGAAGCAGACTCACTTTACACATTGATCAAACTGCATATATGAGATTTGGAAATTTCTATAATAGTATACTAATATGAAGACTAAGATAAGAAACAAGTTATTAGAGTTAAAAGTGGCCAAAACCTAGGGGTCATATCTGAAAATTTAAAATGGAAGAATCAAATTGAACAAATAACCCAACCAAATATCTTTTATTTATTTTTTATACATTAACTAAAATTAAAACACTCATAGTAATTTATTATGCTTTTTTTCAAATGAATAAGTTATAGAATAATTAAACATGAGGAAGCTCTTCCTAATAATTTAAATTGATTACAAAAACGACAAAATAGAATATTAAAAATTATAAATAAAACACTTTAGCAAAAAACCGTAACCCACGAAATTTGACTCAATTTTTTCCAGTTTAAAGCAGTTCCAAAACAATAATTAACAATATACATATTAAAAAGAGAATCAAAGTATTTTATTTAACAATAGAGTGTAGGTGAAGTCATTATAGTATATAGGTAATATAGTTTCAAACTGATATTTTTAAATGTAAAAATAGTTTCAGATTTGATTTGAAAAAAATGGCTGAAATATTATCTTAAGTAAAACATTCACAGAAATACATTTATTATTTGAATTTAACCTATATATATATATATATATATATATATATATATATATATATATATATATATGTTTTAGGTGGTTTCCGGGAATTCATCCGCGTAGTTGATAATTGATCCCTGCCGGGATCGATGGTAAAGTGACGACGTTTCGGCAGAATCACATCTGCCCTCTTCAGGTCGGTTCGCATAATTCTCGTAGCCTTCTACTTTCGCTTCTAGTTACTCGAATACTAGTTAGTAGGTTCTCACCCGGAACCTTGCTTAGTTCATAGTAATGACCGCGGAAGCTTCTCAGAACATTATATAATACTGTTTAATAGTTCATCAATCAATAAAAGATTTATATAAACTGATCTGCCATATGTTGGCATATTTACTTCATCACCCCAGTTGTAAATGCCTGCACTTTATGAAGAAATTAATGATTTTTTTTGTCACTGAGAAACTAGTGGTGTACTTGAATGAGGAAATACAGATTCAAGTACACCACTATACTTCGATAAATAAAATAATTAAATTTTATAGCTTAACACCAAAAATTATTTACATTTCAATACCAAGCTGCCATATTCATGGAGGAAAGTATGTAGATACCACTTGGAGTGGTAAATGAGAAATATTAAAATTTAGAGTTTAGTTACAAAACTTGTTTGAACATCAGTGGCACACCAAAGCTTCAAAGAATTGTCATTATCCATGTCATTTCAAAATGCTTTTGAGAGAAAATTGTTTGTTATTGACACAATTGTATGTTTGGCAATTCTTATATATCTTTTTTCTATGAAAATTTTATTGACATAACACATAAACAGCAAACAGCTGTAATAATGAAGACTAAAATATTAATTTTTAAGTAAATCATGATAAAAGTTTGATTTTGATTGAGTATTAAATTTTATACAGTTTTTAATGTATTTGTTCAGTTTTTTACATACATGTTTTGATTGTCAAATGATGTAATGTTATGGAGGTTAATTTGACACTCACTAAATTCCAACTAATTAAATATAAGCTTTGTATGTTCAGAACCCTGAAGAAGGAGAAAACAATGGTACATGAAATAAAGAAAATTATATCAAGGAAATTCAATTAGTCAATATCCCTTAATCAACTAACCAGTAAACATACAAAGAGTGTCTGTTAAGTAAACTTGTAACCAAATTTGTAAGCAAATAATAATATATACCTACTTGTTCACTAAATCCAATAATTCTTTTTTTAACATGTTTTTTTCATAAGGAATGTTATTTTCTTCTAGCCATTTCTGAATTTCGATTTTCTTTGTTGTACTGGCAGGAGGTTTATTGGCAATTGCATTATGATAGCTAGCATTATCCATAACTATTACTGATGGATTTTCTAAATTTCCTAACAACTGATGTTCAAACCAATGTACAAAATTTTCAAGATTCATATCACCATGATAGTCCCTGTCTTTATTATCAGACGAAACCAAAAGGTCAGCCCCAGGGACAAAACCTGCTCTGCTACCAGCATGAATTACAATAAACCTAATAATTCAATTTTCAATCACTGTTTTTAATGCTAATGATGAAAAAACTCACCTTTTGCCAGTACTTTTGATCTTTTTAACACTTTTAGAGCTTGAATCCTGCCATGAATGTCCTAATATTCCATTCTGGAAGATCCACGTTTCATCTAAAAAAACAAATTCAAATAAACTTCTAGACCCAGGATACAGATGCCGGTCAGATAGTTTCTTCAGCAATGTATTCAGGTTTATATATTCCCCTCAAACGCAAACTATTTAATATTGTGCAGTTGAAATAAGGAATTTTACTTACCAGCAGAATACATATCATAAATTACATTTCTTATTTCACACTGCAGAGATTCTCTTAGATCGGTTACTGGTTTTCTGCGTTCATGTGGTCTTCTGGGACTTTGTAGGGCCTCGTTTTTGTTAATAGAAGACGCAATTCTCTCAACAGATGTTACACAGATTCCCAAAACTTCAGAAACTTTCTGCAATTTTTATAAATATTAAATCTAAATGTTGACAGTCGCAATAGTACCTACCTAGTGGGCAATATCAAATAAAAATACTTACATATTTAGCAGGTAGAGTAGAGGCATCATTTTCTTTGTTAGTTGTGAAATAATTTAAAGCCGAAGCTATCATAGCTTTTTCACGGCTGCTGAAATGCTTCGGCATTTTCACCTATGAATACCTAAAAACTGGAAAAATACAATAAATAACAGGTATTATAAACAAATAAATGCTGCAAAACAGTAAATAAAATTGCTATAATATCGCTTTAGGGCTTTTCTCAAACAAATTCAAAAATGCTGTGAGCTCTCAACGAGAATTGCAGAGAAATTGAAAATTGGAGGGAAATTCTCCGAGTAAAGTCACGTACAGAACAAGACCAGAGCACAGAATTGCTATCAGTAGAAACCATAGGTGTAGGTATGATGTATTTAAAGGTGCTTGTACTAAAAATAAAACTATCAATTAAGCAATTCTGAAATTCATGTGTATTAATAACTCTAGGAACATTAACTTTATATTTATATATAAAAAATTATCGTTGATAATGCCGAAAGTGATATATAGGTATTCAGAATATACTTACGTAGTTATGTTCGTATATAATTGCTTCTTAGTCTTATTTAAATAAAATATGTCTTTAAACATATATTGAAAATTCAGGCAAAATTTGATCATCTAACGAAAATCTAAAAAAATAGCGGCAACGTAGCCGCGATCGGACAAGCCAATGCCACAATAATAAAATTCAATTTCACTGTTATAATGCCAAAAAGTCCATATAACATTTAGGAATATTACGTGTCAAATTTGGCAGGAATTAATTACCAAAATGACGTCATCGTCTTTCTTAATTGGACGGGCTATAGCTGCCTTCTGCAAACTATAGGACGAAGTAGAAGCCATCCTATATTTACGGGGTCAAATCCGTCCTATATTTCAACCATAGTATATAACTCCTTGTGGGCTACCCTATAAATTATTTCCTTTTTAACATTTTATGTTATCGCCCTGTGTAACATTCATTCCTCTCCATACTTTATGCAACTTCTTATGGACTATAAAAGAAATAATTTTTTAATCACACTGTATAAATATAATTCAACTCCAGCATATATTTCAACCATCCTGTATATGATTTGCTTATGTCCACATCATATAACAGTTTTTTAATCACCCTATATAATTTTAATTTCACATTTTTTTCAACATTTTTATACGTTTTTTACGTCCAGTCCACCCTATATTCCAACCATCCTGTATATACGGCTGCCCACGGACCACTATCATTCTAGTCGGTCCTATATTTCAATCTTCATATACTTCATATAGATGCAACTCCTTCTACCACTTTACTTTGTGATTTTGTTTGCTATAACTAAACACCCTGTCTATAAGCCACCAAGTACCAGTTTAAAGTTTGACATGTATTGTCACTGAATTTTCTATTAGGCCGGGAGAATGTGACAATCAAAAGTACCGTCTTCGCACAATGGAAAAATTTGCATTTAAATAGGTATTTACCTGGTATACAAACAAAACGAGCTTGGTATTCATTGATTTAAGGAACCGAAAATACTATGCTTTACTACCTATATGCTTAAGATGTACATAGAAAATTTTCAAATTCGCAATTTAAACTTTCAGTGCCTAAAATTACCCCACTATTACGTTGGAATTAAAATATTTATGAGGAAATGTCCGTTATGTCATTTCGAAGAAATTTTTGGAATTTTCGGCGATTTTCTGCAAAACTGCAAGTTGCACGTCGCAGAAAAGTATATGAGATCACCTAAAGATCTTCCTTAATAGATTAAACGTTAAAAAACTATACACATCCATAAGGAGTTATCGAAAAATCGAATAAAATATTGGGATATTGGTCGATTTCCATGCACGCATGTGTTCATTCACAAATTTTATGACTTTACCAATAGAATTCTTTTCCAAAATTTGAAGTTTCACCAATCCGGATATATTCTCTATTAAACAAGACCATATTCGTTCAGAACGGTGCACCACAGGAGAAGAAATCAGGTAACATACATACAAAAAAAAAGCGAAAAAATACGCGACAAATTGATAACCTCCTCCTTTTTGGAAGTCGGTTAAAAAACCAAGAACCACCCTATATATATATATATATATATATATATATATATATATATATATATATATATATATATATATATATATATATCTGCCTAGTCGTAGGCTTTCAAGGATGGAACATCCGTTCGTTATAATGATTCATGTTTGAATCAATATAACGTCTCAATGCGTTGTTGATGTGAACTGAGAGGTGATCTACCTGAGCTTTTTATTTTATATGCCTCTGTCGGAGGTTTTATGCCTGATTGGTCGGTGTTGACTCCGTTAATCTGTGCTCATCTAAACGGGCTGAAATTCTCCTGTTCCTTTGTCCGACATATACCTTGCCGCCCATTCCACAAGTTATACTATATACCCCTTGGTTTTCAAGTTTCACTTTTGGTTTGGGATTTCTTAATAAACTTGTGCCTATGGTCTGGTGCGGTTTGTATGCTGTCGCTATGTCATGCCTTCGAAGAATTCGGCCAATTCTGTCCGTTGTCCCTTTGATGTATGGTAAGACTGCTTCTGTTTTTTCGGTGAGGTCATCGTTTGGTTTTGGCTCGAGGTGTAGTTGTGCTATTGCCTTCTTGATTGTGTGGTTTGTGTATCCGTTTTGACGTAGAGTGGTAGTTATCTGTTTTAATTCGTGTTTTGTTATTGTCGTCGGTCAGTCGTATGGATCTGGAAACTAGCGTGTTGGCAACTCCCTGTATTTGAGAAGGGTGGTGATGGGATTTGTAGTTTAAGTATATATTCGTGTGTGTGGGCTTTCTATATACGGTGTGGTCGAAGTGCCTATTCTGGGGTTTTTTTCTTACGAGGACGTCAAGAAAAGGCAGCTGGTTGTTTTCCTCAAGTTCTACTGTAAATTGAATCCTGGGGTGTATGAAGTTTAGGTGTTCTAGAATCTTAAGAAGTTCTTGTTTGCCGAAAGACCATATGAGGCAAATTTCAAATTTTTTGACGTTTTTCAAGTGGCTGTATTTCCCTTGAAAATCGTGGAAAAAAATTTTCAAGTAACGTGTACAGCTCAATCCTAACGAATCTTTGTTTTTTTTTTATTTTTTAATTTTTTTCGGTTTTTTACGATCAATATCTCAGTAACCGCTGATCGCGCAAGGAAATTAAGGAAGGTTTAAAAATCTTGAATACACCCCCCACAAGACTCAGCTTCGGTTTTTGGAAAAAAAATTATTGTTTACATTTATTTGAAAAATTAAGAAAAAAATGACTTTTGGTGGCTTTTGGGATCATCTAGAAAACCAGTAATGTTAAGTGTGCCTTTTACAGTTGAATATGCCCACAATAACCCCACAAAGTTTCCTTTCAATCTTTTTTGTTTTAAATTTAAAGGATCACGATTTTGAATTAAAATGATCATAACCTTTAATAAAATGCAAAAAATATATATTTTTTCTGTTTACATTCATAAAATAGTGTAAAATTATGGAGAAAACAAAAAAAAATAAAACAATTTAATTAAAAAAAATATATTGAAAAATTTTTGACTCCTAAAAATTTTAAACAAAAACTACCGCCGGGCTCAGCATTACCCAAAGCGTAAGAGGTGGAGGTTGCCCGATCGGATTTACGCTTCTTTTGTGTGTGTGTTTGTTTATGTGTTTTACTTCTTCCGTATTTAATGACTCCAAAATCATTTTCTAAAGAGTGTGTGTGTGTGTGTCTGTGTGTTTCTTTAGGAGAAATGAGACCCGGAGGCTTGTCACTTCCTCCGTATTTAATGACTCCAAACTCATTCTCTAAAGAGTGTATGTGTGTTCGTCTGTCCGTTCATTAGTTATTTTAATAACGGGTATTGCCACCCCTGTTTTCAATTACGGCTGCCAAACGTTGAGTCATATTGATGTAGCGGGCAATCTGAAGTTGCAGAATGGTGTTTCAAATTTGCAGAAGTACACACTCTAATGCGGCCAAGTTCTGCAAATTTGGAAACTCTCTGCGCAAACGACGACCCAATCTGTCCCTAACATGTTCGATGGGGTTGAGACCTGGACCATTGGTGGGTGTCGCAGCAAAGTGAAGTCATGTCGTTCAAAAAAGCGTCTGGAGACGTTGGCTGTGTGTGGACGTGCGTTATCTTGCATTAGAATAAACGCCTCGTTATTTAAAATCAAAATCGTGATTGAATTTTTTCAAAAATTTGATGGAAGAAAACAAAGAAACGGCACGATGGATTGGAAGGAAACTTTGTGGGATTATTCTGATCATATTGAAGTGTAAAAGGCACAGTTAACATTACTAGTTGTTTAGATATTTCCAATTTAGCGCCTGATGATCCTAAAAGCCACTAAAAGTATTTTTTTCTTAATTTTACAATTAATGTTAGCAATAAAAATATATTTTTTTCAAAAATCTGTATCTGATTTTTGAGGGGGCTTTATTCAAGATTTTTAAACCTTTCTTAATTTCTATGTTCGATCAGCGGTTGCTGAGATATTGATGGTTAAAGACAAAAAGATCCTTTTCCGTTCAAAGTTCGATATCTCAGCGAGAAGTGATCGTATTGAATTTATTAAAAAAGCAAATTAAAACTGAATGAACAACATATTCGATCCATAGAGTTAAAAAAATAATTTCAAGTTTGTAGAACAAAAATAAAAACTGTAAAAATTTTGAAAAAAAAAGTGTTTTAGTATTCGTTAGGATTGAGCTCTATACGTTGCTTGAAAAATTATTTCATCGTAAGGTCTCAAAAGTAGAAACTTCATTTTCATGAGAAATACAACCACTTGAAAAACGTCAAAAAATTGGAATTTTTTTATTGATTCTTTAAATTTTTGCACTAGTTTATATATATATATATATATATATATATATATATATATATATATATATTTATATTTATCACATATACACATATGTAATGAACTACTCAAGGTCTAGGGAGATTCACTTATTTGTCACATGCCCAGAAGCTTAGATTGTACACTACCTCCCTTAATGAACTTACACCACTGTATGAAGTCAGTTGAACTAGACTGTCATTCCTTGGTACAGTCTATCTGAATCACTGGGTATTTCTATAAAAGGTGGTCCTTTTGAGATACGTCCTTATGAAGGAATTCTTAACGACGATCTCATTGAAAGAGATAATTAAGGGTTCTATATAAGATTTCGTTAAAATTTCTGTCGTTAACTTCTTGTGTAGACCAGGAGGAGAGCGATTTCACTAGAGATCCTTTTCTAAGTACAATTTCTTGAAGATTTCCTCTCATATGTATTGTTGAAACTTCTTAATTACGGCTTGCATTTGGGTGAGAACCGTGTCTTGTCTTCGATAAATGATTTTGATTTCTGCTTCATCAACTATGTGTTCGACACAGTTGGCTAGGTTTCAACATTACGTTTCCCTGAAGAAATTTTAGTATTTACTTCACCTATAACTGATTGATCAGTCACTTAATTCTGAAGTAATTGGCAATCATCACAAATCAACTACTTTTAATCGGCCGGTTAATTACATTCCACTCTTTAAGATGCATTTTCTGTAAACTCTACTTAAAAAAACTCCAAGTTGTGTTTCGTTGTTACTCACTCTAACACTTTTTACACTAAACAGTTCTTTATTACACATTTGATAGCATATACCATCATCGATAATTGCATATAATATTGTTACTGTTGTTAGTTTAATAATTTTTATTTTTTATTATTTATCTATTTTAAGTGACAATATTTAGTTTTTATTATTTTTAGCTTTTAGCATGGAAAGCATTGGCAAAACTTCGTCTTACATCCATTGAAAAGTTACCAGTAATTTTCGAAAAAGTTCAGTTTAAGAGGGCAAGTGTTCTTTCCGAGAATGATGAACTGAGGTTCTTAATAAACATATCGCCACAGGGTGGTTACTTTCAAATTCTCCAGAGCGGATCTCCAGTAGTTACCGGAACAATTCGAACAATAACCGCTTTTCAGTTTCCTGTTATTAATAAAGAGTCTCTTTTCCATGATCCAGTTAACGTTATAAAACGCGAAGACATTTACAAGGAATTTCACTTAAGGAAATACAATTATCAGGACTGTTTCCAAGAAATCATAGCCATTGACATTGAAAAACATCACGCAGAACTTGAATGGTATAATAGATTCGATTGTTTCCTGGATGGCATGCTTCAGATGCAATTTCTAAATTATCTTCAACTCACGGATCTATTTTTACCCACCTATATTGGAGAGTTAATCATTGATCCACTAGTGTTTTATGATACTGTTGCAGGAGAAACAGGTATCGTATTTTTTTACTTTGTATTGTGAAAAAATTATAGAATTTAGAGGTGTTTGATTGGTTTTTCTTAAAGAGATAATAGCATAACCTAAAAAAAGTGTTGTTAACAAATTTGTATTCCTTAATTAATTATACGGCAGATTTAAAACCGAATGAAAAGATTTAGCGTCAAATGGAAGTACGTTTTATAGATATTTTCAATTGTTACTAAATGATAGCTTCATCTAGCCGATTGGAGTATTAGTTATTGAGTCATTTGCAAAAAACTGTCACAAAGCCGATTTTTCGGTTGCGCAGAAGTATTGTTTAAAACACGTTAGGACTCTGAAACTTTGCAAAAAGTTTCAGATTGATGAAGTAATTTAACTGATCAGAATCATACCAACATGACTTTAAAGGTTTTCTCGCAAATGTGATATTTTACGACAAACTAATTCCACAACCATCTGTAAGGAACATATTAATTATGAAATCTTTGAGTACATTCCTTCATGGATTAATTTCCATTTGGTTTTGTATTACTATATGTAAATTCAATTTGAAAGTCTACTTCGACGTTCTACTTCGAATAAACCTTATTTGATAGGATACATCACTTTCAAGTTTATTGAACTTAAGCGTTTCTAAATGTTTATCACATTGAAATATATATTAATAGGTATTTATCTTTGCATATCCACATTATTTTTAATTAAGAGATTCTAATAAAAAATTGACTATAATAATTAATATACAACAATATAATTGTTGAAATTTATATTAGTTTTTATCAATTTGCTAATGTAAATGGCATGTCAAATAACGTATTATTATTCCTGTCTAGACAAGCTTAAATATAATGAACTGTGGACTTTCTTTTGTATTTTTACTCTATTAGAATTTCATGTTATGAATCCATAGTTCTTTGATGTAGTATATGTACATACACAAGGTAATACTTATCTTTTGTTCTGTATCATACCACCATCATTTATATATTATAATGCTCCGCATTAAATATTCATTTTTGTACTCTATTACTTTTTTATATGAATAATCGAGTTAGGACTGGGCCACTCCACTGGAAAATACTTATATTTGATTCAATGAGGACATAAATTTGTAAAATGATACCTACTCTAATCTAAAATTTTCAATTTTCAAAATTGTCCGCCCTATCTGGCTTAAAAATAGTGTTCAACCCCTTGAAATCTTGAGGACTCCATGGATCTTCAATCCTGCATCCAAAACAAAGATATCGCTAAAGTTTAATGAGTAAATGAATCTTATACTGTAGTACAGACCTATAGAAAACAACATCGTCAAATATTAAAGAAATACAAATGTTTACTTGGCTACATAATATATATAATATATATTAAATAAAAAAATAATCACAGTAAAAATACAAAAAAGAAAAACAAAATGATCTGCTTATGAGATTTTAACCTGGGTCAATACGATAAACGAATAATGATAGCAATCGTTTCTCATCTCTACGCGATCAGCAGACATTTTGACAGTTGACCTGGTATTTATATTAGGGGAAGATTGAAAACCTGTATAAATATCAGCATTTACGTAGTTGTTTATCTTAACAATTCCTTATTCCAAACATCTAATTAAAAATAATGTGTACTTAAAAATATATTAAAAAATATCTAAATTTTCCAATGTGAAAAACATTTTGAATGTGTGTTCGATGCCCACTAGTAAAAACAGATGAAAAAAATTTCTCCCCACCGGTAAATTTGGCCTGATTCCGAATAACAAAATGCAGGCTTTCAACTTGCATTTACATACAATAAAACAAGACCAAAAGAAAATTAATTTATGAAGGATTGAAGAAATTTGCGAGAAAACCTTCTAAGTCGGGAAGTTGAGAATCTAACCAGTTATTTACTCCGCAAAAATGAAAGATTACACTTACTTTCAAAGTTTTAACGTTTTTTAAATAATAATTATAAACGTTTGAAACATTTTTCTAAATAACTCAATAGCTAATTATACAATCGGCTTGGGGAACATATCATTTAGTTGCTATTGAAAATACGTATAAGACAAACTTAATTTGGTCACTGAACTTTTCATTCAGTTGCTGAAAAGTTACAAAAACTGACAAAATTTCTCCTAATTTAAACATCCCGTATAATTAATTAAGGAATAAAAATTTGTTAATAACAGGTTTTATGTGTTATGCTACTACATACATTCTTCAAAAAAGGCTAACTAAACACATGTGGATTTTTTTTGCATTTGAAAATACCAACTTTCCTAGAGTAATAAATAAATTGTTTGTAATAAATATGTCGAACATAAGGGACTTTTTATAAAATAAAAATTGCTCAATTCCGAGTTGGACTTGTATACTAAGAAGCTTCCTAGAAACAGGGTCAAATAATTTTTAAGATACAAGGAAAATACATTTTTCATGGCCATCTCTTTCATTGATTCATTGTGCTTAAAGATATATATTTTATTTTCCATTTAATTATATAATTTGCCAAAATTGATATTCGAATTTTTTCATTATTTTTGTTTGGGCTCAATTGTTTCGGACATAAAGGAAGGGATGTGTCGAATGTTTAGATTTTGCTTAAAATAATTAAAAAAGTTATTAAAAATCAACAAAAAAAAGTCTGTTTTTTCTTAGAACTAAAGCTTTCATTTACTATATTACGTGTTGTGTTTAATTTCTTTTACTTCTTTCTTCACTTTTTCTGTAAACTTTCAGTTAGGCCTTACATTATTTTTTTACAAAATTTTGGGTTAAATAGTTTCAGTGTTAAAGGTTGGAAATGTGTCGATTTTGAATATTTCTATCAAAGAAATTACTATAAAAAAAATATAAAAACATATATTTGTATTTCTCGCTTTAATTTATCTGATGCAATTGACAAACAATATGTTTTCATATTTTTCTTTAAATTCTATAATTTGCCCCCAACATAAATACCAGGATTTTCACTTTTTTCCGTGTAAAGTTTGAGAGGCCCTCTAGTTTAGGTCTTATAGATCTCCCCGAAAGTAAAATATTGTATTTATATAGTATTGATATGAGATATAGAAAATGGTTTATTTGTTGTCGAAAATTTTTGTTAAATTTTATTTTTTTTTGGGTCAACTTTCAAAGGGTTTTTAGTAATTTGTACCCTAGCAAGCGACAGGAGTAGTTTAATTGTTTATTAACTAAAATTGTCTTTTCCCATGGTACTTTTTATAAATTAAAAAATATATATTTTTTCGGGAAAGAATCACAGCTGTAAAATTGATTAGACTTTGTCCACAAAAATCTAAACTCAACGCGAATGGAGTTATTTTTTCATAAAAACAGTATAATTAAATGGAATTTACCAAAAAAATACCTGATAGATCGAATCCAATTTCTGCGTAGTTTTTGTGCACAAGAAACTTTTTTGTTTATAGAAGAATTTTAATGTTAATTGTCCCACACTCTAGAAATTTTCATTACAATTGCATATCATGAGTATCTTTAAAATTTATAGTTTTTCTATGATATCATACAAACAATTAAAAAGATGTTTCGATATTCAAAATTTGTGGGTAATAATATGATTTGTTTTAAAAGGAGATCTAAAGTCGCTAGTCCATTTTCAATTAAGTTTTGTGCAATACCAATATCGCTGACAAGAGCATTTGGAGCCATTTTCTATTTCTCTGATTAGCAAGTAAACTATCAAATGTCTAAACACTTATTACTTACCAAGTTTAGTGGTTACAAGTATTTTCCGCCAGTAAAATACTGTGAAATTACTGATCCGAGCAGCAATAGAAACGTTAATATCCCTGGCATGAGAATGTTCTGGGGAAGCTGAGGACTTGTTAGCTGTAGTGTTGCATGTTCCGGGTTCTCACAGTTGTTGTCTCGGTCTGGAGGTTTTGTCCACGAGGATTTGTAAAGTGATATAACTAGTGAGTGTACACATGTTCTAGCTGTGTTCGATAATATGACTGCCTGCGTCAATTTCATATGTTGTAAATAACTTTAGAGTTAAAAAACAGTTATTGAAATACAAAAATTAAAACTTTTAATTGAGCAATAACTTCGATTTGTATTGTTATATGCGCATTTTTGCAACAAAAAAAATTATATAGGGTGTATCATGTGACAATGGCCAATACCAACTTTCTTATTTTAAATGCAAGCCCCTGTATATCATTTTTTTTATTCATCAGAAAATTCTAGACATAATTCATATATAGTGTCCTAAACCTTTATTCAAGTGTTTCGGAAATGTTACTGTTTTCTGAGTTTTTACATAAATTAACGTTAAAAAAATAAAATTATTTTATTTGACAAATTCCCTACATTGCACTAATACTTAATTCCCATTTAGATCAAGAGCTAAATGAGATAGTTAGCAAAAATCATTCCTGCTTTCCTTTTCACTGATTTAAAAAAAACAGTTTTGTTCATTTTCGTCAAAACTCATAGCATTAGCATCTTGTTGTCTGCCTGCATGACAGTGGTGATCAGTGTCAGTGCTATTGTCGTTTGAATTTCGTTAACTGTACGTAATTATATCAGAAAAATGGTTCATTTAACAGAAGTGAAAAAATAACCATTCTACAAATGATTGATTATGGAGATAACACACGGACACAAATGAAAGTTTCTCGCTTGTTTCCAAGGAACAATTAGCAAAATAGAAAAGCAGTTTCGCGATCTTGGTCATGTAAGACCGATAAAAAAGTAGCTGCCAATGCTATGATAATACGAACTTAGATATTATAGTTGAGTTTCAAGGAAACCCAACCCAAAGGAAAGTAAAATGCATCCCTATAAAATTATGCCGACTTAAGAGCTCATGGAAGAGGATTTCGATAGGAGAACGTATTTCTGTAAACAAATGATGGTAAGGTTGGATAACAATGTGATCCAATTAAAAGATGTTGTGTTTTCTGATGAGAGCAGATTTACACTTCAAGGTCATATTAGTTGTCAAAATTGCCGCTATTGGTCCAACGAGAATGCTCACTGGATGAAAGAGAAACATACGCAATATGCTGAAAAAGTTAATGTTTGGACAGGAATTGTTGGAAATCATGTCTTAGGTCCC
Source organism: Octodonta nipae (assembly GCA_034190945.1). Classification (NCBI taxonomy): domain Eukaryota; kingdom Metazoa; phylum Arthropoda; class Insecta; order Coleoptera; family Chrysomelidae; genus Octodonta; species Octodonta nipae. The sequence goes on along the minus strand of CM067217.1, from coordinate 157,927,105 downwards.
TTTTTCATTGATGGCAACTTGAATGGTGATAAATATTTAGAACTGATCCAAAATAATGTCGTGCCAACTTTGACAAACTTATATCTTGATCCAGTAGACCCACAAGTTCCTGTCAATACAATATGGTTTTAGCAAAATGGAGCACCGCCCTATTACGAAATCAATGTCTGGCAGTACCTGAACCAAATTTTTCCAAATCGGTGGATTGGGAGGCGCGGAGCTATAGAATGTCCAGCACGATCTGCTAATTTGACGCCATTGGACTAATTTTTGTGAGGATATGTCAAAAGTACTGTATACAAAACTAAACCCTTCAACTTAGATGACCTAAAACGACGAATCACGCTTGCACTTAGATCAGTCACGCCCGAAATGTTGAGTAACGTTAGAAGACATTTCTATACCAGATTAGCATGTAGCCAAGACCTTCGGGGCGAGCATTTTGAATATTTTCTACATTGACATTAATGTTTTTTTGTTTTTTTTTATATCTTATAATCAGTATTACTTATAAGGTTTTTAGTGTAACGTAGCGAATTTGTAAAATTAAATAATATTATTTTTTTAATGTTAATGTTTGTAATAAATCTGAAAACACTTAATATTTCCGAAACAGTTGAATGTCCTAACATTGTACACTAATTATGTCCATAATTTTCTGGAGAATCCAAAAAATAAATAATATACAAGTACTTGCATTAAAATTAGAAAGTTGATATTGGCCATTGTCACATGAAACACCCTATATATATTTTTTTGTTGATCAAATGCGCATTAAAAATACAAATCGACGTGTCCAGGAGTTTTTCCCAACACACCCTTCATTATTCATTATCGAATTTATTCCATTTGGCTGTCCCACAGTGTATATAACGAGTTACTGGCCCTTCAGAAGAAAGTCGAAAATTCCGTGCGTGTCCCAAAATATAGAAGCGGTCACCATTATGTTGGAGTGGCTTCGGACACTTTAGCCGAGTTTCGATCTCAACTTCACATTCGGCTGACACTTTTATTGAAACAGAAAGAAAAAATTAACTACAGAGTTATAGGTTATGCCTCGCCGCGAACTGAAGATCCCAATCTGTCAATAATTTTATCTTCAAGTTATTAACATCTCTTAATAAATTTGCTTAATATTAGCTCTTACAAGTCACAGAATAGACTGTTATTTCAAGATGCTGCTATTTATTATGTTATATGCACTTCCATTTGGAGCTAGTACATACCAATATTGATAACCAATGAACGCTGAATAAATCAAAAACATTTAAGTACTAGACGCAAAAAGTACTTCAGTAAAATAGTTGTTTTATGAGATTTAACGATAAATACAAAAATGTAGCTAATCCTACTCTAAACATAAGATTCTTAGAGTAGGATTTTACTATATAAACTTTGCAACCCCCATTTCACCCCTTTTAAGGAATAATTTATAAAACATTTTTAAAAAAATATAACCGACTTCCACCTACAACTAAAAAGCTAAAAATAATTATAACAAAATACAACTCTATCAAATAAATATCACATTCAATGTTGTTAGGTACCCACCCAGGAAGTAAAAAATGGAAACATCAAAAGGTGTTCATTCTGTACAAATTAATTACCTACCAATCTAGTCGGTGCCAAGCAAATCTAAAATCATTCATTGTGTATTTATCTACTATTTCATCAAACTTGATTGTTGCTTGGCACCGGCTTCAAAAATATACTAGATTGGTAGGTAATTAATTTGTACAGAATGAACACCTTTTGATGTTTCCATTTTTTACTTCCTGGGTGGGTACCTAACAACATTGAATGTGATATTTATTTGATAGAGTTGTATTTTGTTATAATTATTTTTAGCTTTTTAGTTGTAGGTGGAAGTCGGTTATATTTTTTTAAAAATGTTTTATTTTCAACTTTTTAGTTTTTTTGAACTCAGGTAGTTTTCATTCTTTATTTTTTATTTTGTATGTGTAACCGTAATAGACAGGATCGTGTAACATCGAAAGCGTCAACGTTACACAATGATAATTTTCATTTAAATTGACAGGTAAATGTTTACGAACAAAATGTACTAGTACGCGTTGACTTAATAAGCCCAAAATATATGTATTCCTTATGGCCCACGCCATGTAAGCTTTTTTCAACATTTTTTGACAACTCTGTATAACTATAGATAATTCCACTCCACCCTATGTACCAACCATCCTGTACATACGACTGCCCACGGACAAGCATAAATTTGTTAGCTGCCTTCTGTAAACTATAGGACGGAGTAGAATCCATCCTATATTTACGGAGTCAAATCCGTCCTATATTTCAACCATAGTATATAACTCCTTGTGGGCTACCCATAAATTATTTATTTTTTAACATTTTATATTATCGTCCTGTGTAACATTAATTCCTTTCCACACTTTATGCAACTTCTTATAGGCTATAAAATAAATAATGTTTTAATAACCCTGTATAAATATAATTCAAATTCAGCATATATTTCAATCATCCTGTATATGATTTGTTTACGTCCATATCATATAATAATTTTTTAATCAACCTATATAATTTTAATTTCACATATTTTTCAACATTTTTATACCACCAAACGTCCACTCCACCCTATATTCCAACCATCCTGTATATACGACTAAACGGCCTTACCTATATTTCAATCATCATATAAACGCAACTCATTCTATCACTTTACTTTGTGATTTGGTTTGCTATAACTAAACATCCTGTGTATAAATGTACCAAATAGCAGTTTAGAATTTGACATGTGTTGTCACTGAATTTTCTATTAGGCCGGGAGAATGTGACAACCAAAAAGCACCTTCTTCGCAAAATGGAATTTTTTTCATTTAAATAGGTATTTGCCTGGTATACAAACAAAACGAGCTTGGTGCTCATTGATTTAAGAAGCCGAAAATACTATGTCTTACTACATATATGCTTGAGATGTACATAGAACATGTTCAAATTCGCAATTAAAACTTCCAGTGCCTAAAATTCCGGCACTATTACGTTGGAATTAAAATATTTTTGCGGAAATGTCCGATACGTCACTTCGATTAAATTTTTGATAAGAATTTGGAGTTTTCGGCGATTTTCTGCAAAACTGCAAGTTGCACGTCGCAGAAAAGTATATGAGATCACCTAGGGATCTTCTTAATAGATTAAACATTAAAAAATTATACACATCCATAAGGAGTTTTCGAAAAATCGACCAATATGTTAGGGATATTCGTCGATTTCCATGCACGCATGTGCTCATTCACAAATTTCATCACTTTACCAATAGAATTCTTTTCCAAAATTTGAAGTTTCACCAATCTGGATATATACTCTATTAAACAAGACCATATTCATTTAAAACGGTTCACCACAGGAGAAGAAATCAGGTAACATACATACAAAAAAATACGGGACGAATTGATAACCTCCTCCTTTTTGGAAGTCGGTTAAAAAAATTAAATAAATAAGACTTATTTATTTGTCATCAAAAGCATTTCTGAAAAATTTTAACTAAATGAGACGTTGGCATAAAAATTTCATAACTAATTTCCTTCTGAAAATGTTTACTTCCAAATATCCCTTCTTAGCTGATGATCAACTGTCTATCTACCAAATTTTAGAATCACGAATATGATTTATCTATATTATCTTTACAACCCTCTTTTTGCAATTAGTTTCTATAAAAAACCTAAATTATTATTCAATAATAGTTCGGCAATACATTATTCCCGAAAACTACAATGAATATGAAAAAATGAAATAAAGTAAGTTTTATATTTAATTTAATTTTTGGAATGCACGCAAAGTGTACATAGACACTCTCCATTATACGAATATGCATCGTCTGATGATTAGCAGAACTGTCTGTTCATGTAAAATTTTTGGGAATTGATTTTTGTATTTACAAAAAAAGTCTGACTATAGAAAAGTAGCTTATCGTAGGTGTTTGGAGTACATCTGGATTGTTGGAGTTGGCAATTGTGAAATTAATATTAATTTAATGTTATGTTTAAGGACAGTATAAATAGTTGCAAATTTATTTACGCGAGAATGTACAATTATTTGAAATTAATGTCCTGTCAAATATTTCAAGATCAGCTTTTACTTATTTACTTATAATAATATACCCGGATTCTTTATTAGACACTCAAGAATTGGATTTTGATAATTTTTAAATTTTTAATTGTCTACTATTTATTTCACGTTTGGTAATGTGGAATACTATATGATATAGTCTAAGAGCCAGCGTGTGCTAGACTAACGGTAGTTTAATTAAGCCTATATTTTCTCCATTGACTGTCGTATATCTGCTGAACATAAAATGAAGGTTCACTATGTTCAGCGGAGGTCCCTATGGATCTATTGAAATATCAAAGACAAATTTTACCGTGCTCATTTTAATATTACGTAATGTTGTCAAGAACAACTGGGATGTTACCTTTTTTGTTCCACGAAAACCCAATATCTATATATAAATAGGCAAAGACAAAACGATTAGGTACCATTTTCTCCTCTGTCTCTCAACTGATTTTCTTCATTTTTGTTTTGTTTAGTAGCTACTGACGACCTTCAGTGCAGAATGCTAATATTAATTTATAATATTTATTCATTCATTAAATAAAATATAATAAAAATTCATTATTTACGTCTATAATGTCATCGCCAAACAACTGAATGTGCCTTCGCCGCCAGACTCAAAACATTGAATAATTATATATAGGCGGACCAATGCTGTTATATACTTAGAGCATGTACTTCTGGAAGTAGAATGCAAGCGTTGTTATTGTTTAGTGGTAAAGTAATCGTTGTATATTATAATTATACAGGGCGATTCTAGATATGTTAGAAATCATTTTTTTCGTGGGTGGCACATAAGCAGATGCATATATAGGGTGTTTAAAATATAGCGTAGAGTGCAATTATAACTAATAAAATAATTATATAGGTAAGCCCATTAGCGGTTGAATTTACAGGGTTCTTGGAATAGAAGGCGCAGTAGAATTAGAGTTATACAGGGTGGTGCAAAAAATATTATGCAGAGATGTATATACAGGGTGGCGGAAATGGAAATGCAACATAAGCAGTTGTATATATCGGGAAGATGAAATATAGGGTGAGAGGAATTATAGATGTACATGATGATGATAAAAAATGTTACAAAACGAAATAAATTATCGAGTAGCCCACGAAGAGTTCGACCACTGGGCGACAGCTAGTTATAGAAAGAAATATACCTATTGACTATCAATGGATACTACTGGAATAATTCAGTTATTTTCATTTCACTCCTTTAATATCGCTCTATTTAATACATATTTCAAATTCAAAACCCAATATTGATAATTTTTTTCTATAGCAATAATTCTCCATGTGAGTAATCTTCAAAAATTTTATAGTTTATTGTAATAAAATATTTTCAATTGGAGCGTAAATTTATAATTTCGTCGACTATCTTCAATAATGACTATATAAAAAAATATAGTAAAAAATTCAAATATTAATAATTCATAATCCATCATACCTCAAATACCTTATTTAAATACTATCAGGGATTCTTTAAGGTACACTTTGAGCTACGCGACCGAGACAAGCGACGGCGACAAGAGACATGAGGTTGCGACACGCGACACGTCTGCTTTCTATGCAATTATATGAGGCACATCTTTAGCGCGAGACAGAGACGCGCGACCGCGACAAGAGACAAGAGACAACTTTGATGCGACTGCTTCCGAAGCAGTAGTGTCGCTTGTCGCGTGTGGTTTGGAGGTTAAAATGACGGATTTAAATTTCTCTTTTGAAGAAGACAATCTTCTTATTAATTCAATAGAAGAAAATAAATCATTAAATGATCCTCAGAGTGCAACATATAAAGATGTAAGCGTTCGGGATAATATCTGGAACAAGATTGCAATGAAAATAAAATAAAAACAGTATGTTGTTTATATATTATTTTTTGTGTGAATGAAATTAATGTCAAATAATTTTGTTTATCTGTTTATGTCTTATTTGTTTATTTGTTATAACACAAACTTTTTGGGGAGTGTGATTTATTATTCTCCGAAGAATCTAATAAATAATATTTTTAATTAAAACTGTAACAAATAAATACATACCGTAATGTGATTGATAATTTTTCTCGTGGTGTTATACCTCCACCTCTGTTTTGAATATCTTCTTCAAATAAACTTAATACATAATTATATTAACTTTGATTTAATCTGAAATATTGTCTAAAATTTTCTAGTTCGAGTGATAAGTGGTTATTAATTAATAGACAATAAGAGCCCTCTGTGTTTCTACTCTGGTACAATGGATTCATTTCACATCGTCTTTTTCTGTATAAATAATACAATAATAAATCACCATCTCCTTCTTCTTCAAGAAGTATTTGGAGTTGTTTTGATGACACTTTTAATTCACGAATACACGTATTTATGAGGGCAGAACATCTAACCAATTGCTTGTCGCTTAATGTAAGTCGTGTTTTCCAAATAAATACGAGCGACGTTGTCTCTTGTCGCTTGTTTCGGTCGCGTAGCTCAAAGAGGTAAAGCGACAAGCGACGTTGTCGCGGTCTCGTGTCTCCTGTCTCTTGTCGCTGTCGCTTGTCTCGGTCGCGTAGCTCAAAGTGTACCTTTAGGGTACGGTCAGAGTAGCACCGATATCGGCCGAATTTTTAACTTTGCCGTATACTGCCGAAGTCGGTCAAAAATCAAAACAGACTGCATAGAGGTGGTCACAGTAGCACCGTTATACACTGCCGTATCTGGCGACGATCGGATGAATACAGATAAATTTGTTTATTTCGGCTATGCACGCCAGTCTAGTCTAGGATACTTTCAATTTCTTTCATATTTTTAGTCTAAAATAGTATTTAATTTAAAAAAAAAATTATGGTTGATTCTGAAAAATTAATTACAGTAGTATTTGAAAGGAAAGCGTTGGAGGATACAAGAGATAAGACCTATCATCACAGAGATCTAGGTTGGGTTCTTTTTTGTATTAGGATTTATCCAAAAATCTTGTTCGTTTTCGATCAATAATATTATCAGCACAGGACTCATTTCCAATAACTAAATTCGGGAATCAAAATCCATTTTGTCTAATAACATGGTTTATCCGATTTCACCAGAAAACTGAATGAATCTGACCACAACATTCGAACAGGCGTATTCGGCCGTATTCGCCAGAGTAAAAATTCTGCCGATGCCGGAGCCACTCTGACTGCAGCCCTAGTTATCTGAATAGAAGCAATTCCGATTGGCAATACTTTATGATTGATTGGAGTGTTTACGCGCCCTTGACCTGTTTTACGGAAGTACTTAACTGAACTGAAAACTTAGATAATTGCACAATTCGTTGATTTTATATAACTTACTACATGTTTTCGATGTGAAATTTTACAAGGAACACGATGGTTGAGTTACTTTTTCCATATTCATTGTAGTTTTCGGGAATAATTTAAAAAATCCCGATTTGGGGGTGTTTTGGGGCATTTCCCCTCTTATTGCAAGCTTGCGTTAAAAAATAATTACAGAGTCGTAATGTGCGCCCTCGAAAACATAAATGTTCTGTGTTAATTATCTGCCACCTCATTTAGCAGATTGAGGCAAAATTTCAATGGACTACGCACATTTTGAGGGGCATTACTGGCCTTAGTGACTCATATAAGATGAATACGTATTTTCTTGAAGTCGAAAATAGCCATTAGTAGTTTTATTTAATTTTATTTAACAATTTCTGATGTTAAATTAAATTCTACTAATATGGTATAAACTTACATGCGTGTAGTAGTAACATGCTATTGATACTCAATTACCGTATTAATTTGTTTCAGGAGTTCCAGTTGTCAATAATAGTGATTTGAATATTATTGAATGTAGAGGTATACGGGTAAGCAACATGACTTTTACGAAAACAGCTCGTAAACAGCAAATTCAAAATGATCCTGTATTGGAAACTAATGAGTTTGTTTACTACAATCAAAAAACTTCACTGATGTCACTTCGTCGTGCAGTGGGCATAGCTTTAGAAATAGTATTACAAAACTATGACGGCTTCATCAGGCAACTAATCCTTAACGAAATGGACAGCAATAGTAATGCCGAAAATCTCTTTAAGATTTGCAAAGATATTTTGAAAAGCAAAGTAGCTGTAGATACAACATACTGTAAATATGAAGAGAATATACCCGTAAAATTCGATGTAATTATATTAGAAGAAGCAATTTGGGAAGAAAACTTAAGTATACTGAAAAATTTGTCTGAACAAAGTTTCATACTATATGTAGGTTCAATAAAACAAATTGATTACCTGAACCTGGAAATAATCTTCCAATCTGATACTCCAAATGGTAAAGTATATCTATTGAGAAAATTCTGCGAGCTGCCAAGGAATTTGGCAGTTGTTTACGTGAAAAATACGGATTTTAGTTGGATAGAGGAACTGAAAGCACTTTTGAACGATACGCAAACTAAAAATAAGTTAGTGTATTTGGTGAGTGAAAGTGAATACTCTAGTGGAGTCATTGGACTGACCAACTGTCTGAGAAAAGAACCAGGCGAAACTAAATTCCACTTTGTTTTTGTCAACGACGCCTTACAAAACTTTTCACTAGAGAGTAATATTATACAGGACCAGCTCAAAAAAAATCTTGTGTTCAATATTTTAAGACGTGGTAGCTGGGGAACGTACGTATATTTACCATTAGAAATCGGCGAGACTAACACGGTGAATGCTAAGCATGAAATGTTGACTATGGGAGATTTGTCAACCTTTAAATGGATACAAAGTTTGCCTACAGAATTTGAGTAAGTATTAAAAGACTGCTAAAAAACCGATTGGATTAAAAAAATTAAAAAGTATCTAAACAAAAGTAAATAACAAAGTGAGTGATAGAAAACAAAGTAAGTTTTTTTGCATTTCATCATCATGAATTACTATCACAAAGTAACGGCTATCACCATCGAATTTTTGTAAATAACAAGCTTTCTTAATATATTTATCGCCATAAAATTTTCAGCAGGAACTCTGTGTAATATAAATGAAAGCAACAGATGCACTAGTTTTGCAACATATGTTGTCAATTAAAATCTCTAGTCAATATTTTAACATATATACAGTGTGCATGTAAAGTATGGAACATACTAAATAAAATCAATCTAGATAAAATAAGAAAAAACCCTCGAATACTTCAAACTTAGTTCAATAATGCGCAAACTTAGACTTAAATAGTCCTCTCATGGAGTCATTAATGTGGTCTGTATTTTGTCATAAACAATTTTTTTAAATGTCAACTCTAATATTTGATTTATAGATTTGAAAGACATAGTATTCTTACATACAGGATATTTAAATTTCTAAAGTTTTTCTAAATAAAAATCTCTTTTGTTCAATTAAACCAAAGAAATTGGCAACCATTTACTAGGATTATTTCCAAATAGATAGATAGGAAGGTACGAACCCATTAATTCGCCAACTCGATCTCCATACGTCACAATACTGGCTTATTACTTATGGCGTATCGTGAACGACCTACTACAAGGGCGGATATAATCAAAAGAATAAGATCTGCAATACTTCATGCAACAAAAACTAGAGGTGCAGTCGATGATCTTCTAAATCGCATGTAAGCATGCATTTTGCAACCTGATACACACTATATTATGGCAGCAAATTATATAGCTGTTAATACATGATATGTTCAATATACAATAGAAAACACACAACGGTCATCGATTAGTTTTTCTGCTGCATGACATTACTGAACACATTTGGTCAAATGTAACTACACCACCTTTTGTGCTATTATAGAATTGAACCATGTGGGGCTTCTTTGTTTGGGAGTCGTATTCATCACATGAAGAAAGTAAGTAAACCATTTTTGATGGTAAAAGCTACAAAAAAGAGCAAGCACAATTAGCGAAAAAAGCAAACCATATAAATTATTATACACAAACCCTAACCAATCGTCAAAATGACGAATGGTTAGGGACTATTTTCGTAATATTTCAAAATAAGAAGTACTTACCCACCGAACGCGATCGCTACCCGAAAGAGCTCGGTGAACACTGAATTGACAAGTGAAGACTCGGTGATCGGCGCGCACGCCGAAATGATATAGCGATATTAATGTGGCGTACTCGTTGAATCGATATATATATATATATATATATATATATATATATATATATATATATATATGTGTGTGTGTGTGTGTGTGTGTGTGTGTGTGTTTTTATTCGAGTAACTAGAAGCGAAAGCAGAAGGCTACGAGAATTATGCGAACCGACCTGAAGAGGGCAGATGTGACTCTGCCGAAACGTCATCATTTTACCATCGATCCCGGCAGGGATCAGTTATCTACTACGCGGATGAATTCCCGGATACCGCCTAAAACATATATATATATATATATATATATATATATATATATATATCATCATCATCATATGCAGCTATATTCAACCAATTTTGCATGGTGTAGCCTCCCTGAAGAATTGAAAGATTGCAGAGGAACTTGAAGAGCTGTGGAAATGGAGAACTTAAGGTCTTGAGAATAGACGAAGAAGAAGAAGAGCTTAAGATCTTTGAGAACGACTGAAGGACTGTATTGAAGAGAATTGAAGACAGGCGAGCAAATGGTCGGTTTTACTAACTGAAATGAAGAAGAAGAAGAAGTGTAGGACTGAAGAATTCAAGAACTGGCTCGCAGGATTAAGAAGAACAACATAAATAGGCAGTTTTTAGCGGGAACTCTAGGCCTGGGGTTTGAAGAATTGGCCATAATATAACTAGACTCGTAACGGAATGTATTAATGAAGGGAAAGCTGAAGAGCTGAGAGGAGAGTATTAAAGAAAACGAATTTATTGTACAATAAAAAGCCTCTAAAGTAAATGTTCAAAGTGCTTTTCATTGACTTCCATACAATAGTACAAGAAATATTTATCCGGGAATACACCCGTTCGTTATATTGATTCATATTAGAATCCTGCAGACGTTTCGCCAAGGTCTCACTTGGCATTCTCAATGCGTTGTTGCGGTGAACAACAACAAAACTGTTAGTTTGCCTCATATAGGTTTTATGACAGTCTGCACATGGAATCTCGTACACTCCCTGTTGTTTTTTATCCAAGTTTCTTAACCATTGACAACGGGGTCTGACCTAGACCCCGAAACGTTTGGAGTATACAGCAATTTTCTTTAAACTGTGGTGTTATTTCCCAAGAAGTAGTTAGACATTGAAAAATATGCCACAAATATCATTCAGAAAACAATAAAGGTGTTTGTTGGTTTGGACCTATTTATTTACGTCTGGTTTTTATGATTGTTGGCGGTATTTTAGTCGCATGAGTGGAAACTCTTTTTTTTTTAATGATGTAGTTTATAACAATTGTTTATTTCCATAGAAACTATACTATAATTTTACTTCAAATAAGTACTTGTCAAGTGCAGTTGCAACGTTTCAAATTATGTCGCGTTTAACTGAAAAGCAGCAAATAGAAATTTTGACGATGGTAGGATATGGCGACAGAACTCGAACACAAGTTGAAGTTTGCGAATTGTTTAATGTGAAATACACGGAGCCACCTATTACACGATCAGTAGTTAGTAAAATAGAAAAAAGTTTCTATAATTTGGTAGTAAGAGACAATTACAAAACCAAAAATTTTCCAGAAGGTACAAAATTAAATGTTTTTCTCGATTTACAAGAAAATCCTCACAAATACACTAGACAAATAGCCGCAAAACAGTCAATAAGTAAATCGTGTGTTCTAAAATGCTTGCATAGAAATAAATGGCACCCATACAAAGTTCATTTAGTTCAGGAACTTACTGAACAGGCTTTGGACCGGAGAGTAGAATTTTGCGAAATAATGATGGATAGATGCAATGCCAACCCGCACTATTCAAGTAAGATAGTTATTTTGACGAGGCCACATTTTGTTTAAATGGTTCAGTAAACTAGCAAAATTTTCGATATTAGGCATCAGAAAACCCTCATTGAATTATGGAAATTCATACACATTTTTCCAAATAAATTAACGTATAGGCCGGAATTGTGGGTACTTCAATCGTGGATCCGTTATTTATTGAGGGAACACTTAACTCGGAAAAGTATTTAGACCTATTACAAAATGTTTAACCAGAACTTTACCCGAATGGTGAAAACCTCAATATACTGGTAGATTCGGTATGGTTTCAACAGGATGGAGCGCCCCCACACTATTCGCGAACCGTGCGAGATTATTTTGACAATACTTTCCCAAATAGATGGATCGGAAGTAGAGATAATATCGAATGGCCAGCTAGGTTTCCAGATCTAAGCCTGTTAGATTTTTATCTTTGGGCTTACGTGAAATCGAAAGTCTACTTCAATAAGCCGAAAAATATCGAGGAAGTATAGAATACAATTAGGGCCGAAATACAACTAATCCTGTCACAAACGCTAAATGAAGTGTTACGAGAATTCGAAAACCGTCTTAGGTATTGACAGGAAGTTAATGGTCAACAATTTGAACATTTAATTTGATATGTTGATGTTTTTTTTCTTCAATTTTGAAAGAAATTAATTTTTTTATATAACCGTAAATTTTCGGTATAGGACATTGCACATAAAAAAACAACTTAGAATTCAATGCAGAATTCAAAAAAAAAAATAAAAAACAAATGTTAAAAAAAATGAAGTTGATGGTAGAATTTATCACAAAAACAGCAGTCCAAAAAAAAACCGACGTGTCCGAGCGTTTTTCCAAAAACCAACACCTGAATTTTAAATAAATTTGTTCCAACCCACGCGTCCTCACTGTATATTTGGTGAATAAATTAATACTATAAATATACTTATGAGGAAGAGGTAGATTAAAATTATCCGATAATGCATTTCTGATATTTTCTAGCCTTACAACTTTTCCGCAAACTTCTCCTATATGAGATCGAATACATTAATTTATATTGCGTAATAATTACTATTTTTTTCTAAAAGTTCTTATCATTCCCTGTGTGTGTCAGGTTTTCCAATCTTGAATTGTAAATTTGTAGTCTGTTATTTAATATCAGAATTATGTTGAAATTAGCCATATTATTTCTGATTTGTTACTATTGACAATTTGGTATAAATTTATGTTCTTTGCGTTTTTACAAACTTTATTTTATACAATGATTTTAAATTGTTTATAATGCAATTATACAAAATTCATTCATCTGACAGACTTCACTTCAAGTACCGTGTTTAAAGAACAGGTTGTAAACTATTATTGTCTGAATAATCTGTGCTTTAGCTTGAAACTGCCTAAGGTATGGATTTTTCAAATATTATTAATGTTAGTGGTTATTCCAGCATTTCCCTGTGGGTATTGCTCCGATCATGCTTTACAAAAATTAATTTTATAGGTTTTTCACTTTTTTTACAAATCTTCTTTTGAAAGCATTGCTATATAGTCAATAATGTACAAATTATAAAGGAAAAACGTTTAATATTGTTTGTTTTGTTTTGTTGTCAAAAAATGCATGGGTTGGTTGCTCATGCATTTATTATTGAAGAAACAATCAATTTAAAAACAGAAAGGTTCCGGCTTGCTAGTTCGAGAGTATCGAATTGTTTAAACCGAGACACAAAACTCAAATTCAAAATATTTTCAAGCAGCCCACAAAATTACAAGAATATGAAGAAGGAAGGACGAAATTTATTAAATACAGATAATTTAATGAATCAGGCAGCTTTAGATAAAAATCAAAATCGCATTATATCAATAAATTCAGAAAAATATAAACGAAACAAATTTAATTTAATTTAAAATGCTGAAATATTTTTGAGATATATGACGAAAGAAGAGTATAAAGAAATGTCGAAGCACACTTAAAATATTTGAATGATGTTATGGCAGTTACACACAGTAACTAAACTCCGTACATTTAAAATACATTTTAGAACAATGATGGGTATTAGATAAATACTCCCCGAATTTTACAATTTTACATAATTTATGTAGAAATAAAAAATAATAATTCTAAATACAGGACAGACATTAAATGACATAGAATTTATTTGTGGTTGTAAAAGACAGTAAGGCTACTCACCCCCAAAACTACCCCCTAAATTGCACATATTATTTTGCATCACATTCCTCATTATGTTTTATTTAGTAGTTCCTTTTGCTGTACATTGATAATCATATCTATCTATTTAAATTCATTTTATGTGCAACCAAAAAAGTTATCTATCTAAATTGTGTTAACTGTATGTGAAAAATTATATATTTAAAAATATAAATTTGATATAATACTTGGATCGTAACAAAATAGTGACAATTATTTTAATTCACCAGAAATTTATATCCATTACTCAGAATGACACCAAGAAAGAGAAACAGAGACAGGGAGGTAATGAGCGACTGGAAGTATATTTCGTAACAAGCTTTCGCTTCCATCATTCAGGCCCAGTCTTTGTAAAATTTAAAAATGTATCTAAAAGTGTGATTCATTTAGTGGTGTCCCGGTTAGGGAACAAAAAGCGGGGCCGTCTATCAAACTGTACGCCACTGGTTGAATTAATTTAAATTGCATCTTTACAACAATGTGACTTTTCAGTTATTAAAATTACCTATCAAAGTTTGTTTACAATGTAATGTGATGAAGTTTTTGCCAATATTCAGTTTTGAATTAACTTTTTAAATCTGGAATATGAGTGGGGTAAGGATTTATTAAACAAACCCCCAAGGCTATAACTAGAAAAATATTTTGGGGAGGGGTGATTACTTACCATTTATTTTTAATATTGTGGACTGATAAGGACCGCGAAAATTAGTTTTCTATGTATAGAATAACATAATGCATTTTTATGAAGAAACTTGTTAATTGGTTAAAATTAAATCTTGAATTCCCAAATTTTCTTTTGAACCCCGAACCCGCCGTTGGCTACGGCCTTGTTAACCCTATTTACTTTTGTATTTCCTATAAATCATACCAATTTACTTTTTTTAGACATGTTGTATGTATATAGCCTGTTATCGCTAGGATTAAATTTTTGTGAGCTTTGCCATTATACAGTGCTATCATTTCAAAACTAGCCACCCAAAATAACTTTTAAAATATCTTTAAAATAAAAAGACAAAATACAAGTTAATTTATATTTACGAGAGATACGTTTTACACGTATTGATCACCCTATAGTTTCAAACTCTAAGCGGGTGTGAATATAATTTCTTTAAGTTTAAAGACAAAGTGGTATCATGTGATACCCTTATTTTAAAGATTTCACAACAAGGTAACAACAATTACAGCGAGAAACTAGTACAAATTGAAACTGAAAATCGAAAAAGTTGTATTAATGCTCAGAAAGAACTAATAATTGTAATAGGGGAAGTAATGAGATTAACAGATGAAAAAATCCGAAAAACAGAAGGATACACATATAAAGCCCCTGACACTCTAGAAATAATGATGACAGACAAACGTTCTCGTGAAAGAAGTGGAGTCACCTGTCAAAAACATAAAGAATGACAAGACAATAGGGAACCTCGGAATAACGCCCAAATATGTTCGCAATATATAGAAACCAGACATATACTACACAAGAAAGGCGGAAAGAATTCATTTTCAGTTAGAGCACTATAAGTCTTGTATCGGTAGTCTATAAAGTGTCTACTGAAAGTAACAAATACTAACTCACCAAAGATTATCAAATACTACTTGCCATTGATTCTCATGGGCTTCGAGAAAGTGGTCCTCAACTATATTATCGAAGGCGATAGTCAATGCCCTTAGCGAGCAACATGTCGATAGACCATGTACATAAACATTGATTAATAATAAAGGGCTTTCATTTCAAAACTAGCCATCCAAATTATCTTTTAAAATATCTTTAAATGAAAAAGACAAAAAACATATTAATTTATTATTATTTTATTATTAAAATTATTATTATTTTCTATGTATTTATATCGACTTGACCATACAATGTATGGCATCACACTCCCTCTAAGGCACGCTAAGGGTCCTTTAGGAGAAATTTCACTAAACCCCAGATATCCTAGATATCAAAAGGGTTTAGCTTTGTGGGAGCCCTTGCCAGGTTTTCAAGCCCGTGGTTGGAGTCGTGGCGGCAGTTTCCCATGAATTTCCTGACCGTCCCTAAAAGAACGGCTTTTTGCATTTGTTTGTAAAGATGTTCGTCCAAACCTAGGTATTTTAAATTGTTTAGTAGATGTTTTGGGACTAGTCCTGTCGTTGACATAACAATTGGTACAGTTCGTGTGTTGTTCATGTCCCACTGAGTCTTTAGTTGAAATTCCAAATCTCTATATTTGGTTATTTTCTCAGCCTACTTGACATTTATATTATTGTTATTAGGAATTGCTATGTCAATTAAGGTTGTTTTCCTAGAGATTTTATCTACTAAAACTATATCTGGTCTATTGTGAGCAACAGTTCGATCGGTGAGTATCGTGCGGCCCCAGTACAGCTTGTAGTTGTTATTTTGTAAAATAGATTCTGGTTTGTATATATAGTAGGGTGTTCTTCCGACTGTGATAGCTCAAGTTTCAGCGCTAGTTCATGGTGCAGTATTTTTGCCACAGCATCGTGTCGTTCTTTGTATTCCGTTACAGCGAACGCTTGGCAACCTCATGTAATATGCTGGATAGATTCAGTTTGGCAACTATATCTGCATCTGTCGTTGTTGATAGAAGGGTCTTTGATGATGTATTTTAGATAGTTCTTAGTTGGAATTACTTGATCTTGGATTGCCAATATAATGCCTTGCATTTCAGGAAACATATGACTAGAGATCAACCAGGAGTTCGACGCTGAACTGTCGACATAATCTTATTTGACGTCATTTATATATCTTCCATGAAGGGGCTTCTCTTTCCATTTGAGCAGCTTCTGATCAGTTGTCTGGTGGTATACTTGAACTTGTTGTTCTGTCAGTCGCAGAGGTGTTGAGTCATCAACCTGACATATGACTCTCTGTAGATCAGAAAATTCTGCGAGTTTCTGGAAATGATTACGAAAAATAGAAATTTGTTGATCACGTAACTTCCCTATATCTGCCAATCCTCTTCCTGTTTCACACTGGGGCAATGTACGTTCGACACAGCCTTTTGGATGGTGATTTTGAGCTTCTGTTAGTAATACTCGAACTTTCTGTTGTAATTGTTCAATGTTGGTCTAGCAACAGTTAACTATATCGAAAGCGTAACTTAGCACTGAACAGGCGTATACTAGTAATATGTTATTATTTAATGATTGCCACTGTACTGAAGTCATAACTATAATTTATTTTGTCATTAGACTTTTTTTAAATTATGTTTACCAAACATTTTTTTTCTCGATATGGGCATCTAACGGTATGAAATATCCGTTACAACGTATTGTCATACCTATCAATTATATATAAAAAAAATCATGAAAATCGGTCGAGCCGTTTCGGAGAATTTCGATCACAAACATCGTATCACGAGATTTTTATATATTAGATATATATATACTTTCAATAATGCGGCTATATAAACCGCGATTGCTCTAAAAACGCATGTTCTGACATAATAAATATTTGAAGACGCGAGATCTAAGACCGATATCTAGGATTTTCGAGAGAATTAGCACACACAGGAATGACACCTCGAAGAGAGTATATAATAAATATTTGTTCAAATCGGATTTTGAAATGTCACGTATAGTAGAAATACAATTTACCTCGGTTTTTTTTAAAGTAATATTTTTAGTATTCATGTCATATTTATTTATTTTCTTTTTGAAATCTGAAAAAAATTATGATCATTGTTAGGTTTGCTATTATACGAAAGTTATGTATGTTATATCCAATCTCTTATAATAAATAAGGTCACACGTGCAAACAATAAACAATAGATCCCTTTGTATGATCTTTGCAATAGATGCTATGTTGTTTCCTGGGAACATCGCCCACTGCAGACGCTGTGAAACCTCAGCAACGCTAGTTGGTGGTGGTTAGCTTATAAATATGTGTGAAATGATAATTAGACTGCTTTTTACATTAGAACAGTTATACTGCTTTTGTTACTTGTATGTAAAGCCCGCGATATTAAAATCGTGTAATTTCAAAGTGAAATAAATATTTTTTAAAAAGATAAATTTTGTTCGACCCACGCAACAAAATTGGCGCAGAGTCAGCAGGATAGGAAAACTTTGGGAAACAGCGACGACCCAACGAGCTGGTGTAGAATTTTGGTTGAACACGGCAACAGCCTCACTGCGATAAAAAGTAGAACACGGCGACGTCCCAACTGCCCAGATCCCACCAGACGAACCAGGCGACAGACTGAAGTACCAAGGGTGGACCCTAGTCCTTAAAGCCTAAAGAACCTCGCAGAGGAAGAAGAAAATGTCAATGTAAGTGACAAAGAATCATTTATTTTTAAAGATATATTTTTGAATAATTTAAAACAATTGAATAATTTTAAGAACTGATTTACAACTCAAATAAACAATCCAGAACGTTTTCTGAAAGTTTTCCCAAAATAATTTAATTTTCATAAAAATGTCGATCCAAGGTGATGAACCTAATGACATAGTCGAACCCTACAAATTAGGTGAAATATTCTCCCTAATTCCCGAATACGATGGCAACCCCATTTTCCTTTCAACTTTCATAAATTCATGCAACACCGCAATGCAAATTGCAGTTCAAGATCAAAAAGTATTTCTAACATTACATATAAAAAACAAATTAAAAGGAAGAGCCGCGGAATTAATTAATTCAAGAAATCCTAACTCATGGAAAACGATCAAAACTTTATTAGATACCCATTTCGGCGATTCTCGCGATTTAACTTCTCTCATTCAAGATTTACAGAGATTGAAACAATTAAATTCAGAATCAGCACTCACTTTTGTGTCAAGGTTACAGACACACGAAGCAAAATGGTATGCCGCTATCAATAAGCAAAATCTAACCGGAGAACAAAAAGCTGCACAAACAAAATTGATAGAAACGATTTGTTTAAATCTATTAACCGGTCTTGAACCGAAGCTCGGTCAGATAATTCGAGCTTGCAATCCTCGCGATATGGTCACCGCGATAAGCAGAATCAGACGCGAATTACAATTAAATTATTTCGAATTGCAGAAATTTCCAAAACAAAGTATTCCGAGCAACCCTCAGCGGAAAATACAAAAAATATGTTCAGTATGCAAACGCATGGGTCATACGCAAAATGAATGTCGTTTCAGAAATAATTTTCCAAGTTCTTCAAATTACAATCAATATAGCCAAAGACAACCTTCAACGTCAAATTCTCAACAACAGAATTTTCAAAGACCATTCACACAACAACAACAAAGACCGAATCCTTCTCAACCCCCTCAATTTCAAAGAACCCCAGTAATTCAACAAAACCCAAATTTCCAAAGACATTCAACAATCCCCAGAAAAACTCATCATTTTAATGCTGAAAACCATCACGAAAATAATTATCAAGAAAATTACCAAAACGCTGAATATCAATGTGAAAATGATTTTTCTTCATATGATTACCAATATGATAATTATGAACAAACTGATTATGAAGTAATTCAAGAAAATGACCATTTAATACAAAACGAATTAACCGAAAATTTTCAAATCCTTGCCTTAGAAGACAAACCCCCGGAAATGCAAATTCACTTAATCAATACGGACAATTTCAACCCCAATCTAAACTTCCAAGAAACATTTATGTAAGATCTCATACTGTAAGTTCCAAAAACCTGTATTATATTAAAGACCCCCTTAACCGATTTAAAATGTTAATTGACTCAGGAGCTGGAATTTCCATATTCAAAACCCATATGTTTAGTAGAACTCCTGTAACCAACCAAGAATACCTAACTGTTCAAGGTATTACTAATGAAAAAGTTCTCTTAACGAAATCCACAATGATACCCTGTAAACCAGGTGACCCACATAAAGTTTACATTTCGAACATCGATATCGACTTTGACGGACTAATAGGCGCAGATTTCTTAGAACATTATGATGGTATAGTAGACATAAAAAACAAAAATCTAATTTTAAACTTCAAATCAATCCCTTTACATAAAGTCACTGACCAAACTCAAAATACAAATCCGACCACATCAACACCACGTCCAATTGAAAACATCATAAATATAGAACCTCGTGTAGAAAAAGTTTACAAACTTAACTGTAACTTAACAAACACCGAAGCTATACTTTCTGCACAAGCAATTGACAAAGTTAGAATACCAAATGCAATTGTAAAAATAAATGATAAAGGCGAATTTTTCACAACAGTTATTAACCCTCACGCAATTCCAAAACAAGTAAATTTCAATGACATACAACTCGAACCAATTGAAACTAATTCCCTAAACACTTTTAATGACGAAACCGAATTTGATCAACCTATTCTTGACAGAAACGAAATAATCCGAAATTCTCTAAGACTCGATCACTTAAACGATGAAGATAAACAATTAGTTATTAACCTTTGTTTAAAATTCTCTGACATATTCTATATTGACGGAGATAAACTAACATTCACTAATGACATAAAACACACAATTGATACTAAAGATGCTAGACCGATTTTTTCTAAATCATACAGATACCCCCAAATACATAAAGACGAAGTAAAAACACAAGTTTCAAAAATGTTAAACCAAGGCATCATCAACCATTCTTACTCCCCATGGTCATCTCCTGTATGGGTTGTACCTAAAAAACTTGACGCATCTCAAAAACAAAAATGGCGTGTAGTAATCGATTATAGGAAACTCAACGAAGTTACCGTTGGAGATAAATACCCCTTACCTAGTATTGCAGAAATTCTCGAACAATTAGGCAAATGCGAATATTTTACTACCTTAGACCTCGCAAATGGATTTCATCAAATCGAAATTGATCCAAAGGATACTCAAAAAACTGCCTTTAGTGTTGATAATGGGCATACGAATTTCTTCGAATGCCATTTGGACTCAAAAATGCCCCTTCAACTTTCCAAAGAGTAATGGATAACATTCTATTAGGCCTCCAAAATAAAAAATGTTGTGTATACATGGATGATATTATTTGTTATTCCCCTACCATCCACGACCATATTTCACGTCTAACAGAAATTTTCAAAAGATTAAGAAAAGCCAATCTAAAAATTCAGCCGGATAAATGTGAATTTTTCCGACCAGAAGTTGCTTATTTAGGTCATTTAATAACGAAAGACGGAGTCAAACCCGATCCAAAGAAAGTCGATGCAATAAAAAATTACCCCCAACCAATAAACCCAAAGGATGTTAAAGCATTCCTAGGACTATCAGGATATTATCGTAGATTCATACATAATTTCGCAAAAATCTCAAAGCCATTAACGAAACTTTTACAAAAGGATGTCCCCTTTAATTTTGATTCAGATTGCACTTCTTCATTTAATAAACTCAAAGAAGCTATAACTTCTTGTCCAATTTTAATTTATCCAAATTTTGAGGAACCCTTTATTCTAACAACAGACGCGAGTTCATATGCAATAGGCGCTGTATTATCACAAGGTCCCGTTGGAAAAGAACTTCCAATAGCTTTCGCTTCTCGAACTCTTTGTCCCGCCGAGACGAGATACTCTACTATAGAAAGAGAACTCTTAACTATAGTATGGGCTGTAAAGCACTTCAGAAATCTAATTTTTGGCCGAACCCTTAAACTTTATACCGATCATCGCCCTTTAACATGGCTATTCTCAATTAAGGATCCAGGTAGCAGACTAGCACGTTGGAGACTTAACTTGGAAGAGTATGATTACGAAGTAATTTATAAACCCGGACGCATAAATAAAAACGCAGATGCACTGTCACGCATAAAATTAATCACTTTCAAAAATGTGCACAAATGCATGCTAAAATTCTAGCCAACAATGAAACTGGCGAACAAGAAACTGACGAACCAGAAACTATTGAACAACCACAATCCCCTGAAATTGATCTTCAAACATTAACTGATGAATTTAATAGGTTTGTCGAACTTTTCAAAACCACTTGTTTAATTGATTATTCCAAAACTGAATATCTTAATAAACAATTATTTGACAAGACTAATAAAGATATAATAGTTTTCTTTCGCGAAAATAAATTAGAACAATATCATAATGACATTTTAAAAGACATACTCGAAGAAGAATTAAACTTAGACTATAACAAAATCCATACATACTCAAGTCACACAGTAAGAGATAGGAAATACTACATTATAGTTTTACCATTTGACCCAGAAAGTGTTGTAGAACACATGTTCTTTACATTATATAAAGACCAACATTTACTTGACCCTTCAAAAATATTTTACATCGAAAACAATGTCGAATTACCAATCGTAGAACTTCTTTGTTTTATTTTCTCTGATAAAGAAATGAAATTTAAAATATGTCAAAACTTAGCCCAAACTCCAGACAAAGAACAGATCCCAATAATATTAGATCAATATCATGCAGGTAAATCCAACCTACATAGAGGAATAAATGAAACCATAAGACGCATAAAAGAAAAATATAATTGGCACGGAATGAATAGACATAGAGAATTATATCAAAAAATGTGAGATTTGTCAAAAAGTAAAAATTTGTAGAAAAAATTTAAGTACACCACTTGTTATCACAGAGACACCCAAAACTCCCTTCGAGAGAATAAATATAGATATTTTAGAAATTCCCAACAAAAATTTAGTACTCACAATAAGAGATGAACATTCACACAAGCGTATCCAATCGAAGATAAAACTGCCAAATCAGTAGTTAACACATTAATTTTGTTCTTTCAACATTACGGTACCCCTTTAAGAATCCACTGTGATTCAGGTAAAGAATTTAGTAACAACTTGCTAAAAGATTTATGTACCCTATATGATATTAACTTAACATTTTCGAGTGTCAATCATCCTCAATCAAATGGTTCACTTGAACGGTTTTATGCTACTCTCATGGAAATGATCAGAGCCCACAAATCAGAAAATCCAGAAGAACATCCGTTAACAATCTTGCCGTACGCAACGATTTGCTATAACAACACCAAAAATAAAACACATGGATTTACACCATACGAATTAATTTTCAGACATACTTCAGGTAGACCCCCAGAACAATTATACAATGAAAAAGAATTGATCACAAAATACATACGAGACTTGAATTCCCGATTGAAACATTAGTACCAAGTAGCTCGTGAACGAACGCAGACGAATAAGGAAAAATCTAAGATTAGATTCGATATAAATATCTCCCCACACCCTTATCAATATAAAATTGGAGACTATGTATTTGTAAAGGAATCACAAATATCAGATAAACTAAAAGATAAATTTCATGGACCCTTTGAAATATTAGAAATATTTCAAAATTCAGCAATTCTAGTAAACTGGAAAACCCGTCAAAAGACAAAAGTCAATTTTGATAGATTAAAACCCTGCCATAAAAAACCCCTAGAACAAGAAGAAAACATTCCTTTTGAAATATAATTTTCTTTTCAGATACTTGATCCTTCTCCTATTACAATGCTGCAATGCACAGATGACATTAGACCCGGTGAAAAACACAGTAGGAATCAGAATTACCATGAAGAATCACATCTTAAAGTATCAAATAATAAATGAACTATTTTAGTATATAAAGACTTAGACTCAATAAAAACGGCAATCGATCCCAACTAGATGAACTAGACTCGATGTTTGAAACGGAAAATCCCCGTTTAAATTCATTTAAACCCCAAATAAGAACTCATTACAGTTTATTATCCCAAATAGCTCAATCAGTAAATATGAAATATTCGGAAGCTTTTGAAGACACCACACAGTCACGCTTTCGTAGAGGATTAATAAATGGCATTGGCTCAATATTTAAAGCAATCACAGGAAATCTAGACTCTAGTGACGGAGACTACTATAATGAATGTATAAACAAAATTTCGCTTGATGAAAAAGAACTTGAAAATCTCATGAAAAATCAAATTTCAGTCACAACCTCTGTAATTAAAAATTTTAACAACACGATCCAAAAATTACAAATTGACGAAGAAACGTTTAATAAAGATTTGGTAGAAATAGAACAAACTATTTATGATATTTCTTATGATTTAGGTTTTTATGAAGCTCAATTACAAATTTTAGAAATTTGTGAAACTTTAACCGAAAGTTACACATTTTTACAAAATGAATTAAATGACATCTTGAATGCAATTACATTTGCAAGACTAAAAATAATTCACCCTTCTATAATAACGCCCAAAGACTTGATAATAACCCTTCAAGCACTATCACAAACCCTTGTAAAAGATAAATTACCCTTGCCAATATCGTTTTCAAATATAGCCCCGTATTTTGACATAATGGAACTATCAGCTTTTCAGAAAGACTCCAGAATCATCTTTGTTTTAAAAATCCCTTAAATTGAACCAGAAGATTATATCTTATTTAGACTTATCCCCATTCCAATTGCGGATAAACGAACTGGATTGCATCATATAATTTTAGCAAATCAAAAATATATTGCAAAAGATGATTCGATGTTAAATGTGACATTTCAAAATTTAGATAAATGCAAAGATTTAACTTTCAACATCAAACTTTGCAAAGAACTTCTACCATTACCAATTGACAGCAACGCTATATGTGAAGCACAGCTGTTACGCCAAAGCCTCGAACTCCCAAAATCCTGTCAAACCACTGTTGTATTAGCCACAGGATACAACATCCAAAAATTAAAATTAAATACCTGGCTGATCATGGTTACAGATCAAGTTCCAATAACAGTGAAATGTAAAGATAAACAGACAATTACCGAAATTATAAGTGTGAATACCATAATGAAGTTACAACCAGACTCTAACGCATTCATTGGAAGTACCAGAGTCCGATCCAAACCAATGATGGAAGTCTACAAAAATGTAACGTACAACAATCATGCCGTTACTGTTCCTTTCAAATGTTGTGATGAATTTCCACCAAAGGCCCATTTACCAAAACTTCAACCCTTGAAGCTGAGTAAAATTAATACTGAAGAATTGAATATTGCCCAACACAAACTGGACCAGTACTCTGAAGAATTGGACAAGATGATTAACGAACCCTTTGTGAATAAACACATTTCTTGGTTTGTTTATTTCACTATTACAATAATCGTCCTCCTGGTTATCCTGTACATCTTCTGCAAATGTAAAAGAAGAAGACGCAACCAAATTAACATTATGGCTGGCCCCAGCTATCCACCTTCGCCACCTCCAGATGCAAAACGAATTCCATTGTTTAGAAGATTCCTTACCCCGGAAAAGACCAAATATCCGTGAAACCGAAGATGAAGACGAACTGTAAGAAAATTCAATTTTCTTTCATGAACACTTTGTGCTACTCCTAATCATTATTGTATTATTTTTATTATTTTATTTGATATTTTAACCCATATATGATTTATTATGCTTATATACACTTATTTACACATATTTACAGAAATTTAAAAAATGTTTACTATCTTGAACCATTTATATTATTTGAATTTTGAATTTGAATTTATTTTTGAATTTATTGTTGAAAAAGTTACTGCATAGCATCAACTTTTTAAATAGGGATGGAGTTGTTATATCCAATCTCAACTACGTCTTATAATAAATAAGGTCACACGTGCAAACAATAAACAATAGATCCCTTTGTATGATCTTTGCAATAGATGCTATGTTGTTTCCTGGGAACATCGCCCACTGCAGACGCTGTGAAATCTCAGCAACGCTAGTTGGTGGTGGTTAGCTTATAAATATGTGTGAAATGATAATTAGACTGCTTTTTACATTAGAACAGTTATACTGCTTTTGTTTCTTGTATGTAAAGCCCGCGATATTAAAATCGTGTAATTTCAAAGTGAAATAAATATTTTTTAAAAAGATAAATTTTGTTCGACCCACGCAACATGTATTTCTGCAATAAATTATGAAAGAGGAAGTACTCACGTAATTTTGATAAACATTTACGATATTTATTAAGAAATAAATAATACTGCCTTCCAAGCTCATTTAAGCAGAGTGAATAAACAGCGAGAGTATGTTTGTTTGCACAATGTACCATGCTTTGATTTCGCCCTTAGGTATATTCAGACGGCCCCAATTATATAAGTAAACTCCCAACAACTAAAATTAACCCATCTACAATCTAAAATCCCACCCAAAATCGAAAAAGTTGAATATTTTCATAAAATAGCATAACCTATGAAATCGCAATTTCCAATAAAGACCCAAAACCTTATTAAACGATTCAATAATTTGATATAATTTGATCAGTGAGTTCTTTCAAATACAATTTTCTAGTATGAAAATTTATAAAATTAAATTAAATAATATACAGATTATCTTTACCCACACCGAATTTCAATATGAGATGTAACAGAAAAGCTCTGTTACACATTTTTGATCTCACAAGAACCTGATAACATGTTAACGTTCAAATTTACAGCGTTGCTAAAATTTGGAGGTTATCTCACTCATCTTCTTCGGGATTATCGATGTTATCACTCAATAAGCGTAGTATAAATTGGTAGTACAAACGGATAAGAAGAATTGCTGGTTCTATTGTTAGGATGTAGGTTTGTGGACAATGACGTCATGGTATATCGTAAATTACTCGACCATCGTCACTTTGTGCTTGCTCATATTTCAGAAGTATAGTGAACATTGGCGACTAAGCACATTGAGACCTCAATTTTACTGTAAACTCTAAAACATAATCTCTTGTTAGTATATAGTAGGAGTAGGCAGATTAAGGCACCGAGTTCGAACTAAACTATATTTCCTGTCTAATTGTCTTTCTTTTTTGGCTATTTGGCTCCGAAGCTTCAGCAGAGACGTCGAATGGGTATCATTCTCAATCGTACTTTATACTTTGCTCCTAAGCCATTAGTAATAAAATATTATTCAATTATTAGTAAATACCTTAGTATTTACTACTCCGTCCCTGGATAGATTAATTTTATTGAACTGGGACCGTCCCTCGTCACTTCTGTAATCGTTAGTGTGTGTTTTAGATTCTCTTATGGTTTGGGCATCTGGGCTAACCTACGTTTTCTCTCAATTTTCCTATGTTGTGGAATATGGAATTTCCACATAGGGCCAATATGAAAGCCTCATCTCTTATATTAATTGTACCTCGGATTTCGAATTCAGGGGCAGTTCTGATTTTATGCCCATTTTTGCCTGTTTGTTTAGCCGGCGTATGATACTGTCCAGTTTTCACAGGGTATACTGCATACCCCATTTGAGGTTCCCAGCAATTTTCCAAGTGTTTTGTGAAACCTGTATGTTGTTGTGTTTTTGCAGAATTATTACCATTTTATTGTTAGTGCAGGTTGTTTCAATCTCGTCGTTTCTTTTATTGTGCTGCTGTTTATCTGTTGCTTCTCTGATGCTATGGATTTTGGATCCATTCTTTCTTAAAGTGTTTGTCATGAAATCGAGTTATTTTATGACCACCCCTTAGAGTTGTGTTGCACATAAGAGCTGTTAAATATTGCCCTTGCCTGTCGTTTACCTTGCCTGTCGTTTAAAAACTATTACTTTGTAATGTACCAGTCAATTACTGGCCTTTGCTTCCTTCCTCTAAAAGCACAATTTTTAAATAATTTTTTGGAGACATCCTAGCACATTCTATTTTAATGATACTTTCATGTAAATGCACTTAAACTCACTGAATACTAATTCGAACGCATAGTGAAATTTAAGTTCTCATAGAAGAGAATTTCATACTACCTTAATTAAAAAACTAACTACTGATCATTCTAGGACGAACAGGAATTGTGGAGAAGTAGACGTTTATTTTGCTGCTATAAATTTTAAAGATATCTTACTAGCAACAGGCAAGTTGGAACCTTCTAGTAATTGTTTGGCCCCCACAGCCCCCAAATTGAACATGGGTACTGAAATTTCAGGGGTTATGAATGGAAAAAGGGTAACGATGGGACTGCCGTATGGAACAATAAGTTTAAAAACGAGCACAGTGCCGTTATTTTCATGGGAAGTCCCAGATAACTGGACCCTAGAAGAGGCAGTTACCGTACCCGCTGCATATGCAACTGTACGAAGATAAATACTATATTGTCCAGTAAGCTCAAAAAACATAATATATTTCTATTTTAGGCTTATTTCGCATTAGTAGTTAGAGCAAATATCCAACCCAAAGAATCAGTATTAATTCACGCAGGGGCTGGAGGTACAGGAATAGCAGCTATTTCAGTTGCCCTTAGTAAAAGCTGTAACGTTTTTACGACCGTTAGTACACCTGAGAAAAAAAGCTTCCTTATAAAGATGTTTCCACAACTAAAGGACCAAAATATTGGTAAGCTATATAGACTAGAGCAGCGATTCTCAAACTTTTTTTGAAACGGAACCCTTTTGGAAAGCAAAATAATTGACGCAACCCTACAATAAATAAATGTGTTAAAAATGTATTCTTTATTAATAAGCATAATAAAAGTACAATTTAACAGTTACTACTTATTACTTACTTTACTACATAACAAGCAGATAAGTTTGATAGAAGACAGTTGAAGTCTCATATCAGGTTCGGCGTCCAGTCTATTACGGTATTTTGTTTTCGTTGCTGAATAGATTCAGAACCCTGTTTCACACAATTTTTTGTTTGGAACGGGAGAAGAATATTCAGAGGCCAAGCATTGAATATTCATCACGAATTCTGCACCAAAAAGCGTTCAGTGGCGTTGTTTTGAACAGAGACTCCATACTTGTGCCTGATGCTTTTACAATTTGGGTAAAAAATGTATTCAGTTTCATTTTTATATTCAGTTCTTGGAGAAAATACTTCTCAAAAGATGAGATATTGACCCAATTCTTTAAATACATCTTGAAAAATTGCTGAGTTGTTATCACTAACAAACTCACTGAGTGACGTAAAGCTTTCTGTTTCTCTCTTAACGTCTGTATGGAGCAGCAGTGTTTTATGTTTGTTTCCATAATCTTCACACAATAATAGGAACAATAGGGATTGTAGTGGTCGTGATTTGATAAAATTACTTAATTTGACCGCTTCATCCATAACAAAGTTTAGATTTGACATCATTTGACTTATCACAAGTGTAGGATACAATGGCTGGAATTACAATTAGGCGCTTTTTTTTTATTCGTGGCACTGCTCCTGCTCTTTTACTGTCATCGCCTTGACCCCATCTTTACAAATGTCAATGCAATTTATTATTTTCTTAAAAAAATATATTTATTTTATTACAAATTTCTTCCCCGGTAGTGTTTGGGGGCAGCGGTGAACACATGAGCAATAAGCATGTCTTCTTCAAAAGAACTTTCATACGGATATCTCACGATAATCAGCAAGATAGCCAGACAAGCGACATCATTCCACTCATCCATTTGCAAGACGAATCGTGTTTTTGTAGACGTGTAACTAGTTCTTGTATGAGGCAGCTTGCCACTATCGTTTAAAGTGGCACAGTAGAAAGATGCTTTGCAGATTTTTCATTGAGCATACACTTTGTTATGTCTAACACACACATATATAGCTTTATTAAATTCTCAGTAATAATGTAAGCTTCACCTGCTTCTGCAATGTGATAGCTAACTAAATATGATGCCTCCGTGGCCTTTTCTTTGATAGTTTGGGTTACATGCATCATAGATTTTTGACGATCCAATAATTGTTATTTTTACCTACAAAAAATTCTTTATTCTTATCGTAGACTCGGGATGTACACGGATGTGACAGATTTATTAGGAAGCAGTTTACTACATAACATGCAGAGAGGTGAGCCGTTGTAATTAACAAATCCGAAACTAATATATGATTTGTAATACTTCCTTTTTTCGTCTTTAAAACCGTGGAGCTTGATATCGTTGCATTCATCGTAATTGCTGTATAGTCCGCGCGTAGTGCTTTTGAACATTCGGTTTCGTTCCAAGATGTTGTGACAACACGTTTAACGCCTTTAAACCAACGTTCCATTCTTCTTTATTAATAATGTTACATGTTAGGATGGTGGAAAAAGAAATGTACAAAACTGATATAATAGGAAGCGGGCAAGATAGCTTGTAAGTAAGTAGGTACTTATCGCTCCAAACGCTAATCGTCGATTGACTGAGTGTCGAGGCACGATCGTCGCTTTTATAGTCCTAGCCTCGATCTCGATTGATAAATAAAAAGCCTAAATATCAATATAAATACAAAAATGTGGAGTTATGTGTTTTCAATTAACTAAAAAGTTTTTTAAAAAGCACAAAACAAAATTACTTTATTTGAAACTATTACTACAAATGCTAATTTCAGACTACTTAAAAAAGAACAATGCAAAATTATTATTTCAAAGAATTGCGTCGTGTAACCAGATCTGATGAATCGGCGTTAGCCTTAGCCTGGTCAGTAGCGTACATAACTCCTCCCTCACTAAGCTGAAGTTTTGGGCTGGAAGAACAAAACTTGAGGGGTTGACGGTGGTTGGCCTTGATTGTCTTCATCATCTGTGGTGTTGGTAGCTGTCCGTCTTCTTACATATCGACGTATGAGATAAACTGTTAACCCCAGGAATACTATGAGGTATAATGGAATTGTCCATGGGTGATGACTATTACTCCAGGGATTGTTTACTAAAGGTCGAACTGCTCTACTTTTTATTTGAAGATCATGAAGCTGATCTAATGAAATGTCATCCAAAATAATTTCCTTGTGTTCTATAATATTCTTGATTTTGATTTCAGGCAGAAGTAATGGTTTTTGTTTTACTTCTCCCTTTTCATTGGTAAAAGTTACATCAGGGGTTGAAAAACTGCAGCGGTATGGTACTTCAATGAGATAAGTACCACGAAGCATTATAAAATCCGTCTGCTCACATCTAGTTTGAATTTTTTCTTGATATGGAAAGATGGCTATATAGTGTGAGTCTGTAACTTCCTCAACTAAAGATTTGTTCATCGTTACTGGAATCATGTTGCAGCTTGGGTTGTTACCTTTAAGTTGAAGGATCGAGAAAATGCAATCTTCTTGTGTATGGCTTGCTAAGTGATTATTTTCACATAAATATGTAGGTTTCAGAAATCGGCAAGCTTTGATGTCGTATTGGTATCAATCGCTACTCATTGTTAGGAAGGTGTTATTCGGAATTATGGTAGTTGAATTATAGGTAGGAATAGAATAAAGGTGATAGTGGATAAATGATTCTGTGTGTACAAGAGGTACATGTAGAGCGAAGACTAACCTATCTTTCGAAAAATAAGCTTCTATTGAAATGATATCATAATGTTTAAATAAATCGTTAGAATTTGGAAACACTAATTGATTTAGTGTATGATGTTTCAGAAGGGTTTCGCAAATTGAATTTAGTTCATTAATAGATATTATACTATGATGTAATATTCCAAGTTTTGCGAAAGAAATTGAAGTTTCTATCTCTGCTATGATTGATGAAATGGTATCTAAATTATATTTAATTTCTGTTAAAGTATACATTGTCTCAAAGAAATAAGAGGTATTTTTTTGAAAATTTTCAATGTTTTATTTTATGATTTTTTGGTTATGAATAATCAATGAAAGGGTTTTATTATTTGATTCCAAAATTGCCTGTGTTAATGAAATTTGTTGATTGACAGATTTTATAATTTCGCTTTGGTTATTTTTCAATATTTCTATTGCCTCATCGTACCGCTTTGCATCTTCTTGGTCTAGATTCCCAGATATTGCTTTTATAATTCCCCCTATTGCATTTATTAATCCGCGTTTATGGCGATTAGGGAAAGGGATTATTGATAGAAGTTTTTCACTTAAAGATTGAAGTTGATATTCAATATGCTGTTGAATAGTTGGTAAAGAAAATTCGTAAACTTCATTTAATTGGTGTTTCTTAAGATGATTTTTTATTATTTGGTAGTTTTGGTTTAGGGATTCAAATTCAGCTTTTATTGGACTTAATTCTATAAAATGTAGAACGGTATGAGTTGCAATCTTAATTTTTGCAGGACCTAATTCGAAAGGAAGGATTCCTGGATTATTTTTGAGTTTTGTAATTTTAATGTTGGACTGAAGGGTCGCCGCCGCTAGGGTAATGATCATCCTGCAACAAATTTAAATTTTCGTGAGGTTTTTTAAATATATTTTTGTGATATATATTCCTATCTGTTCTAAGTTTTATACCTTCATCTACCTTTACGGTTTCTTTTATATATGGAGGTTTTAATTTATTGTTTCGCGATTTTGCATCTTTTCTATAAGCGATTAGATTTTTTGCGTAAGGGACCGGGTCTTCCCGATTTTGATTCTCCCTTTCTATAATTTTCTCTTTGGTAGTTTGGCTAGCTTCATATATTTTATTAAATAGAATACGCGTTTTTTGCTTATGTTGCTGAATGTAATTATTAATAACTTCATGATTTAAATTGATGTCAAACGGGTCCTTTGCATCTAAGTGGCCGTTAATAATATCTATCGGTTTCTGATTTGTCACCGAATGAACGGAATGATTATACCCGAAAATTGCATAGGGCATTAATGTTAAAATATCGGTTTGAGGATTTTCTAGTTTTAAGGCCCTAAGGTGTTCCATCAATGTTGAGTGAAAACGTTCAACAGGGGCATTACTATTGGAATTTTTGGAAGTTGTATAGTGAAGCTCAATTTTATGAAGTTTGGCGAAATCAGATAATAAGGAGTTTTTAAACTCTGTGCCGCTGTCTGCAACAATACATTGTGGTAAGCCGTGAAATGACATGAATGTTATGAAACTTTGGACAATTGAAAGAGCATTGGCACTTATAAGTGGAAAGGCTTGTCCATATCTAGAGAATTTATCCAGAATTGTTAAAAATTTTTGGTTATTAGCCTGAAATACATCTATATGTATAATTTCAAAGGGCTTTTTTTGGAGTTGGTGTCAATTGTAATTTGAGTTTTGGAGGATTCCTATCATACTTGGATTGTTGACAATTATCACATCTATTAATGAATTGTCTAACATCATTTGCAATATTTGGCCAATAGTATTTTTTCCGAATTTGTTGTATTGTTTCTATTATACCTCTGTGATTAGTTTTTGTGACATGATTGTATTCTAAAAGTTCCCTTTGCCGCTCTTTCTCTATAACATTTTCTAATTGAATGTTACATTTCACGAGATTAAAAGCAGAGTTTTTGAAGGTTTCTCTCATAAGATTACTGAGTTTTATATATAGGTCATTGTCATTGTTTTCGAAAAAAAAGGCATAAGTATTGTTTTGTTGTCCGTAGTCTTTGAAAAAGGAAATTATGGGTGTTAAGTCTTTATCAACTATGTAAATAGTCCATAAATTTTTCTTATTGGCTTCCCATAGGCATCTCCTAGTGGGTTTTCTAGGTTGTGGTGAATTTTTTATGAATATTTGATTTTTAAAAACATTTATGGAGGATTCGGTTGGATTTATACCCTGTATAGGTTCCTCTTCGTTTGTATGCACTGTATCAGTTGCAGCATTATCCCCATCAGGGTTTGCTTCCATTATTTCTTCGGCAGTGTCAGTTTCTTCATCTTGTTCTTGTTCTTCACCCGTTAACGTTTCTCCACTGTCCGTAGTTTCGTCCTCGTTTTCGTTATCTCCAACATTATTTGTTGTCGAGAAGTTGTCGGTTTCCTTTTCTAAGTTAGCATTAAACTCTTGGATATACCGTAAAAGAGCACTTTGTTGATTTTCTGTTTGTTGTTTGGAAGTGGATTGATTTTGAGTTTCATTAGGGTGTATTTCAATGCGCGATAAAGCATCCGCGTTAGTATTTGCTTTACCCCGTTTATATTCTATAGTATAGTTAAATTCGTCAAGTTTAAGTTTCCATCGTATTAGTCGAGAGTTTGGCTCTTTAAGTGACATGAGCCACTGTAAAGGTTTGTGATCACAAATGACCTTGAACTTGTTAGACCATAAATAATTTCTAAATTTCTTTGTTGCCCAAACTATCGCCAGTAGTTCCTTTTCTATTGTACTGTAATTTTTTTCTGAATCATTCAAAGTTCTTGATGCATAAGCTATGGGTTTATCCGAACCTACTGTCCCTTGAGACAAAACCGCGCCGATGGCAAAGTCACTAGCGTCTGTTGTTAATATAAATGGTTTTTCAAAGTCAGGGTATTGTAAGATGGGTTCGTTTGTTAGAAGCTGTTTGCAGTAATTAAATGATTTAATAAAATTTTCGTCATGTTTTATTTCTGCGCCTTTTTTCAAACATAAAGTAAATGGTCTAGTAATTTTTGCAAAATCTCGAATAAACTTTCGATAGTACCCTAACAGTCCTAAGAAGGCTTTAATTTCCCGTGTTGTTTTAGGAATCGGATAGTTCATGATGGCTTTCACCTTTTCGGGATTTGGTTTTACTCCCTCAGCTGTTACCAGATGTCCCAAAAATGCTACTTCTCTTTGAAGGAATTCCGATTTGTCCAGTTGTATTTTGAAATTTGTTTCGCGGAGTCGCTGGAATACCCTTTTCAAATTTGTCATATGTTATTTTGTCTATTCATGGGTTTTCTCTCCTCAAAATTTTTTTTTCCTGTAACAGATAAGTATTTAAAAAATTGTATATGTATAACAAAGTGTAGTAAGGCAATTTCGTAAAATTGCCCGGATTACTGGTTGTCTGTACAGAGATTCTTCCTCACAGTTTTTCTGAGAGAAAGAGATGTCTATAAAATGATCAACCAGTATTCCTGTATATAAGTAATGTATTGTATATTGTGTAATACTTATCTGTGTATGGAGACGTTTCAACTCCGAGTCTGGAGTCGTTGTCAATCGTTTAGTGTTGTTTTCGAGGTTTTTTTCTAAAAAAATTTCGCTTTGATTTTGAATTTATTGTTTGTCAAAAAATTTGACACTGACAATTTGTCGTTTGGCGATCACTTGACGCTGAGGTTACCGTTTTTTTGTTCTGTTAGCAGTAAATTCTTCCAGTCCAAATGAAGGTCGGCTGAAGGTGCTCCGATTTCAGTGTTGTTTATCATCATACAGCTGGCTTCTTTAAGTTTTCTCTTTTTTAAGTTTTCTTCTTTCAACAAGATCTTTGTTTTATCCCAGTCTATCCTATGGCTGCCGGTGCTCGTTAATACATGATTGGCCAAATTTGATTTGTCCACATGTCTTCTGGAAATGTTATATTGATGTTCTTTTTTCCTTACTTCTAAAGGTCTTGAAGTTTCACCGGTATAAGAATAGCCACAGTCACACAAAACACTGTACACACAATTTTTAGAACTCTGGGTTGCGTTAAACGGTTTGGTATGTGTGAGGATAGAGCGCAAGGTATTATTTGTTTTAAAAACAGTTTTAACGCTGTATTTATTTCCTAACCGCTTAATTTTTTCCGATACACCTGGGATATATGGAATTATGTTCATAATTTGGTTGTCTGTTTGTGTTTGGTTGGTATTAGTGTGATGGTTATTTGTGCTGGTTTGTTGTTGCGATTTTCTTTCTAACTGATTTATAGTTTTATTTATAAAGTCTTGGGGATATTCGTTTTGAAGTAGATGTTCTTTGATAATATTGACTTCTTTGTTAAAGATTTGGGTGGATGAAGATATGTTTTTTGCTCTATCATATAAGCACTTTACAACACCTTTCTTTAGATTTAAAGGATGGTTGGAGTGAAAATTCAAATATCTATTAGTATTTGTAGGTTTTCGATAAGTACTTGTACTTATTGTGTTGTTTGTTCTATCTATAAGTACATCAAGATAAGCAAGTTTATGCAAATTTTCCATCTCCATTGTAAATTTTATTGTGGGTTCTTGACTATTGATGTAAATTGCCTTACTACACTTTGTTATACATATACAATTTTTTAAATACTTATCTGTTACAGGAAAAAAAAATTTGAGGAGAGAAAACCCATGAATAGACAAAATAATTCAAGACCTCCTCAACAATCTTTTCGAAATTACTTGTCATATGTTCTTGGAGAGATGAACCATATATTATAACATCATCCATAAATATTAAGCAAAATGAATTTTGAAGTCCTCTGAAGACATTATCCATGACGCGCTGGAAGGTGGCAGGCGCGTTTTTTAAGCCAAACGGCATACGTAGATATTCATAGTGTCCGTTGTCAACACTGAATGCCGTTTTTGGAATATCTTCTGGGGCCATTTCGATCTGATGGAATCCGCTAGCCAGATCCAGAGTTGTAAAGTACTGGCATCTTCCTAATTTATCCAACATGTCACTGATGTTCGGGATAGGATATCTATCATCGATCGTTTTTTCATTTACCTTGCGAAAGTCAACTACAATTCGAAATTTTTTCTTGCCGCTAGCATCTGCTTTCTTTGCCACGACCCAGATGGGTGACGACCAAGGTGAATTACTGTGTTGTATAATGCTTTGAATAAGCATTTCGTCGATTTGTCTTTGTACTTCCGCTTTGTACATGTAAGGGTAGCGATATTGTTTAGAGTAAACGGGGACTTCATCTTTTGTTCTAATATGATGTTTAATTTGATTTGTGAATGTAAGTTGCTGACCTTCATAGTGAAAGATGTCTGAATAAGATTGACAAAGTTTTAAAGATGTGATATCTTTCCTCGTCATTCATGTGTGAAGTTCTAATAAGTTGTGAAATGTCATGTTTTTCAACAGGAGTTTGGTCTATGTTCATATTATATAAGTCAAAATTTGAACGATTAAAATGTTCAGTTTGTAAAGGGTCATATAGTTTGATTTGACAATTAAAGTCATTTGGGTTTTTTACTTCTACCCAAGCGTATCCATTTTTCGCAGTTGTAAGGGTTTCATGTATTATACAATTATTAATTTTCGTAGGTGGAACTAAAATTTCGCCTGAAGTTTTGCAAACTGGAATTTTAATTTTAACACCTGTATTTGGTTCAATGTCTACAAAAAATAACATTTTCTTCTTGGATTCATAATAATGAATTTTATTTTTTGAAGAAGGAGTAATAAGAGCAGAAGATGTAAAGTCTAATTTTGCAGATAGTTGTTTTAATAGATCTAGGCCTATCAAGCCGTCAAAATAGTCATGAAATTTAAATAAATGAAATTTTAGCGAAAATTTGTGATTAAATTCCTTAAAAGCTGGAATACGTGCACAAAAATCACGTTGAGGTGTTTGAAACACAGACGTTATAATGAAAGGTTCTTTAAAAATGTTGTCTGGAAAATATTTTTCAACAATAGAAGGATTCAAGAAAGATTTTGTAGCTCCAGTATCAATAAAGAGCTTAAGAGGTGGATCTTTTATTTGAATATAAGGGAGTTCCTTTTTATCATAAATTGAATTTAATTCTATTACGTCTTGTCGGGATCTAGGCTGGATTCCTGAAAATTTTCTTTGTTTTTCAGTTTCTTCTAAAATTTCAGTAGTTTGGGGTAAATCATCAGATTCTGGGTAATCGTTATAAGGGTAGTCATAGTAAGGGTAGTCATAATAAGGGTTATTGTGCTCATACTGTTCGTCATAATTTTGGTGCTCTACGTTATGAACTTCTTCAACAATATAATTTAATTTTCAGAGAGATCCTAAACAAGATCTCTCTGAAAATAGTTGGTAGACCTTTGAGGGTAAATTTTATTAATGTTTGAATTTCTAAAATGTGAAACCCCACTCATTGGAGCTGGTTTCGAAGTACTAGGAGGTGGATTTCTCCAAACATTACGGGGTGGGCCAAATACTTGAGCATTACTGAAAAATTTTTGGGGTGGCATAATTTGCCGTGGTTGAACATTAACTGGACCTCTAGGAAATTGTGCTTGAGGTGTAAAATGCATAGGCGGTCTCATAAAAGTATTTGCAAATGGTGGGAAATTGCTTCTTGCGTTAAAATTTGGAATATTTGGTTCCGGAAGTGGTTTTGTAAGATTCCCCGATTTTAAATATTTAATGTTATTATCCTCAATTATATACTGTTGAGCTTCAGCTAAATTAATTGGTTTCATTGCACGAATCATAGAGCTTTGTGGCTCTTTTAATCCCACTAATAATGTATGCAGAGCATGAGAATTGAACAAAAGCTTCTTACTTTCTATAACTTCTTTCACATTTTCATGAAGATTAACATAATTATGTAACAAATTTAAAATTGACATTACTCGAGCATAAAACTGTAATGAATTTTCATTATTATTTTGTCTTAAAGCACTAAGGTCTGAAAGTAAACTACTCTCATTTCTTTGGTCACCAAAATGAGTTATCAATAAATTTTTTACAACATCCCAATTTTCATTACCATACATAGATAGAACTTCCTCAGCGGGACCGGTTAATTTGGAAAATATGCCGTTAATAAGTAATCTATTTTGAGCACAATTGACATTATTTGGATTTACGTCATAATATGTATTCAATAAATCGGTTGCAGTAGAAATAAATCTATGTAATCTACAAGGATTACCGTCAAATTCAGGTATAATCTGTAGCAATTTAATGTCAAAATTAGGAATAGTTCTGTGAACTGTCGAAATTGTTGGGTTAGACATGATCGAAACTAATTCTCTTTGCAAATCTCTTATCCTAACTGAATTTAATTCCAAGGTCCTAAATGAACCACTTAAATCTAACTCAATTTCTGAACTAAGATCGATCGATTGATTAGTCGAAATTGGGGAGTCTGACATAAAGGAAAAATAAAATGTAGAGGTAAAGGAAACAATGAGTAACTTACAGTGCGGTTCTCATTTCTTTCTTCTTTTCTTGACCCAAAATGATGTTGAAAGTCTCTGAACAAATATTCACTTTTCTTGAGCCGATTTTCAATAATGAGTCTCGGTCAAAATTTTCGATTTCTCTTTTCGGCTCGTCCTCGATGAAGAATTAAAATTCACGATTTTCAGTAACGAAATCGTCGAGCATCCTACTGTCATGCGCCAGTTATGTGTTTTCAATTAACTAAAAAGTTTTTTAAAAAGCACAAAACAAAATTACTTTATTTGAAACTATTACTACAAATGCTAATTTCAGACTACTTAAAAAAGAACAATGCAAAATTATTATTTCAAAGAATTGCGTCGTGTAACCAGATCTGATGAATCGGCGTTAGCCTTAGCCTGGTCAGTAGCGTACATAACTGTGGTGTAAACAATCTCGACTTGATGTTTTGAAGTTAGACCCGGAAGTCGCTTGTTCACAACTATAGCGAATAATCTCAGGGCGGCTTTTATCAAAGACACTGCGCGCTCACAAATAGATATCGGAGGTACCGGCGTAGCAAAATCGTACTGTTGTGGGTGGCGACTAAGTTCGGTTGCACCTCGTAATACGGCGCGTTAAAACGTTTGACCAAAAAGAAGTGTTTTGGTTTTTTCTAAATTCTTAGGGAACCCTATAGGGGTATTCGCAGAAACCTACAGACTATCGCTGGACTAGAAGAGTTAAAAAAATAATATTTGTTCAGTTTGTCTACACTAATATAATCAAGCAGTTTGTTGAACGCTTCAGTACCTGAACTGAAAAATTCTTTATGTATTTTATGGTTTACTTATTAAGAAAACACAAGAGGTGCCGCTATTATCGAAATACCCGAATGTATTAGTGATCGTAAAACTTCTAAACGACTTGAGGATGATTGAGGTCATATTCACATAAAACGTTTGTTTTGTCGTCGAGACTATAGTTTAAAAGTAGGCAGGATCCGACAGATGGCACTACATGGATGTCGGCCAAGGTAAAGCTTTTGTACGGCTTGATTTGTTGCAATCATATTGACACAATATATAAACTATAAATGTTGGGCAAATGGTTTATAGCTATACTAGGATTCGATAGGTGCGCTGCAGATAGCTTAGTGTTCCTGTAACATGTCATATTCACCAAATGTATTTGTTTTGTCGAAATGATGTTTCATAACTATGTTGTGCTCTATTAGGTGGCGTTATAGTCAAGTTGTTGGCTTGATCAAGGGTTAAGCAATGTTTCGCGGGCCAAGTGCAGAATAACGTCTGCTGAACCAAGGACTCCTACATGGTTCAAGAATTCTAGCGGGCCAAGAGCAAAAGAACGTCTTCCAAGCCAATGACTGGCCTGCTATTATTTAATATCAGTATAAAATTTTAAAAATACGTTAGTGGTTGTTTGTCTCTAGTCCAAACAGATTGTTGTTGTGAAGAATCTGTTGATGACTTGTTATTTTAAATAAAAAAAAAACTACATCAGTTGTTTTGAAAGCTCATTGAACGGAAACGTCCCAACTTATTGTGAAAATATTCTGGAAGTTACA
Organism: Octodonta nipae; assembly: GCA_034190945.1. Taxonomy (NCBI): domain Eukaryota; kingdom Metazoa; phylum Arthropoda; class Insecta; order Coleoptera; family Chrysomelidae; genus Octodonta; species Octodonta nipae. The sequence goes on along the minus strand of CM067217.1, from coordinate 157,886,908 downwards.
CGGAGATCATTATTTACTGAACAAAAAGGTATATCTGATTTGCTTTGTATACCTACTGTCTTAGTGATTGGTAATATACAATTATATATTATATATATTCTATTTCATCTTCAATCACGATTTACAGCTAATATTAGTACTTCGAAATGTTCTAAAAAGCCCGTACATATTTGTGAAATTTAATGATCTATGACACAGTCTGTAACTTTTCTGTAAGATAGCAATAGAGCAGATTTGTTATTAGACGTAGAATTTGATGGAGATTAAGACTGCATATACTTTTATAATCGACTTCAAAACAATAGAAAACCATTATATTCAAAAATGAAAACTGACTCTTTAGTCAAATACTTACAACATGGAAATCCTATAGCACATGGTTGGTCTCTGAAGTCTGTAGGACGTCATGTTCTCTCATCTCTGAATAAACTAAAAAGTGACAAACAAGTTAGGTGCTGCTTATATATTCATTATCTGCCTGGAAACAAATTTATGTATTAAAATCTACTGTGCTTTTTAATCGACTACCAGAAAAGCTAAAGGTAATCAATTCTTCGGAAATATTTTTTGTAAATGCTTATCTATTACTCCTGAATAAATTAATTTCTATAATATTATATTGCCTTAGGTTTTTATTTTTTCATTAAATTGGTAAAAGTGACAAGCATGCAATGAATTTCCACTAAAGCTACTTAACTAAGTTGAATATTTTAAATTGTTATATATTACAGTAGATTGAAACGCTATGTATGCCGTTCATTTTTCTCACTACCTAAAACATATCGGAAACGAAAATGCTAGACATGTTTCCAAAATTAACTGCCAATATCAGAAATCAAAAAATTCGTAAAAATGTTTGCTGAATCCGGGGTCAGTCTGTCTGTCTCAGGCCGCATTCAAGGTCATTTCAAGGTCAACTTGAACGAATTTGCAAAAATTCTGAAAAAAAAATGAAAGTAGGTTATCAGGTCGTTGAATCTGAATTTGAGATCGGTTTGTATGCATAAGTTCACCTACAACGGCATTTCATCTATATGATGGCTGAATCTAAATCCGGAGTCAGTTTTGGATTCAGCGACCTCAAAAATTTATATAGGAATTTTTTCAGATTTTTCTGGTAAATTCTGATATATTAACCTTAAAATGACCTTGAACGCCACCCGACACAGTCAACTGACCTCGGATTCTGGTACAGGCGACCAAAAAAATCAAGGGGTAGGTACTGGGTCTCGATGAAAATATTATGTTTGGCTGTATAACATGGCCTTAAATGACCTTAAACGCAACCTGATAGGGTCAAAACAACCTCCGACTTTGAAATTAACAAGAAACTAATAATACAAAAGAAATATCTAACAGCATCTAATTAACTGTCAGATAAATAAACACTTTGACAAAAGTACTCGTTGTGACATCCAAGTCCAACATGATTTTTGAAAACAATGAATGTTATTATGAAAACATTAAAAATAGAAACAAATAGAGTGTTGGTATAACTTTTATGGCAATTCTCATAACGAAAATACTGAATGCAAAGGCGATGTTGCTAAAATTTCAGAAATTAAATGACATTAAGAAGTTTTAAAGCGCAAATTTTCCTAACTGATTTCCATATACTGCCCGTCAACCGTTGAACTGATTTTTGGATACAGGTTTAGTTTATTTATTTTCTTTAAAAATCTTATGTAATGCCCAATATTTAAACTGTGCATTTATACCTAGCATTGCATTTAGCTTCAGCAAACCGACAAAAAGTATAATTAATAAATCCTGGACCATATTTAAAAAATAAAGTTTGTCCTGAAAAGACACCACGTCGTAACGAATTTTTTAGTATGGTAAACAATAGAAAGCATAATTTATTAAAAAAAGTACATAACATGTTTTTAGATATCTTTTTTAGTAACCATCCTACACTTAAAAAATGCAAATTATCATTTTCCGGTTATGTCAAATATCTCAAGAACTAGTAAAATGTTGCTTTGCACATACTAATTTTCCGCCAAAATACGAACCTTTTTTCCCATTAAATCCATTTTGTATGTATTGCCGTCTACAAGATCTCGGTATAAGTCAACTGAATCCGGTCCAACTTGTATAACATGATATTCTTTGTATTCTCGGTATTTTAACTGTTTGTACATACTTCCAGATAAACTCATTTCAGGTCAAGAGCATGTATATCATCAACTTTCACACCTACATCATTTATTGTCCCCTAAAGATTACTGCAACCCATCTCTATTGACTAATTGAATTTTCGTAAAAAATTCACTATAATTGTATATTAATTTAAAAAATGAATGTCATAATTCTCATATTATTTTCGGTTCCCAAGAAATAGTGATTATTCTAAAAAAAATACCAATCTTGCCATCTATACAAAAACAGAATTTTCGCAAAGATATAGACAAAAGATCTCGCATGAAGTCTTAGGAAAGGTCAATCTACAGTAACGAATATTTGAAGAAGCTAAGAGGCTGGAGATGTTACACGAGGACTCGGCCTCAAAAGGTGAACTACAACACTTGATGACCGCTTTTAGATCCATAATTCTACCCGAAATTGCACATCTCAAAAATGTGTTATTAAATGCAAGACAAATTAATGGTAGTTCGGGAACAATTAGACAAAGGTTAAAACAGAAAGGTTTAAATACAAAACGGCCTGCCAAAGTTACACGTCTTCACTAAAATCAAGAAACTCGTCGCTTATATTTTGCTAAAGCACATATTTACTTCTAGAAGATATATGGATGAAATCATTTCTATAGGAGAATTGGGAAACGACATATCAACTGCAATCTCATACAGTGTTAGAGGTGGTGGCGTAATGCTTTTTAATTGGTCAGCACCCACCGAACTCTTCGAACACGCTGGACGAATAACTACTAACTAATATATCGAAAACATCCTCCAAGATCATGTTTTGCCAAATGTGGGTCACTCTGGATACGACGAGTTCGTATTTATTAAAGAGTATTTATTAAAGAGAACGCTTGACCTCACGCAGCTGGCACAGTGACTAATTAACTTGATGCAGTCCATTTGCTGAGATTGACCACCATGTTGCCCCGATTTGAGTCCCATTGAACACGTGTGAGATCAGCTAAAACTTAGCATACGACACAGAAAACTTCTTCGAAATATCCTAGAAGAACGTCTAATTACAGCACAGTTTGAATGGAACACAATTCATCAAGAATATATTCAAGTTTTAATTTGCAGTATGCTAAGAAGGATGCAAGCAGTTATTAGAACTTGAGGTGGGAATATTCGATATTAAGTATACCTGATTATTCCAATCAAAAGGATAGTACTTGTTTATCTCAGTAGCATTTAGGTTTGAACTAATTATGCTCAATGTGTATTAATTGTAATTGTTTTTTTTTATATCTATACCGAAATTAGTATGTTAAAACTGATTACAAATATTGACTTTATTGTTTTATAGGTGACTCTAGAAGCAGATCTTTTGAAACAATGATAAAGGAAAGAACTAACGGAAGAGGTGTTGATATTGTATTGAATTCCTTGGCAGGTGAATTATTTCAAGCCTCTTTAAATTGCCTAGGCCAGGAAGGAAGATTTTTGGAATTAGGACAAGTTGACTTCCTTCAACGAACCTTAATTGATTCTCATATTTTCCTGAAGAACTGTTCCTTTCATGGCATACTACTTGACAACATATATAATATTTCACATAAAAACAGGGTTGTCGAACTTGTGCGAAAAGGTAATGATAATTCTTAAATATCAAAGTGATGTTAATGAATAATTATTTTGTAAGCAGAAACTAAATCCTATTTTTGACAAAACATAAATCTGTCTTTTAGTATAACATCAATTTTTTTCTTCGGTATTTAAACATTTAACAAGCTATAATATTATGTAAAAATGTTGCTTATTATTTAAAGAATTCAACCTTTCACTCATTTATTTGATGACAGAGTGGCCCCTCAAGAGTATTATAATGGCGCTGAGATATCAATGAAGTAATAATCTGGAATAACAATAATAAAAGAAAATGCATTTTTATTTCAAGACCAATTAAACTTTAAAATAGAATCTCAAGATATAAAGACAAATAAAGGATAACATAAATCCGATCATGACAATAGCCCGGAAAACAAACAAAATCCTTCATTTTGAATACGGCCTTGAAAACCTTCATTCTTTATTATACGGGTCGGTAACCTTTTTCGGAAGGCAGGCCATTTTTTATACGGGCCGCACATTCAAATCTAACTAAAATAGTGCCTGTATATCTTTTACAAGTATAAATCTAAATCTATATATAAATAGGCAAAGACAAAACGGTTCGGTACCTCGACCGATTTTCTTCATTTTTGTTTTGTTTAGTAGCTATTGACGACCTTCCGTGCAGAATGCTTAATTTTTTTATAACATTGCTTCATTCATTAAATAAAATAATATAAAAATTCACAATTTACGTCCACACTGTTAATGCCAAACAGTGCCGCCAGATTGCTTGGAGAGAAAATCTTAAGATGGATTGACTCGAAAAAAAAAAACTAAATTAAACAAAAAATTAACAAAATTTGATGTGTTCCGAAAGTTATTCCACATTATTACGCTATTTAGATATCACGCATAAAAATTTATATTAAATGATAATACAATTTATTTAGTACTCGCAAATTTGAAACTTTCATTTCTTTCTAAATATGGTATGTCAACTAAAATTAGAATTGTGCATTGTGTGGCAACTGATGAATGTGTTTCCAATAATATTTTATTATTTTAACCTTATGCTTTTAATTTATATTTTTTCTATTTTTGAAGGCTAATAGTTTCATACAATTTAAATAAAATTACAAAGCCTGAGATATGAATACAAATAGTGACATTTAAGATAAATAGTTAAATGTGACATCATGGCAATAATTCTAATGTTCACGGCCGGCCATCTTTGTTTAAGCGAATTTCATTATTTGATTTCAGTTTGACATATCATAACATTGTTAGCCGTTAGGTTAATGTACCTTTTCAATTCAATGTTAAAATTATCAATAAATTACTAATAGTTTGACATATACCGGGCAGAACTAAAAAAAAATCAAAAGTTCCTGTTAAATAGTAAACTGCGGCGCTCCTAGGCATGACTTTGTTATGAAATAATGCATTCGCCATAAATAGGATAAAGAAATGCTGGTGCTCCAGAGATCCTATTAAAGACATATAAAGGAAAACCTAGGAGAAACCTTATGAACTGTCCCGATATAAGATTGTTCAAAAGGACGTTAACACTATTAATTTCGAAGACGCGAGATGTAAGAGCGACATGGAATGACACCTCGAAGAGAGACTATTAATTTCATCCTTGATTATTGGTAACCAGGAACGGCTGAATTCTACAGAAGTATTAACGGTTCAATTGCTTTCATTTAATAAAATTAGAGCAGACTCAACTTGCATTTTGTATTATGTTCTCCTTTGTGTAATTTGGTTGAATTTTGAAATTGCATATGACCAAGGTTCCAGGCATGCTCACAATTTTATGCCTTTTCCTATTGTCGGTTCTTTATATGTTTTCTGTCTTCATTTATTGGAACATTTATAGGTCTAGTGGTTTCTCCAATGTAAAATTTGTTACATTCGTAAGGAATTTTATAGGTGCAATTTTTTGATTTTTGGGTTACGTTATTTGGTTTAGTTTTTAATATAATTGATTCCAGAGGATTTCTTGTTTTGAATGTTTTTTTAGTATTAAATCTGTTGCTCATTATTTTCAGTCTTTCTATAAGACCTTGTTAGTTGTTGTAGTAATGTGATTATCAAGGATATTAGCATTGTTTGTAACAGCTTGGTGTCAAATCTTAGTGATTGTTTAGTGTTCAATTTCTTATAACTCTGTATTGATTTCTCTAGACTTCTGTACCAAATGACGATTGTGTTGTGTTAATCAAATATCTAAGAAAGGAATTGCGTTATTTTGCTCAATTTTTAATGAGAATTATGTAGTTGGTTGTTTGATTGCTGTCGTTTAATAACTCATGTAAGTCTTCAAAAGAGCGTTCCTCAATAGTGAATATATCGTCGACACAAAGCCGCCAAACTAAAGACTTATTCTCTTTTGTAAAAATTATGTATTCTACATTATTTTTCAATGCATAATGTCCCTGTGGCCAAAACACTTCCTATATTAAAATAATGATTAGAACATGACCCGTTACTAAATGAACATACACAATTATCCATTGACACAATAGTGAAATTACTAACATTATGTAGGAAAACAACATATGCCATAATCATCGATGACTTCTACCAAAAAGATTTTGGTATGTTCATAGGTTTTTGTCTGTCCCCTGCCTTAAGCAACGTAAGTAAGCGGACAGCGCAACAATGGAAAACAAAAATATATTAAGAATAGCCATCTGGAATATCAAATCCCTAAATACAAGAAAAAAGAGTCCCTAAAGAACCCACCGATGCAAAGATAGAGATAAGTGCTGTTTAAGAAACGAAAAAAAGTGAAAAGAGACTATAGCCAAGGAAGGACTTTCTATATTAATCTAGAAAAGGCTAATTGACAAGGTTAAGTACGTTATGGAGGCAGGCAAACAACCATAATGAAACAAAAAATAGGATTATTCTGGAAAACTAACGCACGGATTTGCAAACTTTCTGTAACACCAATAATTACAAAAATGGCAAAACACAAAAGCTGCTAGAGATGACGACGAGACGAATACTAAGAAGAATCACATGGAAATCACTAAGAGATCGAATAAGAAGTGATGAAATGCGAACAACATTCAAACTGAAAGGATAAACGGGTGGATGTTACCAAGACAACAGAAGTGAAAAATATTTTAGCTTATACGCGATGACAGGAGCTGTAGTAATTGCGATAACCAAGTCCAACTAATATAAGACGAGTTCCTACTTCAAGTATCTCTATCTAATTTCAAATGAGCGACATGTACCCCGAACTGTAATCTTTATGGTATAGGATGCTATTGAACATGGAAGCAGGTTACATTTAGTATTTGTTCGAGCCAACATGACAACGCAACTTTATCTTCAGGAAGTAGTGGAGCCGTATGTATTGTTATAATCGGCTCATGGATCCTATATTCCAACAAGATAATGCTCAGCACATGTTGCTCGAATTAGTTTTAACTTTTTGAAGAAACTCATGTGAATCTGCTGTTATGGCCCGCCCGATCCCTCGATCTTCCGTCCATGTTTGGGATTGTGCTTGATGGAAGACTCGGAAATTTACCCCAGCCCCCACGGACTTTTGGAATTCAAAGACATCAAATACAGCTTGGTATTTCTCAAGAAGAAATAGACCACCTTATTGAATCAATGCCAAGACATATTAGTTATCTATACACATAGATAACCGACGTGGACAAACACATAATTAGCAAACTTAATATAAAAAAATTCAAACTCCTTGGTATTTTTTACTCAAATTTTAATCATTTATTCCTTACTATAGCATCTATGTTTTACCAAAACAATATTAAATTTAAAAATCTCGTTAGGGGTGATTTATTTGTCAGTGAGTATATTATTATTCCTTTTCTTGGCAATTGTTCTGTCGTTTACACATTCTTCGTATTTGCAAGAAGTTGATCTTAAATTAGAAATTGTAAATTGTGACAGATTGTAAAAAATTGGAAACTATAATAGTTTCAAATAAATATATCATTTCCTATGATAAAATGGTTTCATCAATAGCACCTCAAATACAGACCAACAAATGAAAAATAAAAATTAAAAATAATATTTTGTCTATTCATGGGTTTTCTCTCCTCCAAATTTTTTCCTGTAACAGATAAGTATTTAAAAAATTGTATATGTAGAACAAAGTGTAGTAAGGCAATTTCGTAAAATTGCCCGGATTACTGGTTGTCTGTACAGAGATTCTTCCTCACAGTTTTTCTGAGAGAAAAGAGATGTCTATAAAATGATCAACCAGTATTCCTGTATATAAGTAATGTATTGTATATTGTGTAATACTTATCTGTGTATGGAGAAGTTTCAACTCCGAGTCTGGAGTCGTTGTCAATCGTTTAGTGTTGTTTTCGAGGTTTTTTTCTAAAAAATTTTCGCTTTGATTTTGAATTTATTGTTTGTCAAAAAATTTGACACTGACAATTTGTCGTTTGGCGATCACCTGACGCTGAGGTTGAAAGAAGAAAACTTAAAAAAGAGAAAACTTAAAGAATCCAGCTGTATGATGATAAACAACACTGAAATCGGAGCACCTTCAGCCGACCTTCATTTGGACTGGAAGAATTTACTGCTAACAGAACAAAAAAACGGCAACCTCAGCGTCAAGTGATCGCCAAACGACAAATTGTCAGTGTCAAATTTTTTGACAAACAATAAATTCAAAATCAAAGCGAAAATTTTTTAGAAAAAAACCTCGAAAACAACACTAAACGATTGACAACGACTCCAGACTCGGAGTTGAAACGTCTCCATACACAGATAAGTATTACACAATATACAATACATTACTTATATACAGGAATACTGGTTGATCATTTTATAGACATCTCTTTCTCTCAGAAAAACTGTGAGGAAGAATCTCTGTACAGACAACCAGTAATCCGGGCAATTTTACGAAATTGCCTTACTACACTTTGTTCTACATATACAATTTTTTAAATACTTATCTGTTACAGGAAAAAATTTGGAGGAGAGAAAACCCATGAATAGACAAAATAATTCAAGACCTCCTCAACAATCTTTTCGAAATTACTTAAAAATAATATCTCGTTTTTTATACAATTGCTAAATGAAATGCTTATCTCTGTTGCAGGTATTAAAAACGGTGTTGTAAGGCCTCTACCTCGAACAGTTTTTGAAGTAAAAGAGACAGAGCAGGCTCTCAGATTTATGGCTTCAGGAAAGCACAAAGGCAAAGTAGTAATTCGTATTCGTGAGGAAAAGCCAGATGTTGTTAATGCATCAGAAATGATGGTTTCGGCAATTCCTCAAATATACTTCGACCCAAATAAATCTTATATAATCATTGGTGGTTTGGGTGGCGTTGGGTTGGAACTGGCTGATTGGATGATTCGAAAAGGAGCTCAGAAAATAATTTTAAATTCCAGAAAAGGAATAACGAACGGTTACCAAAAACTTTGTTTGAAGAAGTGGCGTAAATTTAATATACAAGTTAGAATCAGTGACGATGACAGTGCGGAAGAGGAAGGTGCAAAACACTTGATAATGACTGCAAATGAGTTAGGCTCAGTTGGAGGTAATTGTCTCAATAATAATTTAAAGCTGATGAACTGTTCAAACAAAATGCGGTTGTTACAGAAAAAGTCAACCTAGGCATAAACACTTTCACATACACCCTCATAAATGGGAATAAAGTTGCGCTATTCCAACCCCAATCAGGTGCTGTATGGAAATTATAAATATTTTCACCGGGTTTCAAAATATCTAGATAAAACAAACAAATGTGGTTTTCAAAAAATTTCAATATGTTCTGCATCTTATAAACAAAATTGGTAAGATTTGGTAGTTTTGTATTAGCGGCTACGGCCAATGGATTGATCTTAGCGAATTTTTTCTAGGCAATCTAAATTTTTTTCAACTATAGCCAAATTTGTTATTTCTTATGGCCGCCATTGTTAGATTTATACGTCATTAAATAGCAATAAATAGATCTTGGATAACGAAAAACATTATGACATTTTGTAATAAAAAATCCTTCTATGCAATTTGGGAAATGGAGCCATACAATATACAGCTTACGACTGAGTACAAAACTTACTCCAAGATTGTTTTAAAGTGAATAAAGCAAACCAAAAACATGTTTTTTTTGCCTCAATCTGCAAAATGAGATGGCAGATAATTAACACACAACATTTATGTCTTCGAGGACGAAGATTACAAATCTACAATTACTTTTTACCGCAAGGTTGCAATAAGGGGGAAATGCCCCCTAAACACCCCCTAAACAGGGTGTTTTGCATTATTCCCGAAAACTACATTGAATATAAAAAAAGGACTTGACCATAGTGTTCCTTGTAAAATTTCACATCAAAAATATGTAGTAATTTATGCAAAATCAACGAATTGTTTGTGTAATTATTTAAGTTTAAATTTAAATTATTTTTTGAAATGCAGGCAAATTGTGCACAGACACTCCATTAAGCGAATACTCATCGTTTGATGATGGATAGATCTGTCTGTTTATGTAATATTTTCGGAATTGTTTTTTGTATTTGGAAAAAAAATCGGACTATACAAAAGTACATCTGGATTGTCGGAGTTGGCAATTGTGAAATTAATATTAATTTAATGTCAAGTTTATTTTTAAGGATAGTAGTAACAGTTACAAATTTATTTACGGAGGTAAATTATTTGAAATTAATTTACTGCCAAATATTTCAAGATTACCTTTTTACATATGGAGAAGTATGATTCTATAAAAAGTAATACAACTCAGTCGGAGTTAATAGGCGTGTACACTTACATGTAAATAAATTAGTGATATATTGTTCTTCAGTTTTTCTTAAAAAAATTATATTTTATCACGTGAAATGGGGTTCGTTGAACTGTAATATTACATAGGTAGCTGCAAGTCAGACCATGTTGAATTTAAATTTATAGTGAAGAAAATAATTAATACCTCAGATTTTTCCCGAGCTTCATTTTTAATATTACTATATTAGAAATGAAGCTCGGGCTCAGATGATGTTACAAATCTTTCAATTACAGTTCGCCCTTAAACGAAAAATATATTGATGTACATGATGTTTGTAGTAAAAACATACTATAGTATGTTTTTACATACATCATGAACATCATGGGCGAACTGTAATTGAAAGATTTGTAACATCATCTGAATTAAAGTAAAAAGTTTCACAGATGTTTATTTTTTTATACTTGATGAAATATAGCACAAAGAATGGAAGTTATTACAATAAATTTTATTTCAATAAACTGGCATATTTTCCAGAAAATTCTATTGAAAATATTTTAGTTAACAAAATTTATATTTTTTCTAATTTGTTCTTGTGTCGTTATATTTGCACGACATTTATATCCTTTGATATAGAGATCATCATAATTAATATTGGAGTTTTCTTTTAATTTGTTACCTGCCTCCATCTGGAAGAGTAACTACTCTTTAAAAAATTGTTAATGAGGTTCCCTTTAAATTTTTTATAAATAATACAAATTTTGTTAAGAGATACATCGACAATAATTGCCCTGACGCAATCAAAACTTTTAGTTCCACGAAAATTTTATTTCGTTACACTCCTTTAATATCTTTCTATTTAAACCATATTTCAAAATCAAACACCAATATTGATAATTTTTTCTATAGTAATGATTCTCCATGCGAGTAATCTTCAAATATTTCATAGTCCATTGAAATAAAATACTTTCTTTTGCCCCATAAAGTGGATTAAGAAAGTACCGAACAACTGAAAATTTAAATAGTTACACAACAATTCGTTGATTTTTTATAACTTACTACACGTTTTCGATGTGAAATTTTACAAGGAACACGATGATCGAGTTATTTTTTTTTCTTATTCATTGTAAATTTCGAGAATAATGCAAAACACCCTGTTTTGGTATTGTTTTTGGGGCATTTCCCCCTTATTCCAAGCTTACGGTAAAAAGTAATTGCAGATTCGTAATCCGCGCCCTCGAAAATATAAATATTCTGTGTTAGTTATCGGCCACCTCATTTTGCAGATTCAGGCAAAATTTCAATGGACTGTTTAATACTACTAATAACAATAATCTCTGGGCATGCATAATTGACAAACTTGGCAGAAATGCAAAGAAAAGTGATAGAATTAAATACAGTCACGATGACAATATCATTAAAGTGCAGCATCCTACTAAAATATCGAATTGTCTTAATAAATATTTTAGTAATATTGGTTTTGAAAGCAGCAATAAAATTTCTCAGCCCAATAATCTTCAACTAAAACTTCCACCCCCAAGCCAAATACTATATTTCTAAAACCAACAAATTAATTAGAAATATTAGGCTTGATGCACTAAAACGAGCTGATACAAAGCCAATTCATAAAAGCAAAGAAGAACACATAATGTCAAATCACAGGCCCATCTCATTGATATCTTACGCAGCTAAGATCTTTGAAAAAACTGTTTTCAACAGAATTTTAGAACTTATGACCAAGCATAAAATATTATAAAAACCAGTGTTGCTTCATGAAGAAAATAAGTACAAAGGATGCCATGAGTATTCTAACAAATGTAATTTATGAAAAGCGTGATAAGAGTACCCCAATTGCAGCTACATTTCTAGACTTAACGAAAGCATTTGGTACTGTCAATCACAAGATATTAAAAACATTATACTGTTATGGAATAAGTGGGAAGCTTATAAGCTCATTATTTGCAAGACAGAAAGGAGCGTGATAACGTTGATAACGTAAATTAAGTTATAAGTGAATATTACTTGCGGAACAGTACTGGGGTCACTAACCAGTATGCCTGATGACGTAATAATATCATTTGCTGATCACACAGCGGTATATATATATATATATATATATATATATATATATATATATATTTGTTTTTAAGTTTTCGCGGGCACTAAATATATTAGATGGTTTCCGGGAATTCATCCGCGTAGTTGATAACTGATCCCTGCCGGGATCGATGGTAAAATAACGACGTTTCGGCAGAATCACATCTGCCCTCTTCAGGTCGGTTCGCATAATTCTCGTAGCCTTCTGCTTTCGCTTCTAGTTACTCGAATACTGATATTTTCAGGAGCGCGCACGGTGTTATATAGTCGCGGCTCGGCGCCTATTGGTTGGTACCGTGAACGGCTGCGTGTGATTGGCCCTGGGCGCTCAGCAGGAGCGCCTCCCGGCTGCTGATTTGTTCGATCCAGAACTTATGAAATTGTTGGAAAATTCTATTAAACACCGTACCGGCCCGGACCTGTCCAATAACAACTCAACCGGAAATAACAAATCAGCAGGCGGGAGGCGCCCACTGAGCGCCCACTGAGCGCCCAGGGCCAATCACAAGCAGCCGTTCACGGGGCCAACCAATAGGTGCCGAGCCGCGACTATATAACACCGTGCGCGCTCCTGAATTTATCAGTATTCGAGTAACTAGAAGCGAAAGCAGAAGGCTACGAGAATTATGCGAACCGACCTGAAGAGGCAGATGTGGCTCTGCCGAAACGTCGTCATTTTACCATCGATCCCGGCAGGGATCAGTTATCAACTACGCGGATGAATTTCCGGAAACCATCTAATATATATATATATATATATATATATATATATATATATATATATATACATGTATTGTAAAGAATTTTCTTTAAGTCGGCCCTGGTTTTATTTCAGTACGACATCGATAGCTTTTAGGAAAAATATTGTTCTCGAAATGGCTCGGCAGCTGTAGAATTGATGATTGAATGCACGAGAATATTCGGTGCATGTTTTATAAAGGAGCGATCCTTAATCGGAGCAGTCAGTTAGACAGCGACGACGAGCGTAGATGGTAATGTTATTGTGAATCAGCTGTTCTGTATAATTTGAAGTAAATAAAAGTTCTAGAAAACTGAAAGTGAATATTAGTTGTATAATTTTAATTGATCCCACGAAATTTATAACAATTTGGTGATCAGAAGTGCAGTATTAAGTGCAGTTAAAATCGTAATTTGATTTATGGAAACCCGTAGCATGGATAAAATGGACGAAACTACCAAAAAAATAGTGAAGCAGGTTACGGAGGGACTAGACGAAAAAATAGCCCAGATTCTGGAAAAACGTGACAAGAAGGAAAAACAACATCAAGAAGAAATTCAATAACGCTTAGTGAAATCTTTTCATGAAAAACAACAAAATCTTGTTTCCACGATGGAAGAAAAACAACTAAATTTCTTGGAAGGATTATTCTCGAAATTTAAAGAAAAACGACAAAATGATTTTAAAATCTTTGAACAAAAACAAGATCAAATTGAATTAACAAGACAAAATGAATTCAAAATAATAGAAGAAAAACGACAAAAATGAATTTAAGATATTTGATGAAAAACAAGGCAAAACGGAAGAAAAAAGACAATTGCAATTTGAACAATTAATGCAAATAGTACCGCAAGTTAATGAAACAGTTAATGAAATACAAATAGTTGAATCAGACATAACAGAAATAAACGACGACATAAAGATCCTAAAAACTAATGTAGAGACTTGAAATTAAAGTAGATGACATCGATTCCATTTCGTAGATAAAGGAGGGGGATTGAGTATTTTTTTATATTTTTATTAATATTTGTTGATTTTTAACAATGTACTTGAAAAATATGAAAAAATATATTTATATTCGTCATAATGAGTTCTTTAATTTGATATATTACATAATGCGAAACAATTTTAATTTTATATTTTTCATTAGTCTGTAATTTGCTGCTCAAAATTAGTATTAGGGATTTCTCCGTATTTTCCAGTAAAACTCAGTGTCAGAGATTAGGGGGGGAGGGGGGGAGGTAATTTTTTGTATATGTTTTGTTAATATCTTTTAACCTAATTATTTTTAAAATTTTTTCCTCAGAATGTATTCCTTGATACGTTTAAACTTTTATTAATTTTTATCTTTTAATATAATTCTATAATTATACCTCTAAAATTAAAATTAATGGTTTCTCTGTATTTTTCTTGTAAAGACGGAGAAATCCCGAGTAATATTATATCCATTGTACATTGTGTATACGGAACCCAGCAATGCAATAAATATGTTGCACTTTGACAAGAAGTACTGAGAAACTCTCTACATAGAAGATAAAAAAACACGACGTATAACGTTGTAGAACCTTTTCCTTTTTAGAATTATAAATTTTATTGATAGTTAAGAACATAAATATCACATGAAACCCACTGAATGACTAACTTTCAGATTGTTGGTTTTTCACTGGCTTTAAATAAAGTAACTACTTAAATCCATCTAACTTCATAGGTTTCTACAGGAATCTTCAATTTAGCATTGACTTTGAGAGATAAGCTAATGAGAAATGCCACTAAAGAAGATTTTCAAGAAGTTTTTAGAGCTAAAGTTCATACTACACGAAATATGGATAAAGAAACTCGGAATATTTGCCCAGATTTGGACCATTTTGTAATTTTTTCTTCCGTTGCAAGTGGATTGGGAAACAGCGGTCAAGCATCTTACGGAATGGCAAATTCAATTCTTGAAAGGTAATGCGAAATCCGAAAAGCAGATGGTTTGCCAGGATTAGCTGTTCAGTTTGGACCTATTGCACAAGTTGGCGCAATACAAGATAAGACAGACATACAAATCAATAAAGAGGTAAGCCAATATGTTTTATTTGTTTACGACCTTTTACGCCTAATATCGTCCCCGTAGAAAAACCGGTTAAGTAATTTTCCTCCAATGCTCGAGAAAACGTAAAGAAAGTCATATATCATTTTTGGAGTTGTTTTGCGGAATAAAAAGTCTTCAACACAAAGTATCTGTAATTAAAAAAATGCATCGATCTGTTGCCTTAAAAGACTGGTAATCTAACGCATTTTTATGTCTCGCTAAGTGGTAAACAAAATGTGTCTACTTTTGCGAAGTTTGCTTGTAACTAACGCTTCCAAATGATTAGGTTACTAAACAGAATAATTTTGTAGGCAATCAACATTATAGATATATGTTGCATTAGAAGTAGGAATGAAATTTATTATAATATTATCCTATGAGAACAATTGAAATCTTTCTGATTTATTTTTTGGCATTTGACAAATATTTGATTTAACAACTCCAAATTATGCAAACAAATGGGAAAAAGTTTATTTGAAACAAATTTGTAGAAAAACCATGAATCCCTAACACTCTTAACATCGCGATTACCTTCTTTTATTCTTCTAGTGAGCCTTCTGGCAATTTGCATGTAATTTACTTTAAGCTCTGCAAGATGTTTGGCAACATTTTCGCCTTCTGGCGGGGTTTTATCTTCCACGATTATTTATTCTGACATCGATCTCTACAAATTGTCAGCACTGCTCCTTATCACTTACCCCTAAAATATGTACTTGTTAAACTTTAGCATTATTCTTCCCCTGTGCCTTCTAACAACCCATGTCTTACTCTGTCGGTAATAACTGAAACTGCAAGAGATAAAATTTCAACTTCACTTGGTACAGTATCCACCCCTTGGACTATAAGATTTCTGTAATACTTTCAGTAAGTACCCTTTTATATACTTAACGACTTCATTTTAGGTATGTCTTGAATTTGTTCTTTCTTTCACCACCTTTAACGACCCTGCTTTTTTATGGTGACCTTCCTTATATATACATCTTGTAATCGGGATATTTTACTCTTATCTAATTACTATTTTCTAATTTTTTAAAACTAACTCTAAAAGACTGAAAGTTATCTTTTTTTCTGTAGTGTATATTATATCTTTTTATTTTTTACCTAACATTACAACTGTTGTGAAATATTTTTTGATTTCATCAGTTCGATCTTCAAGTCTTTATTCTTAAACTCCCTATTACAGTATTTGAGGTAACTTTTACTTTCTTTATTTCATTTCTTAGGTTTGTTTTCTGCCTGACAAGCTTATATGTCAGTAAGAATGCTCCATTTGTGTGTACTGATTGATTGTTCTAATCGTACTTTCCAGATAAATTCGCCTCTAGTCTCATAAAAACACTACTTCGTAGGTATTTTGGGATTACTAGAAGATTCTCGATATTTTTAGATTTGACATATTATATATTTTTTGTTATTATAGACATTTATCACCTTTCTTGTTTTATTGATAATTCCTGATAAATTTACTATATTTTTAGGATTTAGATATTTTTGGTATTATTAATATTTTCAGATTTGTTGCAAGAAGTTTACAATTTTTGATATTTTCGTAATTTTCGATTTCTATAATATTTGATTTTTTAAAATTTTTGACTTTTCATTAATCAGCTCGTTCTATGATATGTCATTCACTGCTATATCCTTCAGTGATTTATCGATTGATTTGCTAGTATGCAGTGACACAACATCATTTTCTTCCATTGTTACGCTTCATGTGATTCTAAATATTATTTTGAGTTTGTGATGTAAATTTATAGATTACGTCATAAATTCTCGCCGGCATATTTTGAGTTGAGTTTCTGGCTTCTATTGTTGATGACTTGATTTTCTCCCTTGCCGTTGTTTCACTATCCATGTTTATAACTAGTCCCTATCAACATTTCTTGCATATTTGTTCCTAATCTTCGGTATCGACTACCACATTTCCTTTGTTGGCCGGTAGTATTGTTAGTGTTTTTTTTTAGAGGTTTAGTAGTGCTTTCTGTTATGAACCTGGAATATTGGGATACAGTGGGTTGGCTGTTTGTATACCTTTTCTAACCTCGGGCTTGTTTCATATTCAATTTGAAACTTGTAGTTTTGTAACTTATAAAATTTCGTTTCGTAATTTAACAAAATTATTCCACAAGTTACAACTTGTTCACGTTGATTTCGAATACTAATATTTTGGATTTCACAAGTTGTCACTTGTAGAATAATTTTGTTAAATTACGAAATGAACTTCTACAAGTTACAAGACACAGGACCTACATTAACGCAGCATCAACAATACAGGCAAAAAACAAAAGCTTATATTGGAAAGGGAAGGCCGTCTGCAAGATCATGTGAGTTAATTCACTATATATACAGTGTGGTACAGCCAAATGGAATAAATACGATAACGAATAAAGGAGGGCGTGTTGGGAAAAACGCTTGGACAAGTCAATTTGTATTTTTTAATGCGTATTTTTCTAACAAAAAAAAATTATAGGGTATGTCATGTGACAGTAACTAAGTTCTTATTAGCTACTCTTATTTCAAATGCAACCCCGTGTATATTATTTATTTTTTGGATTCTCCAGAAAATTATAGACTTTCATGTACAATGTCCTACACCGATCTACAACTGTTTCGGAAATATAAAGGGTTTTCAGATTTATTACAAAAATTAACATTAACTAAAGAAATTATTTTATTTCACAAATTCGCTACATTACACTGAATAACCTAATAGGTAATAGTGATTATTTCTTAACAATATAAAAAAAAACAAAAACCGTTAATGTCAATGTAGGAAATGGTCACCGCCAACCTCTTGTTAACATGATAATCTGGTACAGAAATGTCTTCTAACGTTAAGCAACATCTCAGCCGTGACTGATCTAATCGCAAGCGTGATTCGTCTTTTTAGCTCATCTAATTTGATTGGATTACTTTTGATATATCCCCAAAAAAAAGTAGTTCAATGGCGTCAAATCGGATTTAGAAAAATTTGGTTCAGATACTGCATTGATTTCGTAATGGGGCGGTGTTCCATCTTGGCGAATCAATATTGGCAGGAACTTGTGAGTTTACTGGATCAGGATATAAGTTGCAAAGTTGGCACGACATTATTTTGGAGCAGTTCTTAATATGTATCTTCCTTCAAATTGCCATCATTGAAAAAGGGACCTACGATATGATTTCCAACAATTCCTGCCCAAACATTAACTTTTTCAGGATATTACGTATGTTTCTCTATCATCCAGTGAGAACTCTCATTATATCAATAGCGGCAATTCTGACGTTTAACATTATCGTGAACTGTAAATGTGCTCTCATCAGAAAACAAAACATCTTCTAATTGGATAACATTGTTATCTAACCTTACCATCATTTGTTCACAGAAATACGTCCTCCTATCCAAATCCTGAGTCGGCATCATTTTATAGGGATGCATTTTACTTTCCTTTAATACTCGAAAAATTTATGTGTGGTTAACGTTGAACATTGGGACTGCTTTTCGACCAGAATTTAGGTTTTCTTGAAACTCAAGAATAAAATCCAATTTCGTATTGTTATAAAGTTCGTGGGTCAATTTAAAATTATACAACTAATATTCACCTTCACTTTTCTAGAACTTTTATTTACATCAAATTATACAGAACAGCTGATTCAAATCACAATAACAATTCTATCCATCGGGACGCCAAACCTGCTGAATAGTTGTTCTACTAGCACCGTCGCTACCGTGGTTGCCTCTTGGTTGGGTATCGCATATGCCTCAGGCCATTTGCTAAAGTAATCCATTGCGACCAGAATGTATTTGTTCCCCCACTCAGACTCGGGAAACGGACAGGCGACATCGATGGCAATTCTCTCAAATGGGACACCCACGTTGAACCGCTGCATTCTGCCCTTGGTCCGGGTCTTCGGGCCCTTACTGGCTGCACAGGTGGCACATTTGCGGCACCAAGCTCTGACGTCTTCGAAGTAATTCACCCAGTACTACCGCTAGCTAACTTTCTCTAGGGTTTTATTCATGCCCAGGTGGCCTCCGGTAATCCCATCATGTACCTTTTTCTTCGGAACTACTAGTTGGGACTTTTTCATTTCTCGTCCATCAGCGCTTTCCCAAACTCGCTTGAACATTCCATTGTCTACTCTTAGAGAGTCTCATTGAGTCCATAACGATTTCACCACGCCTGAGTATCTAGCTACCTCTTCCCATCGTGGCCGGGGTGCCCCTCTCGTTTTGAGTAACCAGATAGGTTCGATGTCTGGATCAGCCCTTTGGTCCTGGATGCACTGTTCCGTTGTCCAGTCTTCATTGGCCTGCACTCGGATCTGCCTGATGGAGATATTCTCTCACTGTTCCGTCTTCAGACAATGTCCGCATTCTGCTCTACAGGGTCTTCTGGATAGGGCATCGGCATTATTGTGCAAACGACCGGCACGGTGTTCCACCTTGAAATCGTATTGCTGTAATTTCTCCATCCACCTGGCCAGTTGTCCTTCCGGTGTATTCATGTCCAGCAGCCATTTGAGTGCGGCATGATCTGTTCGGATTAAGAAATGACAACCATAGAGTTATTTGTGGAAATGCTCATTTAAGTCGGTTATTTTTTAAATACAAATTATATTTGAAATACTTTTCGAGAAACTTTTGTTAGTTTTGTGCTTAAAAATTATTTAGCTAGAAAAATAACTTACTCCTCCTATGTGGATGTTTTTGCTGGGTATATTTATCTTTATTTTTAGTTGCAAAGTAGCAAAAGCAGCCAAAAGAAAATAATAATAATAATAATAACTCGCAGAATTTTCTGATCTACACAGAGTCATGTGCCAGGTTGATGACTCAACACCACTGCGACTGACATGTCCAATTACACCACCAGACCACAGATCGGAAACTGCTGAAATGGAAAGAGAAGCCCCTTCATGGAAGACATATAAATGACGTCAACCAAGATTATGTCGACAGTGCAGCGTCGAATTACTGGTTGATCTCTGGTCACATGTTTCTTGAAACGGAAGGCTTTATATTTGCAATCCAAGATCAAGTAATTCCAACTAAGAACTACCTAAACTACATCGTTAAAGACCCTTCTATTAACAACGATAGATTCAGGGACGGTTGCCAAACATCTGAATCTATCCAGCATATCACAGGAGGTTGTCAAGCGTTCGCTGCAACTGAATACAAAGAACGACACGATGCTGTGGCAAAAATACTTCACCAGCAACTAGCACTGAAACTTGAATTATCACAGTCGGTAAGATTACCATACTATAAATATAAATCAAGAACTGTTTTAGAAAATAACAACTACAAGCTGTACTGGGACCGCACGATACTGACCGATCGGTCTGTTGCTCACAATAGACCAGATATAGTTTTGGTAGATAAAGTCTCTCGGAAAACAACTTTAATTAAAATAGCAATTCCTAACAACAATAATATAAATATCAAGCAGGCTGAGAAAATAACCAAATATAGAGATTTGAAATTTCAAATAAAGACTCAGTGGAAACTCACGAACTGTAACAATTGTTATGTCAACGACAGGACTAGTCCCAAAACATCTATTAAACAACTTAAAATACCTCGGTCTGGACGAACATCTTTACAAACAAATGCAAAAAGCCCTTCTTCACCATCTTGCACCTGGGATAGGACGGGTCCCCAACCCCTGTTGCTGGCGTCGGTGTCTAAAATGAACTTGCCGGACTGTGTAGGAAAGGCTAGGATTGGGCTGGAACATAGTGCTGCCTTCAGTCGTCTGAATGATGTATCGCAATCCTGATTCCAACGAAAGGTCTCTTTCTCAGTGGTCTGCCGATGTAGAGGCGCGGCAATGGTGGCAAATCCCTCAACAAATCGCCTGTAGTAGGAACAGAGGCCCAAGAAGCTTCGGAGTTCATGCTTGACTCTTGGGGCTGGCCAATCACTCGAAAACAACGTGGCCCAAAAATTCTACTTCTTTTTAGAACAAGGAATACTTCTTCGGGTTGAGTCTTAGGTTGGCGTTATTAATTCTGGAGAATACTTCGTCCAGGTTCTTCAGATGGTCGTCGAAAATTTGACCCATGACTAGAATGTCGTCGAGGTATGCTAAGCACGTCCTCCATGTTTAACCACTCAGTACATACTCCATTAGCCTCTCAAGTGTAGCAGGTGCATTACATAACCCAAAGGGCATGACCGTGAACTGAAACAGCCCTTTACTGGTGGAGAACGCTGTCTTCTCTCTGTCGTTTTCGTGAAGCCCAACCTGCCAATATCCACTATTTAGTTCTAGTGTGGAGAACCAACGGGAGCCTGCTAGTGTGGTCAGAGTGTCATCAATTCGGGGTAGTGGATAGCTGTCTTTCTTGGTGACGTCATTCAGCTTTCTGTAATCCACGCAAAATCGGGTGGTTCCATCTTTCTTTTTAACTAGCACGACGGGAGCGGACCATGGGCTGATGGATGGCTCAATAACTCCATTTTGTAACATGGACTCGATGTTTTCCTCTACTGCCTATTGCCCCAATGGTAGTCGTCTAGGCGGTATTCTGATGGGTTGAGCCTTTCCGGTATCTATTCTGTGCTGAATGATGTTAGTGCGACCGGTGGTCCCATCTTGACTGTTGAAAATTTGCCAGTGTTTTGTGCTGAATTGCTTGGCTTTCTTCTGTCCCCTGGTGTAAGGTGTGTCAAATGGTCAGCAAACTGTTGTAGGAACTCTTTACTGGACCCTGTCTCCTTCACCGACGTCTAGTACCCTTCTTCGCAATTGATGATGGTCTCTACTGGCTCGAAACAAGCTATCTCTTGACCATTGGCAATTCTGATGTCGTGGTTGGACAAATTCATGATTCTAATTGGTATATCTCGTCCGGTTTTAACTATAGCCCGTCCAACTAAGTAGTCATGAGCTGAGTGCACCATTCCAACGCCCATGAATAATATGTTCCCTTCAACCGGGACTTCTGGCTGTAGATTTCGCTACAATTTTTATGGAGGTCGATACGCTGTTAACGGGCCGGGTCAATACAAATTCCTAATTTTGGAAACGAAGAACATCATATTTTGGGTCGAACATAAATCCATGCTGGCTAATTAGGTCCATACCCAGTATAAAATCGTCCTCAATATTCGATACCAAGACCCCATGCCGGATCATGTTGTCCCCTATCTGTAGCACGACCCTGTATTAACATGGATTCACGGGTGACTGTTCTGAGCTGGATGTTACTGTTAACTGGCCGGATTTCTGATGACCTCAAAACCCTGGACGTGGCAATGGAAACAGCGGCGCCCGGTATCGATGGTAATGGTAATAGCTCGGCCATTGATGGTGCCCCTGATGGCTAGGCTGCTGCTATCTTTCGCAAAATCCCCGGATGGATACTGTCCTAGGGGCTGGTGGAGGGTTAGTCAGCATTCGCCCCCTTATGCTGACTGATTGGAGTTTCCCTGGTTGGTAAGGTTGTTGTTTTGGCTACTTCTGGTGTCCTGTCCGTTCATATCGGTAACATGCCCCTCTGGTGCCAGTTCGTTGTGGCCGTTCTAGTTCAGACCAGCCAAGAGCGCTTGAAATGGTGACTCTGGATCTTCCTGGTTGAAGGAAACTGCTCACACTCTCGGTTTGAACATGTTCATGACTGCCTACTACTTTCAAGGCCCGAAGTAAAGCTTCATTACTTTTCTTGACGCCACTCTGTCGTAAATTCCTTTGCACTTCCACATCTCTGATGCTGTTTATGAAACTCTGTGTGGCCAGCTGGTCTTTCGTTTCCTCTGGCAGGTCTGGGTAGGACAAGTATACTAATCGTCTAATCTCTGCTTCGAATTCTTGGAGGCTTTCACCGGATTTTTGCGTTTTTCCACTCAGTTGGACTTGGTATACCTGGCTCAAGGATTGATTGTCGTATCGTTTGTCTAGGATGGCGATGATTTTGTTGAAATTGCCTTGCTCATCGACTGGAATGCTTTGGAGTGTGGGTGGTTTGCTAACGGAACCTTTGGTACTCATGGTGTGCTGGTATTTACCTCGCTGTAAGTCCTGCTGCATTTTTTTAATTTCTGCTTCTACCTTATTTTGGGTGGCACTGATTTTATCTTGAACTGTGTATTGAATAGAACTGATTTCAAACTTTACCTGGCTTTGGATGGAATCGAGATCATCTACTTTGGTTTCAAGAGTGTCCACGGTATTTTTTATGGTCTTAATGTCATCATTAATCTCTTTTATATCTGACTCAACTATTTGCATTCTTTCATTAACCGTTTCATTAACTTGTCCTACTATTTGCATTAATTGTTCAAATTGCAGTTGTTTTTTCTGTTCAGTTTCGTGTCGTTTTAATTCAATTTGATCTTGTTTTTTGTTCAAATATATATATATATATATATATATATATATATATATATATATATATTGAAAAAATGTGCATTTAAAAATACAAAGCGACGTATACAAGCTATTTTTCCAACACGCCATTCTTTATTTTTTTTCGAATTTATTCCATTTGCTGTTCCACACTGTGTATATATATATATATATATATATATATATATATAAACATAAAATGACATAAAATTCAACGGCAAACCGAATAAGCCATCACGTAAATAATAGTTTATACGTACGTTATGGGGTATAAAGAAATATATTTAAAGATAATCTTGTACAGAAAAAAAACCGACGTTAGTGAGAACGACGATAAACTGACAACACTTTTTGGTTGCCCTAAGCAAGCCGTAAGCGTCCTATTTAGGTTGGTGAAGGGGATTTTCAGTATGTAATTTTTTTTTTAATTTTTTCTACAGATTTAAGATCTTAATAATTTTACGTAAAAAATTATTTTGGTTGATACTGATATTTTCAACATTTTTAGAGTAAGTAATTTCGAAAAGATTGTTGAGGAGGTCTTGAATTATTTTGTCTATTCATTGGGTTTTCTCTCCTCCAAATTTTTTCCTGTAACAGATAAGTATTTAAAAATTGTATATGTAGAACAAAGTGTAGTAAGGCAATTTCGTAAAATTGCCCGGATTACTGGCTGTCTGTACAGAGATTCTTACTCACAGTTTTTCTGAGAGAAAGAGATGTCTATAAAATGATCAACCAGTGATCCTGTATATAAGTAATGTATTGTATATTGTGTAATACTTATCTGTGTATGGAGACGTTTCAACTCCGAGTCTGGAGTCGTTGTCAATCGTTTAGTGTTGTTTTCGAGGTTTTTTTTCTAAAAAAATTTCTGGCTGGCTTCTTTAAGTTTTCTCTTTTTTAAATTTTCTTCTTTCAACAAAATCTTTGTTTTATCCCAGTCTATCCTATGGCTGCCGGTGCTCGTTAATACATGATTGGCCAAATTTAATTTGTCCACATGTCTTCTGGAAATGTTATATTGATGTTCTTTTTTCCTTACTTCTAAAGGTCTTGAAGTTTCACCGGTATAAGAATGGCCACAGTCACACAAAACACTGTACACACAATTTTTAGAACTCTGGGTTGCGTTAAACGGTTTGGTATGTGTGAGGATAGAGCGCAAGGTATTATTTGTTTTAAAAACAGTTTTAACGCTGTATTTCTTTCCTAACCGCTTAATTTTTTCCGATACACCTGGGATATATGGAATTATGTTCATAATTTGGTTGTCTGTTTGTGTTTGGTTGGTATTAGTGTGATGGTTATTTGTGCTGGTTTGTTGTTGCGATTTTCTTTCTAACTGATTTATAGTTTTATTTATAAAGTCTTGGGGATATTCGTTTTGAAGTAGATGTTCTTTGATAATATTGACTTCTTTGTTAAAGATTTGGGTGGATGAATATATGTTTTTTACTCTATCATATAAGCACTTTACAACACCTTTCTTTACATTTAAAGGATGGTTGGAGTGAAAATTCAAATATCTATTAGTATTTGTAGGTTTTCGATAAGTACTTGTACTTATTGTATTGTTTGTTCTATCTATAAGTACATCAAGATAAGCAAGTTTATGCAAATTTTCCATCTCCATTGTAAATTTTATTGTGGGTTCTTGACTATTGATGTAATCTAGGAATGAGTGCAGTTCTTCAGCACCGTACTCCCAAACAGAGGTAGTATTAGAATTCAGTTGAAAACAGGTAATGCTTTAGTTAGAAATAGAATACAACACCATCGGAAATTGAAGGTAAGCCTTAAAAATAACATCATTATATTAGAAAACAAATTCAAAGAAACGCACATTCCATTAGACTATAACCGCATCTTTAATTGTTTAAAGGATTCATAGAGCTTGGAATTTCAAATATGTAAAAACAGAAATATAAATAAATTTAAACATTTCTTAAATGAAAAACACAAAAAATCTGTACTTACACCAAATACAAATTTCAACAACAAAACTGTGATTAATTTATCAACAAAACACATTACACCAACAGAACAATACGTACTTTCTAAGGGATTAAATTATTCAATTACTCCACAAAATATACCTAAACTAGAGAAGCAACACAAAATGAAATACAATCTTACTCATACAGAAAAATATGCCGTAGAAAAACTTAAAAAAGACAACACAATTAAAATTCTACCTGCCGATAAAGGTAACGCTACGGTTATACTTGATAAAAATGATTACAACACCAAAATGATTGACCTTATTAACACAGGATCATATTCTAAGCTCAAAAAAGATCCTACGCAAAATATAGAAAAAGCCGCTAGAGACATTATAACAATACACAAACAAGAATTCACTCCATTAGAACGAAAACACTTAACACCACACTATAGTAAACCTCCACATTTATATGGCGTTCCAAAAATACATAAAGGCACAATACCAATGAGACCCAATGTAAGTTCAATAAATTCACCATTACAAAACATATCAAAATTTTTACTAAATATAATTAAACCTTACGAAAATAATCCAAACAATTTAAAAAACACTAATGATTTTTTAACAAAATTAAAAAGCATTATTATCAACAGAAATGATATACTAGTAAGTTTCGACATAGTTAGTCTTTTTACAAATGTACCTGTTGATAAATCATTACAAATTATAAAAAATAAATTACAACAAGACATTACCTTACACAACAAAACAAAACTAAACATTGACACAATTATGGAACTAACCGAACTTTGCTTAAACACTACATATTTTCAATTTGAAGGAGATTTCTATAAACAAGAATTTGGTATGGCCATGGGTTCTTCTTTATCTCCTATAATCAGTAATATATTCATGACATATTTTGAAGAAAGATTCATAGGCAAATATAAAAATAAATCAAAGTGTGGTGGAGATACGTTGATGACATTTTTGTGGTTTGGGAGTATGGTGCTGAAGAACTGCACTCATTCCTAGATTACATCAATAGTCAAGAACCCACAATAAAATTTACAATGCAGATGGAAAATTTGCATAAACTTGCTTATCTTGATGTACTTATAGATAGAACAAACAACACAATAAGTACAAGTACTTATCGAAAACCTACAAATACTAATAGATATTTGAATTTTCACTCCAACCATCCTTTAAATGTAAAGAAAGGTGTTGTAAAGTGCTTATATGATAGAGCATAAAACATATCTTCATCCACCCAAATCTTTAACAAAGAAGTCAATATTATCAAAGAACATCTACTTCAAAACGAATATCCCCAAGACTTTATAAATAAAACAATAAATAAGTTAGAAAGAAAATGGCAACAACAAACCAGCACAAATAACCATCACACTAATACCAACCAAACATAAACAGACAACCAAATTATGAACATAATTCCATATATCCCAGGTGTATCGGAAAAAATTAAGCGGTTAGGAAATAAATACAGCGTTAAAACTGTTTTTAAAACAAATAATACCTTGCGCTCTATCCTCACACATACCAAACCGTTTAACGCAACCCAGAGTTCTAAAAATTGTGTGTACAGTGTTTTGTGTGACTGTGGCCATTCTTATACCGGTGAAACTTCAAGACCTTTAGAAGTAAGGAAAAAAGAACATCAATATAACATTTCCAGAAGACATGTGGACAAATCAAATTTGGCCAATCATGTATTAACGAGCACCGGCAGCCATAGGATAGACTGGGATAAAACAAAGATTTTGTTGAAAGAAGAAAATTTAAAAAACAGATAACTTAAAGAAGCCAGCTGTATGATGATAAACAACACTGAAATCGGAGCACCTTCAGCCGACCTTCATTTGGATTGGAAGAATTTACTGCTAACAGAACAAAAAAACGGTTACCTCAAAGTCAAGTGATCGCCAAACGACAAATTGTCAGTGTCAAATTATTTGACAAACAACAAATTCAAAATCAAAGCGAAATTTTTTTAGAAAAAAAAACCCTCGAAAACAACACTAAACGATTAACAACGACTCCAGACTCGGAGTTGAAACGTCTCCATACACAGATAAGTATTACACAATATACAATACATTACTTATATACAGGAATACTGGTTGATCATTTTATAGACATCTCTTTCTCTCAGAAAAACTATGAGGAAGAATCTCTGTACAGACAGCCAGTAATCCGGGCAATTTTACGAAATTGCCTTACTACACTTTGTTCTACATATACAATTTTTAAATACTTATCTGTTACAGGAAAAAATTTGGAGGAGAGAAAACCCAATGAATAGACAAAATAATTTTTAGAGTAAATTGAGTTTGAAAATACAGTAGCATTATCTAAATAAATTGCAGTTATGAAGAACATAAACCAAGATATTTCAAATTTAGACGACAGATACTAATTAAAGAACTAATTAGTGATTTAGACAATAGATATATGTGAAATGGAAAATGATGGTATTAAAATTAGTAATAAGTTAAATTACAAGAACTGCTCGGAGTGACCACCTTTCCATGCAGGCGGTTTCAATTTCCTCCCGTAGTTTGTGAATGGTCGCAATTGGAATTTTATAAACCTGTGACAAAATGACCCCGCAAAAAGCCGTCTCGCTTCGGATGCATTTCCAGCAGCATGGCCGGACATAAAGTGCATATCTGTCATTTCCCTGTTTGAATATAACTCCATTTTATCAGTTGCAATAATGTTGTATACTTAAATTTTCTAACCACCACTAACCAGTTAAACACTGCAAAGCTCAATTGACAATTTATCAATAACTTAAATTGTTAAGCGTTATGACAACATCAGTATTCTATTTGTTATGGTAAAGAGATTTTTGTAATTTTTGGTCTAATAACTTTCAGAACAAAGTAATTTTCAAACTCAATTTACTCGTAAAACCTTTCGGAAACATCGATTTGGACAGACATATTATTTTTTACGTAAATTTGTTAAGATTTTGTAAACGTGTAGAGAAAATTGTAAAAAAATAATTAAAACAATACGGGCCGAAAAACCCCTTGCATATCGAAAAACGGAGTAGCAGATGTTATTTGAAGTAAAAAGTTATGTAAGACACATACATTTTTTTATATTTATTTTCCACCGTTTTGTCAATGACATAAAACAACCAGTTTTGTTTGAGACCGTTGAAGGGCATATAACTTCCTAAGGGTGTGTTTTAGGACACATGTTAATAGGAACTTCTTGACTTGTTTTAATAAGTTCTATACACAGCTGTTAACTAGTTTAGAAACACCCTGTTTACGCTGTGCGTCAATTATTCTGTCCCTGTACTTTGTATCCTCTGTATTAGTACTAAATTTCAAATTTGACCATTGAGTAAACAACCAGTTTTGTTTGAGACCTTTTAAAGGTATATAACTTCCTAATTTTTATCTTATTTTATCTAGTTCTATACACAGCAGAAGGAGCCCTATTTTAGAAACACCCTGTATGTGTTCGGTTTCTGAATGTGCTGCGAACTTCAGCTGTTCACTACGCCTATAATGAATTTGCGGATATAATTGTTTACTGATATATATTTACTACCTTCACATATATTGTCAAAATGTTTCCTCAGTAAAGTTAATTGCTTTTTAGTAAGTTTTTATAAGAGTGCTCGAAGTTTCCCCTGTAGTTTTTCGATGTTCCAATCACGCGAAGGTGTTTATAACTTCAAACAGGTTTCAGGTAGTATGTCCTTCTCTAAAATACTCCTGGTCATTTACCCTTCATTGTGGAATAGTGGACTCTTTAGGTCACCGAAGATAATTATAGGTGTTACATTCTTAGAACACATTGTTGTTCATTTTCTTTTACCATTAGTTTTTTCATGTATTCCCGTTAAAACAAATTCTGCAATGCTCATGTCATATAAATATATTTATTTTTTATTCGATTATTGGTATTACATTCGCTATACTACCTCTTGTAAACCAACCTTCCCTTGCTCTAAAACTAGACATTAATATCAAATACTGTTAATATAGTATTTTTATCTCAATACTAAAAATTTAGTTTTCATATATTTTAGGTGCGCAATACCGTGGACAAACAACTGGTTTCATCGTGCTTTATTGCCTTAGAAAAATTTATGCTTCAGACTTGCCCAGTAGGATTATCAGTAGTAAAGCTTAATGACTTAGAGAATATGAAATCAGATGCCGGTAATAGTCTAGCAGACACTGTTGCTCACATATTAGGAATTAAGTGTCTAGGTAAGGACTGCTATATATTATGACCTTTTATTATATAAAAATCCGTATTATCTTCTGTGTAATCATTGTTATATCATTATCTTCTCTCATGTAAATATTTTCTTACCTTTATAGTCCTCCATTAATCGACCCTAAATATGAGATATTATCTCAGATTTTTATGATAATGTGAATACAAGATTACTTTTCCTTTTAAAACAACTGTTAAATCTTGCGGTGGACAAAAACTACGAAAACTGTGTTTTGTTTATTATTACATGACAAACAAAGTTACAACCCATAAAATCCACCGCCGCCACGTTATGTTTGCTATTGTAAAACAGCCCTTAACTTGGTAAAACAATATTGTCAACAGTAAATAAATATACGTGAAAAGTGACTTTATTTTAATAAAAAATTAAATGAATTTTCTGCAAGTAAAGGCGGAAACAATCATCAGTTTAAAAGTCATGGCATATTGCATTATTTAACAACATACATAAACTTTCTATAATTTGTTTCTTAGTGTATTGTTCTTTAAGAGTTACTTGAGCTTGATCTTGAGCTACCTATATTTCTTCTTTAGTCGCTGTACTGGTTTCCTTTTAGAGATATTTGGAGAGGCCTTCACCGTACACACAATGATGCATTTAGCGCCATTCAATTATATATAATTATGTAAACTGTAATTTTAAAGTTCGGTATTGATTCAAGTTATTAATGTTTATAAAAGTCAAGACCATATTGTAAAGAATATTTCCAGCGTATAAAACGTCTGCAGGATTTAAATATGAATCAATATAATGAATGTATTATATGTATAATATATATATATATATATATATATATATATATATATATATATATATATATATGAAGAAATATTTATCCGGGAATACATTCATTATATTGATTCATATTTGAATCCTGCAGACGTTTCGCCAAGGTCTCACTTGGCATTCTCAATGCGTTCTTGCCGTGTTCACCGCAACAACACATTGCAGGATTCAAATATTAATCAATATAACGAACGAACGGATGTATTCCCGGATAAATATTTAAATATTTCTTCATATTGTTCCATCCGTTTAATCCTACGACTAGACATATATATATATATATATATATATATATATATATATATATATATATATGGTTGATGATTTATTCCGGTGTACATCCGTTCGTCTGTATTCGTTTGAAAAATCACTTGACGTTTCGCCAAAATCATATTTAAAATATGATTTTGGCGAAACGTCAAGTGATTTTTCAAACGAATACAGACGAACGGATGTACACCGGAATAAATCATCAACCACATATTTCCATCCGTGAAACAGTATACATAAACATATATATATATATATATATATATATATATATATATATATATATGTGTGTGTGTGTGTGTGTGTGTGTGTGTGTGTGTGTACATACATATATGTAAAGGTTCAATTGACAATTATATTGTTATAAAATGTATCTACGCCATTCCAATGAAACATCAATCGCTGGGATAATAAAAAAAGAACTGGAATTTTCGACTGGGGCAAAACCTGTTTATCTGGACGCTGTGCGAACAAATGTAGAACGACCAGAAAATTCTATGTAGGATATGTAATGCCTTATAGGATTCCTAAGTTAGTA
This sequence comes from Octodonta nipae, assembly GCA_034190945.1. Taxonomy (NCBI): domain Eukaryota; kingdom Metazoa; phylum Arthropoda; class Insecta; order Coleoptera; family Chrysomelidae; genus Octodonta; species Octodonta nipae. Next base: position 157,855,404 of record CM067217.1, on the reverse strand, counting down.
CAGCTTAGCTAGTTGAGTTTATATTTGTGTGAATTGTTATTTGAAATCAGGTAATCAGCTGTTGTAAATATTTGATTTTCTTTTACATTAAATAAAGTTCTAGAAACTTAAGTGATTATCAGTTTTTAAAATTAATTAAATTTCAAACAACGGAGTTTATTGCAATTTCGAATCAGTAGAGAAGCATTAAGTGAATTTAACATCAAAAATTGATTTATGGCCACAACCCGAAGTATAGAAAAAGAAAAAATGGGCGAGAATACCAAAAAAATATTTAAAGAGGTTACGGATGGACTAGATGAAAAAATAACTCAGATCCTGGACAAACGCGACAAGAAGGAGAAATAACATCAATAAGAAACCCAGTAAATGTTAGTGAAATCTTTTGATGAAAAACGAAAAATAGAATTTGAAAACCTTCTTTCTACGATGAAAAGTGAACAAGAGTTTAATGGAAGGATTATTTTCTGAATTGCAAAGAAATTCAAAACTTAGTGGCGTCAGGAAAAGTAATGAAGCTCTACTTCGGGCTTTGGAGGTAGAGGCTTTCATGAACATGTCCAAGCCGAGGGTACGAGCAGTTTCCTTCAACCAGGAATAATCAGAGTTACCAATTCAAGCGCTGCTGGCTGGTATGAACAAACTATTACAACGGTCACAAAGAACTGGCACCAGAGGGGCATGCCATCGTTGTGGACGGACAGGACACTTGCAACGTGACTGCAGAGTTAGGCTACCTGAACAGTCACCGACCAGGCGTAACCGAGAAATCAACCACATGTCCAGGGACCGTCAGCCAGTCAGCATAAGGGGGCGAATGCTGACTGACCCTCCACCAGCCCCCAAAACATTATCCATTCGAGGATTTTGCTGAGATAGTAGCAGCCTAGCTATCAGGGGCATCATCAATAGCAGACCAATTACCATCACCAACGACACCGGAGCCGCTGTGTCCATTGCCAAGTACAGGGTTTTGAGGGCATCGGAAATCCGGCCAGTTACCAACAACATTTAGCTCAGAACAGTAACCGGCAACTCCATGTTAATACAGGATGAAGCAGATATAGTAGTGCAGAAAGAGAACAATCGAATCCGACATAGGGTCCTGGTAGCGAATATTGAGAACGATTTGATACTGGATATGGACTTAATCAACCAGCATAGATGTATGTTCGACCCGAGATATGATGTTCTTCGGTTCCTAAATGAGGAATTTGTACTGACATGGCCCGTCAACAGTTCAGCCACCTCCATAAAAATTGTGGCAGAATCCTCAGCCAGAACTCCCGGTCGAACGGAACAGATGGGCAGCTAGAAAGCAGTCTTGAAATCTGCGTTGGAATGGTGGAGCCCGTGCACTCAGCACATGACTACTTAGTTGGGTGGGCTATAGTTAAAATCGGACGAGATATAACAATTAGAGTCCTAAATTTGTCCAACAACGATATCTGAATTGCCAATGGTCAATAGATAGCTTGTTTCGAGCCCGTAGAGGCTATCATCAATTGCGAAGAAGTATACCATCAGAGAAGGAGACCGGACCCAGTAAAGAGTTCCTACAACAGTTTGCTGACCATTTAACACACCTTACACCAGAGGAACAGAAGAACGCCAAGCAATTTATTGCAAATCACTGGCAAATTTTTAACAATCAAAATGGAACCACCGGTCGCACCAACACCATCCAGCACCGAATATATACCGGAAAGGCTCAACCTATCCGAATACCACCTAGGCGGCTACCCTTGGGGCAACAACAGGCAGTCGAGGAAAACATCGAGTCCATGTTGCAAAATGGATTTATTGAGCCATCCATCAGCCCCATGGTCTGCTCTCGTTGTGCTAGTTAAAAAGAAGGATGGAACCACCCGATTTTGCCCTTTAGGTTATGTAATGCTCCCGCTACATTTGAGAGGCTAATGGAGTATGTATTGAGCGGGTTGACATGGAAAACGAGCTTAGTTTACCTCGACGATATTCTGGTCATAGGTCATACATTCGACACCACCTGAAAAACTTGGGCGAAGTATTTACCAGAATTGAGAACGCCAACCTGAGACTCAACCCGAAGAAATATTCCATTTTTCAAGTAGAATTTTGGGCCACGTCGTTTCCGAGTCAGGAATCCGCATCAACGAAAACCAGATAGCAACGATCTGTGATTGGCCGGTCCCGAGAGACAAGCTCGGTTCCCACTACAGACGATTCGTTGAGGGATTTGCCACCATCGCTGCCCCTCTACATCGGCAGAACACTGAGAAAGAGACCTACAGTTGGAATCGGAATTGCGAGATATCATTCAGACGACTGAAGGCGGCACTATGTTCCAGCACAATCGTAGCATTTCCTACGCAGTCCAGCAAGTTCATCTTAGACACCGACGCCAGCCCCATAGGTTTGGGGGACATCCAATCCCAGATCAAGATGGTGAAGAGAGGCTTATCGAGTACTAGAGCCGTATATTCTCGAAGCCTGAAAGAAATTATTGCATCACCAGAAAAGAACTTCTGGCAATAATAAGGGCTGTAGACCCTTTTCACAAATACCTCTATGGTCGTCATTTCATAATCCGAACAGATCATGCCGCCCTCAAATGGCTGCTGGACATGAAGACACCGGAAGGACAACTGGCCAGGTAGATGGAAAAATTGCAGAGTTTAAAGCCCTGGATTATTCCTTGAAGCAAAGCCGTCGTCTTTGGAGGTAAAAATGTCATTTTTATATTTGGATACATAGTGCGTGGATGCCCTGGACCATTGTCCAAACCTATAACAACATACTTTAGGCGTAGTTGTATTAAGAGCTATTTTATTAATTATTAGTCCATTTGCCGACGCATTAAAAAATGATACTGAATAGTATTTATTTATATGTATTCATATGTATGTACCGATGTACCGATTGGATCGCATTTCTTTAATCCGCGAATACTGAAAACGCGAATGAAGGAGGCGCGAATAAGGAATTTTTACTGTACTATATAGCTAATATATTAGTGGAGAAGAGCCAATTTTAAAAGCCCAAGTTTGTTAAAATCGATTGGGCTAAACAGAAATTTCGAGCGTTTGTTAAAAAATTTCCACTACACCACAGATTATTTGACAAGATGTAACCAATTTCTTGCAACAAACGATATGAGGAATTATTGTAGAAAAACGAATTACTTTTATATCACTAATTTATTTATTTAATAAATTAACATGGACTAGTTTCAACAATACTATGTCACTTTCAAACGGAAACAAATTCATGAATGACGACAAAACATTTTGAAACAGACCGAAGGGTCTTGTCTACAACAGTAGGTGCTAACCTCTATGTGCTAGTTTCCCCGAAAATCCTAGATCTTTCTTTACATCTCGCGTCTTCAAATTTAACAAAATGTATCAAATACTTAAAAAAGTGTTCGAGAGGACATTCAATTGTGGGATGCGCAACTGATGAAGGTTCCCTAACCAGAAACAATATATATTATATTTATTGTCTTGCGTACAAAAGAATGACACCTCGAAGAGAGTAGGTATTTGTTGAATTCTCGGAAGGATTACATAAATATGGCATTTTTGTGTACAAGAATATTTAAATAGAAATAAAGTGGTAAACTGATTAAGAAAATTTATTTGTCATTTTTGATTTTTTTTCTTTTTTGAAACTCTATCTGGTCGTTAAGTCGTAAATTATGGCTTTTGTAAATTTCTATAGTCTCAAGTGTTTCAATAAATGGCTTAAAATTGTTATAGTTAATAATCTCTGTTTCTTGTAATTTAGGAAATGTAAGCCCTGTAGTAAGAAATAATTAGAAAATGTTGAGCCAGTTTTATTTAACCTATAGGAAGGTAAGTGTTCAAGATATCGAATATTGAAGTTTCTACAGGTCATACCAAGGTAAAAGCTATTGCACTCTGAACATTTTAGTTGATATTTGAAGACGCGAGATGTAAGACCGACATCTAGGATTTTCAAATGCATAAAGAAGTGTTCGAGAGGACATTCAATTGTGGGAAGCGCAACTAATAAAGGTTCCCGACCAGAAACAATATACATTATATTTATATATAATATATATTGTCTTGCATACAAAGGAATGACACCTCGAAGAGAGTATTTTAGTTTATATACTCCATATTTATCTAATCTTTTCGAGAATTCAACACATACCTACTGTTGTAGATAAGTTGTTTTGTCGTCATTCATGAATTTGTTTCCGTTTGAAAATGACACAGTATTGTCTAAACTAGTCACGGATTTTTATGTTTATTTATTAAATAGTTAAATAAATTAGTAATATAAAACAAAGTAATTCGTTTTTAACCGACTTCAAAAAAGGAGGAGGTTATCAATTCGTCTGCAATTTTTTTTTATGTATGACGAGTGATAATAAAAATGTATGACTAGTTGTCGAGATATAGGGTGTTTAACATCGGAAATGTCTCCTTTTTATTATAGAATATGTTTAATATCTCTTTATTCCAAAAAACGGGATTTGCACATAAATATTGCACAACACGTTACTTTTAATTACATCTGATCACAGGGTGTTGCCATTTACGTAACACGGTGTTTCAAAAAACTAATTTTTTATAACAACATTGAATACAGAGAAGAAGATGTAACTGCATAATTAATATATCGCTCAAGAAATTAATTCATGTACGTGCTCATTTATTATATAGTGTGAATCGTAAATATTATTATAGGGGACATATATTACTTTTTCCCATTTATTTGTATATAAAATTAAACATATCTACCACCCACTATATTTCACAGGGTTACAAAATCTGTACAAACTATAAAAAGTAATTTTGCATCACCCTGAGGTTGTTTCTTCGTCAATTTTGTATGTTATTACATTTTTACATTAACAAGACATCAGTATATTACTGAGCAAAATATTATAGAAATTCAATGACTAGTTTCCCTAATAATTTACAAAATTATATTTTGATCCAATTTTTACTAGAACTAAAGGAATTATATTTCAACCTTATAGACACAAAGTAATGCTTGTAACTCTGGGTATTTACTTATAGGTACGCACTGATTTGGACCACATATTAACTGCAGATTTAGTTATTTCTTATAGGTAAAGTGGAAATAATGAAAATATTCGCGAAAGGAGATTATACTTCAGCAATTTAAAAAATATATTTTAAGGAAGTAAGATATTAATATAAATTATTTTTATGAAAAACGGTTGAATCCCTATAGATATACATATGGAGGTATTAGAAGTAAAGGAATAGGAATACTTAAACTATTTCGGGCGCAATATCATTTTCAATAATTAAGCGATCTTCTGTATCCTCAAGACAATCTAACAGATGTAAAGATGGATACCTGATATTTGCATGATGCCGCTTGTCCTAAAAAACATAAGATACTAGCAACATACATATGCAATAAAAGTCTAAAATAATTGAGTCTTCTATATTTGCTGTATCATCATTGTACATAATCCACGACATGTATTTGGCACTATTCCTGTGTCTGTGAAATATTCTAAGTCTAATAATTCCTTATTTTGTCAGGACAGATCGATTTCTATCATATTGTTATACATTTCCTGGGTTCGAATTAATTAAAGTTTAAAAAACTAATATTCACTGCACTTTCTAGAACTTTATTTACACGTAAAACATCATATATTTTCAACAGCTGATTCTATACAACAATATCGAAATCATAACAACAAAATAAGCTGAACGCACTAAATTAACTAACTCTACTGAAATTAATATTCTTTATATAGCGTATGAAGTATTTTCTGGTAGTTCACCTTCACGTCCAGATTGATAGTTTTTGCTCATTTTGACGACTCTAGAAATTGATGTTTTTATGTTTATGGCGAAAGCCAGGGACGGAGTGGATAAAATTTGATAACAATATGTTGTTCTTCAGGATGAACTGTATCTTGTATATAAGATCACGATAAGTGTACTTGATATGGTCCAGTTAATGCTGTAATATAATTTAAGTCAAATTGTGGTAACTCAAGAGCATGATCAGTATTTAACGGAAACCATTGGCCGAAACGGAAGCTAAGATTATCGTTGTCTACCAAAGCCAGTATTGACATCATCTAATTTTTGCAGCATTTCTCTGGCTAATTGTACAGTTCCTTCTGTCTCTATAAGTGGATAGTATTTATTTAGCAAAGCTGCGGCAATCGTGTAAATTGACAGCATGATGAGCTGAGATTGTATGACGAAAAAACTTAAAAATCAATTTTAAATGGCCGTTTCCGGCTTCCACGCGCTTTGTTGTAAATTGATTTTCATTAAGATGAAGAAAAGAAAGAATGGACACAATAAGTCCAAGATCGCTTAGAATTGGAACTGAATCTCTGTAGCCTCGATCAACTATTACAACGTCACCGTCCTGTAACCAAGTTTTCATACTGTCTAATTCATTTTGGAATTCCCTACATAATATTGATGCGTCATTGTTTTTTTAATCAGAGACGTATGGCCCGTTAATTGCTAATATATAACCATTTGGGGAGACGATCCATTCAGGTTTTACCAAGTGTTGTTTTTTATGCATACAATTGCATTCAAGATTGCGGTAAAACTCGGAAATTGCTGCTTTTCTCAATTTTATTCTATCTAGTATAAGTACAATCTATATACTAGATAGGTTTAGGAACATCTGGAATGGGATTATATAATTGCTTGGCAAATTTAGTAACATACCTTGCTATGTAGTTTTCTCTGGTAATTGAGTGGAAGCCAATGTTATTAGGAACAAAATTCTGGATTAATGATAACCTTACTTGTGATATAATTTGACTGATCATTTGTCTATAACCGTAATTTAATATTATGCTTAAAAAACTATCGGTTACCCCATGTTTGAGTTTAATCAGAAACATCAAAAGATATTTTTGTTTTATACTTCTCCTTGAATTGCCATCTACAAAAAAAGACAAACAGTTCTTCAAATTGGTCTGGGGGAATCAATGTTAATGCCTTAAATTGTTCGTCTGAAAAACTATTAATATCTTCCCAATAGTGTGTCTATTTCCGCTTATTACCAACAGTCCTAACCGCTTTGTAGAAAGTCCTGCATATCCTTAACCAAATAGGGCTTATTAATATATTGCATCCCCCTTTGTAAATCTGGCAGGAGAAAACCTCGATTATCAACGTGATGGCCACACCCTTGAGAAACTTGGTACATATATATTCGAAACTAAGAAAATATCTGCTCTGCATTCGGTTGATGGTCACTGAATATTTTGTGTATCGTTACATATAAAACACGACAGCCTGCTTACAGGATATATCACGTTAAGTCTTGAACAATTGAGATTTCGCCCGATTTGCCTTAGTTCATCTCTAATTGTTTGCAAACAATTTGAACATACTCTTGTATTCTCAACAATATATTCAGCGGAATATCCAGCAGATTCTTTTCTGATAATAGCAATTTGTACGAGATCCATATTTTCATCTCGGTCTAGGCGAGTTGACTGACGAATGCTCTGATTTTTGTTACAAACGTAACATCAAATTCTATTATTAACAAACGCCATTAAAATATTATGTAACAGTAAGAATTATAAAAATAACTGGTAACTAATGTAAAGTCAACAATGAAACACGCACTATTAACTTCATCTAAAGTTTTAAAACAATCTGACAATAATCATGTTTTACTAAACTGGAATATGAGTAGAAGAGTTTGACAGAATATTATGATATCAAGGCCTATTTTAATATGTTATAGGTTTTTAGTGTATGTAGTTGGGAAATGAGCTTATGGTACGTGTTAAGGTAGACAAAATTAACAACATAACCACCCAACAAACCAATTAATACTGTTAATAAATAATTAATACTGTGATATAATAATTATTTTAATACTGTGATATGATATAATAAAAATAAATGGGAAAAAGTAATATATGCCCCCTATAGTAATATTTACGACTCACACTGTATAATAAATGAGCACGTACAAGCATTAATTTCTTGACCCATATATTAATTATGCAGTTACATCTTCTCTGTATTCAACCTTCTAATAAAAAATGAGTTTTTTGAAACACCGTGTTACTTAAATGAGAATACTCTGTGAGCAGATATAATTAAAAGTAATTGTGTTGTGCAATATTTATGTGCAAATCCCGTTTTTTTTTTTGGAATAAAAAGATATGAAACACGTTTATTATGAGAAATCTGATTATAAAAAGGAGACATATTCGATGTTTAACACTCTGTATCTCGAAAACTAGTCATACAATTTTAATAATATTCTGCTCGATTAAACACTGAAAATCTGTTAACTCAAAAATCTAATAACATACAAAGTTGACACAGAAAACTACCATTTTTAATATGTACAATTTTTGCAATCAATTTAATATCCCACGGAGTATAAAGACAGGAATCTTATATGTCTTTTATGATAATATAAAAATTGTAGCACGAATAGTTTGTACAGGATGACTCATTAATAGTAAAAAATAATATATGCCTTCTATGGCTGTAGTTATGGCTCACACTGTATTTTATAATATGAAGCACATCCAAGAAATTATTACTTTAACGATATATAAATTGTGCAATAACATCTTCTTATGTTTTCAACGTTGTAATTAAAAAAATGATTTTGTGTAAAAAAACATGTTACGTATATTTGAAACGCCCTCTAACCCACCAAAATTAATTGTAATTGTTTTATGAAATGCTTATGTAAGATAATGTACAAATCACTATTTCCACAATAAACCGAAATAAAACACGTCTATCATGAGAAATCTGAGATCAAAAATGAGACATTTTTGATGTTGAACACCCTGTATCTCGAAAACTAGTCATAGAATCTGTTTGAGCCCTACTCCTACAACATACCAATATTTCAGAGAATTTGACAGAAATCCATTTTTCCATAAGAAAGGTGTCTGGTCCAAATTTGTTATGTCTGCGAACTCTTCTATAACTATCTATATATGGTTGTAGTTGTGTGCGTGCTTACATGTGATATTAAGTGGTACATAAGCAGTTGTATACATAGGATGGTTGAAATATAAGTTGGAATTGATATAGTCATACAGGGTGGTTCTAAAAATATTGTATTGGGTGGCACATAAGTAGTTGCGTATACAAGGTGGTTGAAATAAGAGTGGAGCAAAACTAAAGTTATACAGAGTGGATATTTGCTTTATAAGACGGAGATTAATTTCAGTTATACAAAAGGTTTTAAAAATTGTCAGAAGCAGTTGAATATATAGTATGGTTGAAATATAAAATGGATTAGAATTACAATTATCCAGGGCGGTTTAAAAAAGTTATATAGTTTGGAACATAAGTAGTTGCTTAAAGTAAGGGTAGAGTAAAATTATTGTTATTCAAGGTGTATCAAAAATGTGTTATATAAGCATAAGCAGTTAGAATATTTGAATTAAAAGACGTAGGACGGAGTATAATTTAGAAACAGTTGCATATAGCGGGTGGTTGAAATAAATGGTAGAGTAAAATTATAGTCATAAAATGTGGCTCAAAAAAGAGAATTTTGTTATATAGAGTAGACCATGAGCAGTTGCATAAATGGAATACTAGACGTATGGGGCGACATAAAATCATTGGTATACAGGAATAATTTAAACAGTTGAAAAATAGAAAGAGTGGGGAGAATTTATATTTATACAGGGTGGTTTTAAAGATATCAGGACTGTTGTACATATATTGAGTTGAATTATAGATGTACAGGGTGATTCAGAAAATGCTAGACCAAAAAGTTATATAAGGGTGACCAATATACAGAAACTTATACAGTGTGGATGCAATAAAGAGTGAATTAGAGTTACACTTATAGAAAGTGGTCCAAACAATAAAACAAATAAAAAAGTTAAAATATATTTGGAAACTATAGACAAAGAATACAAATTAGAGAGGGAGAAAGAGATAGGGAAAAAAAGAGAGAGAGATAAGAATACGCTAAAATTTTCAGTTGAATTGTACCTTAAATCAGATAAAATAGAAGACATGTCTGAAAATAGTGATTGATTGCACACGGTTTCTAAACGGTTTTTATTTTAAGTTAGCTAAAGTCAGTTCTTTTTTTAATATAAATTATTCTACAATCATAATCACAGTATATCACAAAATAATGGCTTCCACCATCAACTATTCGATACGAGGAATGTTTCGGGAATTACCGTTTTCTCGTTTATTGCATAGCTATATTTGGTATATGTACCTCTTAGAAAATAAGCGATTTTCACTTACGGTCTTGGGTTACGCCAGCTAACAGGAGACGTACGATAATTTTCGGGTTTTTCTCGTTGCCAATTTAGTTTAGATTTTTTCGTGAAGATGTAGTACAAACTGTTTTTAATTGCCCACTTTGTACTTTTTTTCCTGAACGCCTTTGATATTGGACAGGAGTTCTTACGCCAACATCCTCTACTTGTTTACACAAAATTGCTCTAGCCTATGCCGATATTATTCACCATTGCCTACACCATTTTCAAAAACAAGTACTAAATATTTTGTTTTAGTAGTAGTAGTAAGTAATATTATATATTTACAATTGATTTTTATATTATACTTGGCTGATTAAGAATATTCTCAAAATTGTATTTTACAATTTACCATAATTTATATTATCTTTTTTGTAGACGAAATCGACAAGGAGTTAACTCTTGTTCAGCTGGGAATCGATTCTTTAATGTTGTCAGAAATTAAACAGATGCTATACCGAAAATATCAAGTAGAACTTGAGACAAACGAAATTCAAGATTTCACATTTGAGCAGTTGATACAACTCGAAAATGATGAAAATGCTATACTCTGCAGCAAACATCCTAAGATCATTTCTAACAAAATTCGTGTACCGAAAATATACAACTTCCTTTCTCCTGATGAAACAGTAATCGAAATGAATACAGGTCCAGACAATGGCAAAATAGTGTTCTTCTTACATCCCCTAGAAGGCCACGTCCAACAAATGCAATCGCTGGCAGAATCATTGAGAGGGAAAGTTTATGGTATCCAGTGTTCCACATCCTGCTTATATGACACAATAGAGGAATTTGTAGGTCGTTACGAGCAGCTGCTCAGAAAACTTCAACCCGTAGGACCTTACATATTATGCAGTTACTCTTACGGCATAATACTGGCGGTAGAAATTGGAAAAATACTGGAGAAACAAGACCAGAAAGTCATAATAGTCTCAATCGATGGCTCACCTGATTATGTCAGGTCTCTACTAGAAACACAGTTCACAAAGGAGGATAAGTTATACGAAAAAGGGCTTTCTCGTATATTGACACTGTTTTCAACAAGGTTTTCGTCAGTTGAAGAAGATAAGGTAAACTAGTCAGACAAAGTTGGTATCAAAATTTAAATGTAATAAACTATTACATGAAACCTCAATAGCGTAAAACAATAAAAAAACTGCAATCTTTATGTGTCTATATTGGGTTAACAGGTTACTCTGCATCCTTAACTAAGCCCTATTTTATTTTATTTAATAGTCAGATTTCATTTTAAAATGTTTAGTTGCGTCAAAAAGGCAAACTGAAGTAAGTATTATTTTTATATTATTTTAATCGTAATGACACCACACTTGGAAAACAAAGACGGGATATTTAAAAATCTAACGCTTCAAGGTCTGTTCAACGAAATTATAGCTCTAGGTGAATTATCAATACATAGGTATTGCAATAAACTCCGTGGGTTCAAATTTAAATTTGAAAACTGATATTCATTTTCACTTTCTAGAACTTTATATAGACATAAAAATCCAATACTTACAATAGATGATTTCTAAAACCATTTATATCAAAATAATAACACGACTGTATAAGCTAAACTAACTGTGGAATGTACGTACACCTGTCCAATTTATAATCCACATCGATTTTTCTCGTAGTTCTAGGCGGGTATTCCATTGTTCGCTCAGCGCTCGATGCTAACACGTTTTTTCAGACTACAAGGTTCCGGATCGTAATGTTTTTTTTACTCTCCAAGACGGTCAATGTGTTATTTTTCGGAAAGACTAATTTAGATATCTCCAGCGGCGGCGAATATAAATTTATAACACGTCCCCCCCCTTAATTCTGATCGTTTCAATCAGAAACATTCTCTCCATGATAGGGAGCGAGTCGCTCCAAATGAACCACCTTCAACTTAGATCTTCTGTTTCGACGGATACGGTAGACAACGTCATTGATCCTCTTGACCACCTTATATGAACCATCCCAGGCGGGTGTTAGCCTTGGAGATAAACTGTTTTGTCTTTGCCTATTTACATATAGATACCGGGTGGTACAAAAAAATGTTATATTGGGTGGCCCATAAGTAGTTCTATATACAAGTTGATTCAAATCGAAGGTGAATTAGAAATATAGTTTATCAGGTGATCAAAAAATGTTATATGAGGTAGACCTACTATACGGAATAACTGAAATATGGAGCAAAGCAAAATTATTGTTATATACTGTGTTTAACACAATGTTAGAAAAAAGTTGCATATAAAGGGTGTTTAAAATATAGGGCCTTTAGAAGGCGGCTCAAAAATTATCAGAAATAATTGCTATATAGTAGACCAGAAGCAGTTACCTAGCTGAAATATAGGGTGGAGTAAAATTATAGTTAGGTGTTTCAAACATGTTATATTGGTTGACAAATAAACAGCAGTATATTCAGTATGGTTGCACTATAAGGTGAAGTAGAGTTACAGTTATACAAAGTCATTCAAAAAATGTTGAATAAAACTGTTATATAGGGTAGTCCATAAGCGCTTGCAGTTTGGGTGAAATATAGTCGGGACTGGTTAATATATAAGTATGGGTGGTTCAAAGACGTTAGTAAAAAATTATTATATAAGTATATAAACCGAAAAATTGAAAAAAATTGACTATTAAATGAATGTAATTGTAATTAATTTATAAAAATTTAAGTAATATAATTTGTTTATTGTTTGTTTATTTCTATATATGTACATGTATATGTAATTGACTTTTTGAAAAAGGCTCTAACACTGTTGATGAAATTTTACTAATTAGGTATGTATAAATATGTATCTCTTACTTGGCGCCGACTTAAAAACACGTAATTGTTACTAAAAATATTATTTTTTGCTCGAGTCGAGTTACTTGTGTGTTTCTCTATTGCTTTTTTAACTTATTTATTTTTATTAACAACTTGTATGTCATTACCTATAATTGTTAAAATTTTTCAATAAGGTAATTTTTATCTACAATCGTAGTGAAAGTTTATTTTAATGTTTTAATTTCTTTTTCAGATTTCCCAAATAGTAGCATCATCAGATGACTGGGAAATTCAGAAATCTTCCGTATGCAGTTATTTGTCAAAGGTTACACATATTAATACTGATCTGCTTAACACTTCAGTTGACCTTTTAAGAAGACGATTATTAGCCGTGTACAACTATCAATGGACCAACATTTTTAAAGGTCCCGTTATTTTAATACGGCAAAAACTCAATCTAATTGATTTAAGTGACAGCTACAACTTAGAAAAAGTAAGTTCAAGATTTTGCAAGAAGAATAGACTTGCGTAATGCGAAATATTGATATCTCTAGTAACTACGAACAAGGCCAGACATCAAAGTTCTGTTTAGAAAGTGGAGAAAACTTTATAAAGAAAAAACTAAAAAATTAAAATAAACATTACTTGCCTTTACCCACCGGCGCCATATAGGAACGTCATTCGGAAAGAAATATGTGACTGAAAAGAATTATATAATTCAGATGTACTAACAGAAATTTTCAGCAATAAATAACGACACATCTAGCAATAGAGATGTGTACTCTTTAAATTTTCGATTTGCATGTTCTTCTTTTCTTTTTCATGCGCAGATTTTGCTGCTTTAAGTATGAGTTTTGGCTTTATGTGAGGTTGTCTCTCCACTGTTTGCGTGATGTATGCCTCTCCTTCCTAGTGGTAATCTATCTCTGACTATCGCAACTACTCTGCAGTCTGTTATTAAGTTTAAATTGTTGTTCCATTCGCTTTTTCTGTTAAGTGTACATTCGTGTATTTTCTCTAAATTGCATATTCATCTTATTTCATTATTCCTCATTAGATCTTTCTACGATTTCCGGTTATTCTTCTTATTATTCTCATTTCTATTGTTTCCAACATTCCTTGTGCCGAAATGGAAATGACAGGTTTTCTTTCGGCTGAGTACGACAATATTATTTTCTGAATGATAATTGTGCCATCCCTGGTTTTTATTTTTTCTGAGTTCTTTGGAAATAACACCACATAAACTTGAAAGTCTGTATATTTCAAATGTCCTAACGTTTCAAAGTCTAAATCAGACCCCATTTTCAATTGTATTAACACAAAATAAACAAGAAATTAAAAAATTTAAAAAAGGATTCGCAATCACAAATATCGTAATCACAATGTCAAATCGTGATTACGATATTTGTCAACTTGAAACGTTTGGACTTTTGAAATATACAGACTTTCAATCTGTATATTTCAAGTTTATATGGTGTTATTCCCAAAGAACTCAGAAAAAATAAAAATACGACAATATTGGTACTATCGTTGCTTTATATATTTTTGGATTTGTTTCCATTCTTATTTCTCCATGTTGATTTGCTCAAACATCCTGCTATTTTGTTTGGTTTTTGAGTATAATTAAATACTGTAATTCCCAAATAATTCAATTCCATAGCTTGGTATATACTGGTGCCGTCCGTTTCTGTCTAGATCTGATGGAATCTTTGCTAATTACCATTCTTTAGTTTTTTTTATTTTTTATATTTTGGTTAATATCTTTTAATTAATTTATTTTAAAAATATGAAAAAATATATTTGTTTTCTTCATCATGAGCCCTTTCATTTGATATACAACATAATGGGTAAGAAACAATTTTAATTTTATATTTTCCATTTAATTCTATAATTTGCCCCCCAAAATGAATATTAGGGGTTTTTCCTTATATTTCCACTAAAGTTCAGGTGAGGGGCTATACCTCCAGTTTTTTTCAAAATTTTCCAGCTTAGGATTTCGGAGATAGGGGGGGATGGGTAAATTTTTTTATATTTTTGTTAATATCTTTTAATTAATTTATTTTAAAAATATTAAAAACATATAGTTGTTTTCGTTATAATGAGCCCTTTCATTTGATATATAACATGAAAGGTTAGAAACAATTTTAATTTTATATTTTCCATTTAATTCTAAAATTTGCCATCCAAAATAAATATTAGGGGTTTCTCCTTATTTTCCCAGCAAAGTTCAGGTGAGGGGCTATACCTCCAGTTTTTTTCAAAATTTTCCAGCTTATGGTCTAGGAGATAAGGGGGGGGAATGGGTAATTTTTTTTATATTTTTGTTAATATCTTTTAATTAATTTATTTTAAAAATATGAAAAAAATATATTTGTTTTCGTCGTAATGAGCCCTTTCATTTGATATATAACATGATGCGTTAGAAACAATTTTAATTTTATATTTTCCATTTAATTCTGTAATTTGCCCCCCAAAATTCAAAGTAGAGGTTTCTCCTTATTTTTCCAGTAAACTTCAGGTCAGGACCTATACCTCTAGTTATTTTCAAAACTTTACGTTTTATAGTTTCGGAGATAAGGGGAGGGGGGTAAATTTTGGTATATTTTCGTTAATATCTTTTTAAATAATTTCTTTAAATATGTAAAGTTCGGGCAAGTTCTATATTTCTTATTTTTTCAAAATTTTAGGCTCAGTAGTTTCGGAGATCAGGGAGGGGGAACGGTCGATTTTTTTAGTTTTCCCCCCCAGAAGTACCCCTAAAATCAAATTTTTTTCTTTTACTATATATACTCCTGATCGGGTCACCAAACTATACATTGGTACCAATTTTAACCTCTTCCGTCCAGTAGTTTAGGAGAAAATTGCTGGTGATGTAGCAGAGGCAGAAATCCGGAGTGATATTATAAGGGTATCCGTATATTGTATATACGGAACCCTAAAAAGGAGGTGAATTACCTCTGCTGTTCTTACTTTAGGAAATTGGTATTTAAAGTCGATAAAACAAAGGGAAGCCGTGCATCAGTGCATGGTCAACCGACGCGATTCGATTCGCCTGCGATAACCCACTCGGGCATTGAACTCTCCCAAGATTAGATCAGACCAGGCAGCTTTCTTATGGAAAAATGGTCAAATTGTTTGGAATTTTGGTATGTTGTAGAAGTTGAGTTTATGGGCTCAAACAAATTCTATGACTAGTTTTCGAGATACAGGGTTTTAAAAATCGAAAATGCCGCATTTTTAATATCAGATTTTGCATGATAGATGTGTTTTATTTCCGGTTAGTGGAGAAATTGTGATTTGTACATTATTGGACATAAATATTTCACAAAACAATTGCCATAAATTTCGCTGGATTACAGGGTATTTCAAAAATTCGTAACATGTGCTTTCGGAAAAAAACATTTTTTTTATTACAACGTTGAAAATATAAGAAGATATTTTTGCACAATTAATATCTCATTAAAGTAATAATTTCTTGGAGAGGCTTCATATAATATACAGTGTGAGCCATAAATATAGCTAGAGAAGGCATATATTGTTTTTTCCTATAAATGAGTCACCCTGTACGAACCATTCGTACTGCAATTTAAATATGACAATAAACAGATATATTATTCGTCTCTTGATACTCAACAGGATGTTAAGCTCATTGCAAAAACTATACATATTGAAAAAAGGTAGTTTTTTATATTACCTGTAGTTTTAAATTCTCTCCGTCAACTTTGTATGTTATAACATTGTTACGTTAACGAATGTTCAGTGTTTAATTGAGCAGAATATTGTTAAAATTTTATTACTAGTTTTTGAGATATAGGGTGTTCAACATCGGAAATGTCTCCTTTTTCTTATCAGATTTCTCATAATAGCCGTGTATTATTTCCGTATATTGCAGGAAAGATAATGTTCGCATTATTTGACAAAAATAATAAATAAAACAATTACCATTTTTTGATTGCAACGATGAATACATAAGATGTAATCGCGTAATTAATAAGAAATGAGTTCTTGGAGGTGTTCATATATTATACAGTGTATGTCGTAAATATAGCTATAGTGGGCATATACCATTTTTAACATTAATGAGTAACCCTGTATAAACTACAATAGTTTAATTTGTACAGCAAAGCTGTAAAATGTATTGTGGTGAGTCGTAGATTTGTATGATTTAATATAAAAATTCCAGGACGCATGGTTTATGCAGGGTTACTTATCAATGGAAAAAATAATAGCACTTTAGCAGTATATACAACTCAGACTATATAATTTATGAACACGCCCAAAAATTAATTTCTTAACATTATATTAACTGAGTAATTAGATCTTCTTATGTATTCAACGTTATAATAAAAAATTAGTTTTCTAAAAAAACATGTTATGTATATGGGAAACATCCTGCAATAAAAAATTATTAATAGTAATTTTTTGCGCAATATTTATGTCAAACAATATGCAAACTACGTTTTCTGCAATAAATGGAAATAAAACACATCTGTTATGAGAAATCTAATACGATAAAGTGACATTTCCGAAGTTTAACACTCTATATCTCGAAAACCAGTCACACAATTTTAATAATATTCTGCTCAGTAAAACACTGAACATTTGTTAACGTAAAAATGTAATAGCATACAAAGTTTGACGGAGAGAATTTAAAACTACGGGGTAGTATTAATTTTTTTTCAATATGTATTCTTTTTGCAATTAGTTTAACATCCCTTGAGTATAAAGAGACGGATAATATACCTGTTTAATGTCTTATTAAAAATGCAGCACGAACGGTTCGTACAGGGTGCCCTGTAATCCACCAAAACTTATAGCAATTGTTTTGTGAAATATTTGTGTCCAATAATGTACAAATAACAATTTCTCCAATAACCGGAAATAATGCACGTCTATCAGTGGAAAGCTGATATCAAAAATGCGGCATTGTCGATGTTTAACACTCTGTATCTCGAAAACTAGTCCATTTTACCATAAGAAAGGTGCTTGATCCTTTCAATTACGGTTAGGTGTTTGGAACTTAATTTAATTTTTACGCGAGCAGTTCATTTGTAAACCTAAGCCTAAGGCTGTGTCCCACTTAAACACTTTTGATGAATTGAAGTATTAAGGAATATTACGGAAAGGCACCATATAATTTTCTGTAACGTGAGATTCACGGTTTTTCAGAAAATCAGAAAAAACAGTAATTAAGGGACTACATTTCAGTGAATATCAATGAATATTCACTGTTTTCTCTAAAACGGCTCAATAAATTTGAATGTTTTAAATTGTATTCTACACAGATATGTGCCAGCTTGATTCCTTATATTTTTTATAAGGTAAAACAAACCATTTATCTGAAAATCGGAAAAATACCTAAAAAGGGTCTTCGTTTGTTATACAGTCAATATAAATGCATCCAGAGTACCTACGATTTGATCAAAATAACGTAAATTAAGTCATCCAGGTCTTTGTTTTTAGTTGCCAAAATTGTTGGTTCAATTAACCATTTGTGATTTTTGTGGTCTTTCATTTGGACGAAATTGCAAAAATGTTGAGGAAATGAAATCAAACCGCTCAATTCGTCGACAAGAACACGGTCATTACCAATAGTCAGTAATTGTTTTGAAAAATCTTCAGCAGTGAGTCGTTCACAGTGCTACTCCCATGTTCAATGTCAGCTAAAGTCTCTTCACATAGCGCCACAGATTTGATGATTTTAGGCAAGCATTTATTTTATGGCACTTTTAACGCTGAATGAGCCGTGCAGCATCCTTCTAACTAAGTGACCACTTTCTGGAAAAAGCAACTCCTACTGCAATTTCAGATCTCGCACAGTGGCCAAAATCAATGAAATGAGGAATCTCTTCCTAGTTCCTACGGGGGCATCTAGGAAAAATAAGCAATCATTTCCATCATTGCCTACATTAATATATCATGCATATCCTTATGTTGAAGATTTAATAGAGGTGGTATCGTTTGAATTTCTTGATCTAATTCATGTCGATCATATTTACATTCAAGTTTCCGATTCTCGAATTAATCATTCCACAATCTGGTGTTAGTATTCCTAGCTGGCGTAACAAACTGCCAAATATAAGGAAATGAGATATCTTCGATCAAAAGCAAAACTTGGTTATGCATCTCCCCATTCATCTCAAATTAGGATTTCTTGAACTGACGGGAATTTGATGGAAAATGTCTTCTACCACGTTATCCTTGTATTTATTCCACAGGTCAAGCGGATTCGATGGGAAGCACGTCGATATGATAACTTGCGTATCTGATTTCCAGAGCTCTGTACGAAATGTTGGCGACAATACACCCTTGACTGTTCGTAATGACTCCAATGTTAGTCACGAACATTTACCAGCACAACCCCAAATAGAAGTATTCTTCATTCTTCGGATGGAATGTGTAAATCCGACCAAGAGAGTCTGTAGAATCTACATCCGACTGACCAGGAAGTGCATCGCCCTGCTTCCGTTGTTGCCTAAGTTATAAATGTTGTAACTAACCCGTCTTTGTTTTATTTAAATAGATTTGTGCTAGTGTGCAGTAATCACAGCTTACACAGAGTCGAAGCACTGGTTTTCACTTACAGTGACAATTGCAAATATCCTGGCATTGGAATTGTGTAACCCCTTTATGGCCCAAAACAGAGAGGAACATAATAAGTGTGTTCATAGAGACCAGTTGCCAATAATTCTAACGGTTGGAAAAGTTCTACGCCAATGGAGTGTTGGCAAAGCTGAGATATCTGATATTGGAGAAGTTTTCAAACCTTTGAAATTTTTGCAAGTGGTCTTTACCCAACAAACAATAGGCAAAGAGCGCATCGTAGTCACAAAAAAGTTAATAATTTTCCGTTGTAACGACACGTGAAAATTATATAGACTTACAGGAAACGGCTGCAGCACTGCATTTATTTTTTTCATCTCTATTTCAAGCTTGTAGAATGATTCATTCTGTTCCGTGGTTTGTCACAAAATCTTGTGATGACTGGTCTTATTAAAGTAATTAAAACCTTTTGAAATTTTTCAGATGTGTCCAAATGTCCAGGTTGTCAAGCTCGATGCTGACCACCAGTCTATATTAACGGGACATAATGTAACGAAAATATCTGATCTAATCAATGGAATACTTGATCATCGAGGAGAGAACATTTTAGAATCATCTCGTTCTTAAAGACATCCTAATCATAATACTTATAACAGTGGTGATTGTGGGGCCAATCCAATAAATTGTATCAGTAAATATACCTTGTATTTACGTTTGAAAATAAAACACAAATCTAGCCTAATGTTGTTTTACCACGTTGACCCAAATATTTTCTTTAATGAAAACGGCTACGACATAATATATTTTGCAATCATTTTACATTACATTTATTTGGGACCAGTTATTTTCAACTCTGTAAACTTGTGTAGCTGTTTGTTGATCTGTCTCATTATTTGCCAACAATGTATGCCATCTGCATAACATGTTACATTAACATCAAATGTTTTAGGAATATCATCGACAAAGACTGCAAACAAAAATGGTAAATCTTAAATGACCAAATGAAAACCACTTATTATGCACCGCATTTACAATAATGTACATTTCAAAGAGAACTGTATGAAAAGTCTTGTATTTTTTTAAATACCTACTTTTTGGTTATAAAACTAATTTTCAACTTTGAGAAACCCGAATGTGAGCTGACATTTCTGTACTTTAAATATACATTTTATTCACCTTTATTTGAATCTATATATAAATAGGCATACCCTGTGTTTTTCTTTATTTTTGTTTTGTTTAGTAGCTATTGACGAATTATAGTGCAAAATATATAAAGAATCTTTATTTATGTCTTTTAAAACAAGTAATTTAATGATAAAAAATTAATAAAATCCAAGTGAGATAGCGCCCGCTATGTTTATTGGGTCGCTTAATTCTCTGTCTCATCCAACCAGAGACACAAACACAGAAGATACTTGACAAGGCCAGCGACGCTTTAGTGAGGTCAGAAACTAACCATCATCGTTGGAAAAATCCCAACTCCTGAAGGACGCGGAAGAGAGGTTTCAATAAATCCGAAGATACACAGCAAAAGCAAAAATTGATATGTGTGTCAATTTTTGCTTGGATCCAAAAACACTGTGACAACATAGAACGAATCAGCCAAAAGGTGCTCACTGAGAAACCTAACAAACTTACCAGAAATCAGTTGCCGAAGGATACACCCAACGAGAAAACAGTGGTGAACCTATCAGCCAGAAGTCTCATCGTAGTTGAGGAAACACTGCTCTCTAAGGGCCTAAACTACGCTATAGCTCCCAAAAAGATGCCAGTACTAAAAATCATCAGTTCAGTGAAGTCAGCAATAAGCAACAAAGAGACACCGCAACTGGAGGAATTTCGATGGAGAACCGCAGTTAAGAAAACACGACACATCAAACAAAACCTCAACGAATCCGAAAGGAGTATCATAAAAACATTTAAGGACGACAAATCCATTAACATCCTACCAGCTCACAAAAGAAATGCCATCATCCAGATGGACAGAACGGAATAGGACAGGAAAATCGGCGAAAGATCATCGCACGTCAAAGATTCAAAGCATTTTGTCCAAATCATCGAATCCATGGAACTTGGGCCAGAACATCGCTTAGTAAGTTTCGACGTTGAAAACCTCTTCTCGAACGTACCATTAGACGAATCTCTGGTGGACATAGTGGGAAAAAAACGTACCGAGGACGAAACCCTGACAGAAAGGACGGATCTGGCAATAGAATCAATCATGGATTTACTAGAGTGTTGCCTCAAGAACTGCTACTTTCAGGAGAGGGACCGGTTCTTTATGAAAGAAGATGGATTGCCTATGGGCTCCCTGTTATAGCTAACCATCGCCAACATCTACATGGAATGGTTTGAAGATAATACACTGAAGGGGTACGAGAGGCAACCAAAACTCTGGTTAAGGTATGTCGACGACATTATTTGGCAACATGGAGAGAGAACTACAGGAATTTCTGGAGCATCTGAACCGATCACAACCATCCAACAGATTCATCATGGAGAGGAAAGAGAGTGGGTGCCTACCATTCCTTGATGTAAAGTGTCAAAGAACCGGAATCGAAACAACAGTGTACAGGAAGGCTACAAATACAGGGTTGTACCTACACTACAACTCTAACCACCCATCAACAACGATAACCGGCAACGTCAAAACATTAGTCAATACAGCAAGTTTAGGCTTGTATTTTTAGATAAATTATTTCCAGAAAGGTCATCCTCATTGCAGCGCCATGTACCGAATCTGGAATAAATACCTTAAAAAATTGACATCACAAATGAAATGGGCAAAATTTTAGGAATAAATGTCGAACTTGTGCTCTAAAAAAGTACGAAAAGTAACAACTTATCAGTGGATAGCATGCAAAAACAAACAAGGGCTTTGTTCAGGAACTTGCCTCCAAGCATTATCAGTTTCATACATTTTTGGAATATAAATTATTTTTTTACAAAATAAAGTTCCAAATTTTTAACAAAGTTTATTATTTATAATTATTGTATGTAGCCATTCAAGTGCGCTCTTCGCATATTTTATTACACTAATTTGCAATATGCAGAGGACGCACATGAGCGTTCTATAAAAATTACTGACAAAAAAACAGCAAACACAACTGAGTTAATTAAAAACATGTATGGTACACGAACACAATAGAACTTTTTAAATAAAAACACCGGGTACACGGTATCTACTCGTAATATTGCTGCAGCGCAGAAGTTTCGATAACAGAGAGTACTGAACTTCGAACATAAAATATGGTCGAAGGTACTAAACAAAGCATTCAAATGACAATTGGCAGGTGTTTCAAATTCAGTCACATGACGAGACAGATACACTCGCCAGAGTTTGATCCGATAGAAAGCCCAATTTTAATTTTCATGTCATTTTTAAGCGGAGAGCAAGCAAATAAATGTTTAGGCTTTACTTACAAATCGAGAGAGTGATAATCATGGGTTTATAGGCTAGTAAAACAATTTTAGAAAACGATATAAAATAAGAAAATGATAAAAACCTAGGAGAGTAGTATCTAACAGGACACCTGCCTTTCATCCGTTACAAAATAAAATACTCAGTTACCTTTAATATTTTCAAATATGTTCGTATGAGGAAGATTCACGGAACGTCAACCGCATGGTGGCGCCACTGCATACAAGGGTACAATGGCCACCACATATACAGAATTCTTATACTTGAGCTGCCATTGTACCCTTATAAGCAGTGGCGTCACCATGCGGTTGACGTTCCGTGAATCTTCCTCATAAAAGTGTAAATAAACAATCACATCATGCGAATGTTGTCACCCAGAGACGTTGGTCGTGTAAGAGAGATTGGGGCTCTCGCATACGTATTTTCGATTACAGATCAGGCCTGATCAAAGTAACGAACTATTCTACGTTATAGAGGCATCAGAGTCCATCATTGAGTAAATTTCACCGGTTAAATTGCGCTAAAGGTCGTAGACTAGGCTAAATATTCATCCCGGATTTTTCGGGATTATAGCCCAGTGTTCCGTATTAACATATATCCTGGTATATTAATATATAATTTCGTGTGCTTGATATGCAATGTACCACATTTATTTTTGTATCTTGCATTAAATTTCTGTGTTGCTGTTCCTTTAATAAATATAACTGACTCACTATTAGTTCTTTCCACTACTTTACTTTACACTCACAACTACTTACAATTTATCTCGAATACCTGTTGTTTACTAAACAGCGACTAAATATTGAATCATTTCGTTGTCTCTCCGTATTTATATATTTCCTACCGGTATTCTCCATCATTCGATGGCATTCGATAAATTTGCATTACGTCAGCAGCCAATCCCAGATCGCAAGACATAGATTTCGGTTTCCATGAAATATCTCATGAATGCCGATATCGGATGAATTTCCCGTCACAATATGTTTTGTTTATGCCACTTTGAAAGGTATTTTATTATGATGGTTTTTGTAGTGATTTTCCTGGATGTCAAAGTCTTATTTACAATTCTTCGAAAATCAAGCGGCTAAACACTATTGGACCATGATCGTAATTTTAAAATAGCTATTTGTGAGTGCAGAACTGCTAATCAACTGAATTGTGATTTTCCGCAAACATATTTTTTTTAAATTGGAATATTTTCTTTTAACTGAACTATAGTATTAGTATATAACATTTGTTCTATCAATTTACATACGTGTGATCGAACAGGCCTAGTAATTCTATAAATTTTAATCTAAATGAGTTGTTTTGTTTTTGTTCTTTAGATACTCAAATGTTTGGGCTAATATTTTTGATTTGACTGTCCATGCCGTTTATTATTTCTTATCAATAATTACTGTAAATTTGATGCAACTTTCCTTACTTTTTCAAAAACAATGGTTACAAGTAATTCCTAAGTTTTTTTTTTCTTTAATGTATTTGTGACAACTTTAGTTAGTATATGAATTGCTATCAAAATATTTGAATATGCAAACTATCATTGGTATTATTAATTTTATAACCCACTCTTGGGCACAAAACTGATGGGAGATTACATAAATACAATTTCGTTCTTATGAAGTAGATCTAAAGTTTACTTACACCACAACTGAACATTTGTAGAGCCATCTCAGTTTTTGTTATGTTTCAATAGTTTTTCCAAAATAAAACAAATAGAGTTATCTGAATATATTATTAAAGTTAGAACATACACTTATGGAGTTAGATTGCAATGTACAAATATCGTGCCAAGAGTAAACAAAGAGTGCTATAGAGAGAGCAAGAGGCTGTTTCACACTTTGGGAGATACAGCCAATTAAGTACATATTGCACAGATCACATTGAATGGAGTTCCCAATCGAGGGAAATACTATCTTGCCCACTCTCATATACTTAAGAATCCACAATTTTGTAGCTCTCCCTTGTAGTCTCCCCAATGTAGAAGGGGGGGAGCTAACAAAGTCTGGATTAGCTAATTACGTATGGACCGAACACCATAACATCAACTGTGACCAAGCAAGGGTAAATCACAAAAAAGAGCAGTGATATAAAAGAAAATTCATAGAGACGGCATTCAGAATCTCTGATGGGAACATAATCAGCGAGCCAGCGCCCAAATTAAAAACGTTTTGAGACAACTCTGGTGGGAGAATGTAAATGTGATGGTAAACCACTATACACAGATCAACCAGTGAGAAAACATAACCCCAGCGACAGAAGTGAAAATTGACGAATTTTTCAACATGCGCATAAGACACGAAGTACAGTAAACTGATATAGAAATATATATGTTTGCACCCTAATGTTTGCATCTTTGTATAGACCCCACTAGCAATAGATTAGTATGAAGTATAAGTTCTCTTTCTAGCCTTCGCACGATATTTGTGCATTGCAGGCTAACTCCAGAAGTACTATGCTCTATGGTCATAAATAAACAAAATTGAGAACAATGCGAACTATGCTTTGCATCCTATGCCTGAAAAATAAAATGTCACGTTAGAGGGTCACTATTTTTAGTTATACTCCATGTATAGAGCTTGTAGTTCTGGATCAAACCTTTAAGAAGGCACATGATGCACAACATAAATATTTTTGCCGAAAAGATTATAGATCTGGACTCATCTTAAAAGGTATTATTAAACCTATAGTATTTTATTGCGAAATGAGTCCCCAAGTCGTGAGCCGCTTTCTTGTAATTCCTAGGATAGAAATTACACGAAAGAATTCGTGGATTAACTAAAACCTTTCAACGAAATTATGATACTATCTGTTCGAGACCTTTCAATCCAATGAACGTAAGACCATATACTGTTTCTATTTTTTTTACGAAATTTCCAAACGTTTCAGAGTCTAGGTCAGACTTCGTTGTCAATGGCAAAGATACTATGAAAAAAGGTACAATTCTAAAATGTTTCTAGTCCAGAACCTTCATCTCGAATTATTATTTATATATTTAGTACATACTATTGAATTTAATAATTTATCTAGGATTTCAGGATCAAGATCTCGAAATTCATTATTCGAGATTTCAATCAGTTGAGGCAAGCTCAACTGAAAAAGTTCTCGAAAAGAAAACCTGCAATTCAAATTATCTTCTTCAGACCTAAACTATTGAGGATGTACTACCTGTAGAGAAGTCCCATTTCAAAAACTCCTTCATACGTTGAATAGAGTAGTTCAAAAAATGTTAAGATAATTCATGTTTTTAGGATAATTCATGCTTCAAGGTAATATTCAATCAGTACGAACTCAAACCAATTTCAAAAAAATGGTTATATATACCGGTACTTTTAGAATATTCAAACATGCAAAATTAGGTGACAAATTGTGTTGTTTTATTCATATGAAACTAACAAATAGTTAAATCAGTGTCACCCGAAATAATTACCATACATAACAATGATCCTTGACATAGGAACCTACAGGAACATTTTATTATGCCTACCGGAGACATTTCAAGTAACAGTATTTTCTTGTATTGTAGATTTTAAATCTAAATTCAGTGTTTACGACACTGGAGATAAACATATTATTTCGGACACCTAAAAAGTTATTTTTTGATTTGTCAGTACTATAACATGTGGGATGTGAATTAGATGAATACCAAGAACAGCCAAATAATGATAAATAGTAAAACAATTAGCATTACTTGCTCTTCATTCACTGACAGTATATATCAATAGATACGAAGATTATTAATCATACGGTATTTGGATTATACATGCAAGAATAGATATTTCTACAATGCTCTAATATGGCTCAAAATTTGTTTTTAAGCTGACTCTGCTTTTTACGGATTTGGACCATGCCATGTTTTTGAATTAATTTATTTATATACCTAAACCGGCATATAAACAAAGTTTTCCGTCCTTTCACCCACACTCATAAGGGGCTTTTTCAAGGATGAGACAAAAAACAAAACAAAAATAAATGTTACTGACCTTGCGGCGACTCCATTCATTTTATCTTTTTCTCACGAACACACTTCGAAACTTCACTTTTTATTCAAATTGTCACACTGATGCACACTTTGTAAATGAGTAATAGGTACGAAGAAATAATTTTGTACGTTCCTGGAATTTTATTAGTGATTAATGTAAGACATTTATTTTATGGAAATGTTGATGCAGGGCTGCCAGATGGGCTAAAGTTCAAAACCTTTGTCTCAGTTGAAATTCCTGGGATTTTTGGCGATATACGGAGATTTGGCCACGACAGAGGAGCTGTCGAAGAGGATTTGGTGGCCCGTTTCGTGATGATGTTCAGCTACAGCAGAGTTTGAAAGCAGGCCCGTTTTCACACAACGTTTGTGCTCGCCCAGACGAGTGTTTATAGATCGACCTGTTTCACCGTATACATATAAGAAGAAAATCTGGATATTAATTTTTGGGGTCAAAGTATAGAATTAAACAGAAGATAAAAAAAATAAACTATTTTCAAACTCATCACGAAATAATTTTACAAATACATTCTTTAAAAGATATTAAGAAAAATATTAAAACTCCCCATTCCCGCATTGTTTTCGAAACTATAATATATAAAATTCTGCAAAGATTTAAGGATATAGAATATCATTTATACTTTACAGGAAAAATAAGAAGTAAACCCTAATATTAAGTTTGCGGATCAAATTACAGAATTCAAGGTACAATAAAAAAATTTAAACGAATCATGTAAGATATGAAATGAAAACGTTTATGAGGAATGCAAATATAAAACAATCGACTTATACCCCGCTTTATCACAGAAACTATACTTTAAACTAAAAAAAAAATAGGAATACAGGGCCTGACTAGAACCTTTACACGGAAAAAAGGAGAAAACACAAATAACAAATTTGGGGGACAAATTACAGCATTAAAAAAAATTTTTTTTCATATTTTTTAAATAAATTGTTAAAAAGTTATTAAACAATCTGCGAACTATTGGGCCTAAACTTTAGAAATAATTGAGACGGGTATCACTCAAAATATACTAGAAAAGTAATGCAGAAATTCTAAAATTATTTTATAAACCTATTTGGAAAATAAAACTTTTTAAGCACATTGTATTTTTAAAATAATTTCTATAAAAGTATTATATAGAGCTTTGCTGAAAGTTTATTGGTAAAATAAAGCGAAAATTCTAATCTAAATTATGTTGGCCAATAAGAAAATTAAGTAAATATGTTAATGAAAATCAAGCGAATTAATAAAAAGGTATATTTTTTGATAAATTTAAAACGCTTCTTAATTTTAGAGTAAATTTAAAAAAATCCTCGCATTCCGTAGTTGTCTGAAACTGCAATATTAGAAAAATATAGACTTTGATCCACCTACAATGTAACAAATCTCAAAGGTGCAACGGAATACTTAGTATGCCACTTCAATTCGCACTTGACATAATAGGGAGTTCAAATTATCGTCTTCTTGTCAATCTACTCATCCTTAATGATATTATATTCAATATCGGTGATTCTTGGGTCTTCTCCCACAGTAGGGAGTTCAGCATTTGTATACATCGTCTTCTCTATGTCAGTCAACTCTGTACCTCCTTATCTGTGTTTCGAATTTCTTATATTATATTGCCTAGGTAATTTTATTGTTTCCTGTAGTCTTCTTTTTTAATTGGCAAAAAAATGCATTTACTAAGATATCAGGATGTTAGGTCTTCTCCCATGTTTAAGTATTTAGTCGAATATGTGGATTATCTAGATGTGTGGATATTTATTTTTGATCTTATAAAACCCTTGTAATGAATTGTGTTAGTTACCAAACTTCATATTTCTCTGGAAATACAGTTGCCTGTTTCATACATTTTTCCATTTAATTATTAAGGCATTTTGAATATACACCTTAAATATCTTGTGCTGGTGAGGTATTCAGAGAAACTTGTATGAATTTTTCCAATTTTTTTTCTTGTTTTAAACCTCTGAAAACGCTTATCGCAGATTCGAAAGCGTCCCGAAATACGTTCAGGTACCTTCGTGCTTTTCCCGATTTCTATAACTGCCTTTGCGTTTTTATTTTTATTGAAGATTGCTCTAGCGTATACCATGCTAACGTTATTTTCGTTGATCACTTCGAAAAGTTTGTTCAAGGGACTGTATCATGGGCTTTTTCTACGTCGACAAAGGCAAGAGGTGTATTGTGATTCATTTCCCCTGTTTTTTCTGTTTTTTGAGTGAAAACATTTTCCGTGGAGTATTTTCCGGCGCGAACTTCTGCGAGTATTCTTTCCTTTAAAATTCTGCCGGACAACATTCCTAGCGCGCTGGTTACTGTTATGGCCCTGTAGTCCTTGCATAGTCTTTTGTCACCTTTCTTATAGATTGAGTTAGTATAACCCAGATACCATTCCTTTAGTAGATATTTTCCTTGTATAAGCATTTATTATAAAGACACACGCGAATTTTTAATAGGTTTTCTGAGACATATTTCACCAATTCTATTGGAATATTTCAAGACCCAGCTGCTTTTTTATTTTTTATCTTTCTCTTATAAATTTCTTTATTTGTGTACTAGTATTGAACGCTCAGTTTTGAAAAAAAATTAACCGCCATCATTTGCTTAATTTTTAAGCTAGACGCTGTTATAAAAAAACAAAGACTTTAAGACCTTTTCCCAGAAAAATACAGAGTTTCTGCGTTATTTAACCTTGAAACCTTAAATTTTGGCGTTTGATGGGCAAGCTTTCAAAAAGCCATAACTCGGTATGTATTGACTGTAAAGATATAACGTTAATTTGTAGTTTTTTTCGATAAAATATTAGCTTTGCGACAAAGCGTTTAAGAAATTTTTTTTCAATTAAAAAATTTATTTTTTTGCTTATTTTGCTCATTTTTTTCCCGATATCAAAATTTGCACCATCGAGATGGGGCGGCCACGACTTTCAGGGCAAAAGCGCCTATCAGTATAGAGAATATTTTTATTACTGTACAAATTTTTAATTTCTGTCAAAATTTTATGCAAATCAATAATTATAAAAAAATTGAGGAAAAGCTATATGTTCCTGACTACTAAAATTATGAAAAAGAATAAATATGTCCATCAAAAGGAATACTCATCAATTTGATAAGAGGCCCTAGAATGTACAATTTATATACAAACAAAATGAATGAACAATTAGTTAAAAATATTGCCGAGAATGAATACGCACAATTCTAAATTGAACATCAGGTTTTACAACAGATAGAACATTTATCGAAAACTGAAAGAGTATGTATGCTTTCTTTTCATTAAATAAAAGCAAAGGCAAATTATCCTAAAACAAAGAGTAAATTAATACAAAACATCCTCTAACAATCAACACCAGGCTGCTCCAAGATTCCCAGGATAATACATTATAATAATAATTGATTCCCACTGGGCAACAAACAATACATAATCGATTATATTGAAAACAAAAGATTATCGAAAATTGATATACTCGTCTGCTTCCTATAGAAGCGGGGAATTAAAACACAAACAATAAATCGTACAGTGGCTTTTACAGCAGAAAAGAAGTCAGTTTTGATTTGATATTCCAATTTAGAGAAGGACTGCAAATGTCAACAATTGGCAAGCAACAAACAATACACTAAAGAACAGAGAATCAGAAAATATTGTTTATATTTTTTTAGAAGCTCAGGACCATATATTGATAATAAATATAACAAAACAAGAGAGTCAAAAGGCTAACAGAAAAATCATATTAAATAAAAGAGAAAATAAGGAAAATTGATCAAAAAGTTGAAGAAAGAAACAAACTCGTCAAGAAATTTATGAGTCCAAGAAAAGTACAGAAAATGATAGAGATATAGAGAAAAGATAGGAACGAATCATATGGGGAAGAAGGGGAGGAAAGGAACAATGAAAGCGGGGAATGGTACTAACAACAAAAATATAACTTCTAAAACCCGCAATACTCAATAAATTTATTCATTTTGCAAAACAGATTAAACTGGATAACTACAATAAATCATAAAAGTTGTGCCCGAAGAAATACAAACATTCAGAAAACCACCGAAAGTTTATTATGGCAAATTGTGGAAAAAATTTAAATCCAAAAATGTGCTCCATGAATCAGAAAAGAAGCCTAAAATATTAAAAAGAAAACAAACGCATAAGCTTAGATTAAATATATAAACACAAATAACAAAATAATAGCCGGAAACACAATATAAAAAAAATAAAAGGACAAAAATCACAATGTTTAATATTGTAAGAACCAAATAATCAGAAAAAAAAACGAGAAGTATATAGAATGGGTGTCCATAAAATTACTGAGGAAAAGGGCTAAAAGATGATAAACGCAATGTAGACGGAGAGTGAAGATTATTAAGAGTTGAAAACACCAATGGACGAGGCAGTTGTCTAAGAGGAACCAAATGGAAAAATAAATTTATGACAACAGAAAGTAAAGTGAAAATAAAAGAAAAGATGTACAATTAAGATGTTAAGCGCGGCAATAAGATAGAGAGACAGACTGTTAAATAACAGCATGTGAGAGTAATGCAAATTTTAAACGTAAACAAATCATGGGGGAAATTAACACTAGATAAAATGTAGGTGACGAGCAAACTGTAAAAAACCTTACAAGAGATACACCACTAAATAAATGGAAATCTACTAACAAACGGAATAGGAGAAAAATCCCTAATTTTAGCGATTTTAACTTTTGATTGATGATTGTCACATATACAAAAATCAGTTAAATTATTGCAATTAAATTTTCACTTAATGAAATAAACTTCAAAAATTAGATAATAACTCAGGGACTAACAAACGAAGTTCAACTGCTGATTTGCGAATTTAATCACTATACAGGGTGAGTTTTTTTTTTGATGATCAGTATGGGGATCTCGGAAACTAGCGGAGATAGAGCAATGGTTAAATTGGGAAAGATTTGCAGTTTTACTGGCCGAATTTAATGACACTCGGATTTTTGTAAAAAGTCATGGCTTACTAGATATTTTGAAAAAACGAAATTCTGTCGAGTTAGTTAAATCCCTCTAGCTCCTTACTGTATCCCGAATATGATTGTCATGTCCTCGTTTGCGTGACAGCTCTCGTTTTCGAGATATGACACAACCTTATCTTTTTTTGAATGAAAATTATAGTTGGCTATGACCTCAAAAAAATGGATATTTTAGAGCTTTTCAACGATATAATACTCGATATAGTTATTCACGAAAATAACGGGGTTATGGATGCTTTTCTCTCTTATTTTCACTTTTAACGTAGTTAGCCATGAAATAGATTGATTTATTAATAACTATTCCAAAAAACATGGAACGAATTTTTTATTAGGTATATCAGATATACCGCAAAAACTAAATAAGTAGGTACTTACTAAAAACTTAAGAAATTAAAGTACATAATAATGGTTACAATTTATGTTCGAAAAGTTCACCAATGTTATTTAGACAAAAATTGCATCTTTTTAAGATTGACATTACCGCTTTCCTCACAGACCGCCTATCAATTTCTTCAATTGCTTCTAATACCGCCTCCCTTAGGTCACCAACCGTCTCATACTTTCTTTTGTATAGTTTGTTTTTTAGCGCACCCCATAAATAGAAGTCTATAACTGCCAAATCGGGAGACCGGAGTGGCCATTCGCGTGGGCCATTTCTTCCTATCCAAGAGTTTGGATAGATATTATCTAAGTGTTGTCTTACTAATAACGAGTTATGAGCAGGTGCTCCATCATGTTGGAACCACTCAATTTCTAAACGAGTTAAATTCAAATTATGCAACATGTCTTGAAAAGTGTATTGCAAGAAATGCAAGTAGCACTCCCCAGAAAGTGATTCGTCATAGATAAAAGGCCCCAGAATAGTAAACCCTATGATACCACACCAAACATTAAAACCAAATTTTATCTGGGGTCGTCTTTGTTCTACATGGAAAGAGTTTTCTTTAGCCCAGATATGCTCATTGTGTCTATTGAACATACCGCAGTTAGTAAATCTAGTCTCATCTGACCATAACACCTTTAATGGAAACTGTGGATTGTCAAGGCACATGTCTCTAAACCATGTACAAAACAAAAGACGTCGATGATCGTCACCAGCATGCAAGGTTTGAGAAACTGAAAGTTTGTACGGGTGGAACTTGTGCGCTTTCAGTATCTTAACTACAGTTCGTTGAGATGTGCCAACTTCTGCCGCAATCTGTAGTTGATGTAGATGGATTTTGATTTGCCATTGCTAAAACATTTATTTGTGCTGCTTCGTTAATTTGATTACGTTCCTTTGGTGGTTTAGTAAAAGATCCATATCTGCGTGAACTATCGTAAAGCCTCTTAAATGTACATACTGAATTTTTATGGCATGTGATATAATATTCCACCATATTCAGTTTTTCTTCGTTAGAATATCCATTTTATCACGAAAACTTGTGAATATCGACTGTCAAGTCAGCACTACTAATGGAATTACTCTCAAATGAGGAAATGTCAAAGTGAAAACAATCTTTTTCATGGCTACCTACGTTAAAAGTGAAAATAAGAGAGAAAAGCATCCATAACTCCCTTATTTTTATGTATATCTATATCGAGTATTATATCGTTGAAAACCTCTAAAAACATCCTATTTTTTGAGGTCATAGCCAACTAGTGTTACCATTCAAAAAAAGATAAGTTTTTGTCTCGAAAACGAGAGCTGTCGCGCATACGAAGACATGACAACCATATTCGAGATACAATTCCCTTCAATTTTGAGATTTAAACTTTTTTTATAAAATCAAAACCAAAGGAGCTAGAGGGATTTGACTAAATCGACAGAATTTCGTTATTTCAAAATATCTAGTAAGCCATGACTTTTTACAAAAATCCGAAAGTGTCATTAAATTGGGCCAGTAAAAATGCGAATCTTTCCCAATTTATCCATTGCTCTATCTCTCCTAGTTTCCGAATTCCTAATACTGATCATCAAAAAAAAAAAACTCAACCTGTATATGCCAAATGTTGAATTAAAATTGATATTAAAAGATTCAAAGTGGCCGGCAAAGTATGGTTTTTATTCCTATTTTGACTCAAACATGGAAATTTGTTATTTCAATTTGAAAATTCCTGACTTATTGCCAACCGATGTGCTTCACTAAAGGTTTTTGGACACAAATTACATAATATTTGAAAATATGTACATTATTAACATTCAAATTTCATGCAAAAAAATGATAAATTGTGCAATCTCATACAGGGCTAAAATTTGCAAACAATGATTTCCCAAATTTTTGGATAGAGTGTTTACTGTAGTAGTGGGATCCTATAAAATAAAATACAGAATGCTTTAACTGGTAAGACAAATACGATCTACTAGTGAAACAGTGTTTTCGGTGACTCGAGAAGGTAAAAATTTGAAACATTTGTTCATTACCTTCAAATTTTACACTGCATTAGAATAAATGATTTCTGATTAGTATTTATAGCGTTGTCTGATTCTTCACGCAGTCTCATATTCTAATACCAACTTGTAAATTATACTCTTAAGATATTTTGACAAGCCGAAGAATTGGAAGTTTCATCCGTTTTGGTAGAAAGTTACTCAACCGCAAATTAAATTTCATTATATATTAAGTTCATTCATTTATTTTTCATTTCTAAGTAAAATAAAAAAAATGGTGTGGCACAGGTTAAAGTAATAAAATATGCTATTTTAAAAAGCTAAATAATATGTTACTGTGTACATCTAATTGATCATTAAGCATAAACTATAAGTAGATTATTTCTTGAAGTTATAAATATTTCTGAACTGATTAGCTTATTAACTCCGGATTTCAGATGTATGTTTTTAGTTTTTTCTTTGGCATTAAAAATAAATTAAATAATTTTAGTTAAAATTTAAAAGTAACTCTATTATTTCCTCTAGATGAATTTCGAACTGTTGTCTCAGTTAATGTTCCAAAATATGTAAGTGATACAAATTTTAATGATTATTCGAAAGAATTGACAAGTTCGTAAATAGAATAATTTACAACTTTCTCTTTTCGAAATTCCGTCATTAAAAGCTATCCATTGATAACAAGCTCAGTTATTAAATCATTTTTGACAATGCTAATGTAAGGGGTACATGGAATTATATGCTGCTAATTTATGGGAAATGGGGCTTAAAATGAATTTAGAATAGTTGCACATGTGTTTTCTGTAAATATAATAGCTGTCTTATTTAAGAGGGTATACAGTAATCTTTTCTCAGTTTCTAAACTAAACATTACATTTGCTTGGATTATATATAAAAATCTTTCACCGATTACACTATTCCGAATTCATCATTTAAGTCCATCTCAGGGAAATATAAATCTAGAGCCTGAACTAAATGTTATCAGATCGATAGCTTATAAAAACGAATGGAATCGAAAAATAATTACAAAGTTCTGAACTCTCTATGAGACAATAGCTAGAATTTTATCTAGAGAATTATTAGAGTTAGGTCTAAGTACTTTATTCAGAAAACAATTAGAGTTAGTTTTATCCACAACTAAAATTATCAATCTTATTATTTAATTTTGAAGAAAAAACTAAACTTATATGAAATCTACAGTTTATAAATTAACCTAGTCCGAGTACAATAACTTTTATACATTCTTTTAGATTAAACAAAGGTAATTCTACCTTTGTTAATCATTGTTTGCAGACGGCTCTCTAAATGAGATTAATGAGATGCACAGTGTAGCATATATTTTTTCTTTTTCAACATATTGAAGTGAAACATGGGTTCTTAATAAATCAGAAGAAGAGAGTTTTAAACGATCTACGTTTGTAAGACTCAAATGATTATGACATGTAGAGCGAATGACGAGAGACAGGATGTCAAGATGGCTGAATAGTGTAAGAGAAGATTTGAGAAAATGGGAGTAGAGCAGAGGAAATCAATATATATGAATGGAGGCGTTTAGTTAAGGAATCCTATTATATATTGTAAATAAAATAAATATAAAAATTGTTACCTATATG
The DNA here is from genome assembly GCA_034190945.1 of Octodonta nipae. Lineage (NCBI taxonomy): Eukaryota > Metazoa > Arthropoda > Insecta > Coleoptera > Chrysomelidae > Octodonta > Octodonta nipae. Next base: position 157,819,479 of record CM067217.1, on the reverse strand, counting down.
AAATTACACGGTCTAGGATAATAAATAAATTTTATATTTAAATTTTTGTATTTTCATCCACCTGGTACCAGCCTTAATCAGCTTGTGAGACAATACTGGAATCCTTATATGAGCTTAATTTACGTTTTTCAGTATGTCTGACCATGACAATGAAATTGTTATTTCTGGTATTGGGGGTCGATTTCCAGAATGTGATAACGTTAAAGAATTTTGGGAAGCTCTATATAAAGGTGAAGATTTAATGACCGAAGACGACAGAAGATTTCCCGTAGGTAAGCATAACTCTCCATTTATAAAAAAGCTTCACAATATATTTTGAAGTACAATTATATTTGATTTTGTTTGTTATAAACTACATATAAAAGCGTACCTAATTGAAAATAACAACAATTAATTTTAATAATTCCGAACCACCTTCTGTTAGGAAAAACTTTAGTAGAATATAATAAATAGTTAAGGCGTTGGAAATGGGCCATCAACTCACTCTCGGTGAGATACCAAAATTTCTAAAATTCCTATAAATTGGCCTCCGAATAAGGACGGTCTTAATAAATAACTACTAAATGAAAACGTACGTTTATATCTGGAATATGGAACATGCAAGGAGTCTAGGTAGTACCTCTGGCCGGTATGTACAAAGGCGGAATCCAAAGCGGAGGTGCAGCAGGTTACCTGCTCGCCCAGAGAGGACATGCTGAGTCTTCAGTGTAGCGCATGCCGCCCAGAGCCCCAGAACATCTAAGGGAACCATATTCCTTTTTATTGCTCAATCAGCTGTGCTTAGAACCCACCTTCCCCTCTAAGAAGAATTCTGTATACGCCGACAGTAAAAAACCGTCACGACAGAGACGGAAATTAATTATCGGTCTTTGTCTTGTGAAATACGCCTAGTTAGCAGAATCTACTCTTGTTTGTTATCAGAATTAACCAGACAAATCGCTAAGAACGGCCATGCAGTACAACCCACCGAATTAAGAAAGAGCTCTATTTTTCTTCTGTTGTTCGGGCCTGGTAAGGTTTCTTATATACAGAAATATCCTACATGAAACAGAAACACAAACTAGATTTTATTGATCTATCCGGAACAAAACAAAATATCAAGACAACACAGAATATCGGAAAATAAACATACACATATAGTGTAGTTAAAAGGGAAGAACACCAAATAAGAGGAGGACAGTTGCTGCTACACGAACAAAGAAAAATATTTCACAAATCTATTCAAGCATTTTAATGATCCTATGGTTTGAAGACGCGAGATGTAAGACCGACATCTAGGATTTCCAAGAGAATCAGTACACAGAGGTTCCGAATCTGGAGCCGTTCCGTGTAATTACTGTTCTCCCTTAACTCCTAGGACAGAATGTCACGATAAAATGAGAATGAAAATGACACCTCGAAGAGAGTATTCAATATCTCTGACAGGTGAAGTAACCTGAAAATTTTATCGTGACATTCTGTCCTAGGAGTTAAGGGAGAACAGTAATTACACGGAACGGCTCCAGATTCGGAACCTCTGTGTACTGATTCTCTTGGAAATCCTAGATGTCGGTCTTACATCTCGCGTCTTCAAATTTAACGAAATGCATCAAATGCATAAAGAAGTGTTCGAGAGGACATTCAATTGTGGGAAGCGCAACTGATGAAGGTTCCCGACCAGAAACAATATATATTATATTTATATATAATATATATTGTCTTGCGTACAAAGGAATGACACCTCGAAGAGAGTATCCTATGGTTTATTATGATATCGGCCATATCTTATATATTGAGTACATATAGTATGAAATAAACTAATTTTTTGCTAAACAAACAAGTTTCTGGAAAAAGTCAGGTAAATTTTTGATGTTAATATATGTATACAGTGTAATCCATCTGAGATTAATGATTTTACATTTTAAGGAGATTTCAAAAATATGTCACACTTGGGTAATTAATTTTATTGTTGAAGTTACAATATTCTCAAAATCATTATGTTTGAATAACTTTAGTAAAGTGAAAACAACAAATTATTAACATACTAAGACTAAATTGAGACATTGTTAATTAAAATGCTTTTCTTATTCTACATGACAGTGTTTAAGACAATAAATAATTTCTTACTGAAGGTTATTAACGGTTCCCTGCTAAATGTTATTTATTTGTTGTCTCATTCGTTCTTTAAAGCGTTCATCTTGGCGGGTTTACTTTTACACATTAAATATGTAGGATGACCATATAAGACGGAATCTAGTGGTTTGAGATCCGATGATCTTGGTGGCCACTCCATCGGTCTTGGACTCCCACACCACTTATTTAGGAAAACTGGATTAAGGTATCTTCGAACATTGGCTGCAAAAAACCTAAATTGCTAGAATTGTTGTTGATACCACATGGTTTCATTCATATCTCTGGGATTGTTTACACTAGGAAATAACTTCGGAACAATTCCTGCCCAATATTTACAATTCTACGTGCAGATTTAACAGTTAATATAGATAATCATTCGTTTGGATAATAATGTGTTTTACTAAAAGTTGACCATTGTTACACTTATCCTCATTATTTCGCTAGATTCCATTCTACGATCCCGATCATCAACTGATTGTTCTTGTACAAATATACCAACCAAAAATATCTCTAAACTACGAAAATCCTTTCCAATACAATTTAAATATACTCAGACGCCAATTACTTCATACGAGGTTTTGTTTTGTGCAATACGAGCGAATTTTTATATACAAACGCAAAAGCGAAGAAGAAATTAGCTCAATTACTTGAAGAAATATGAAATCTAATGTCCAGCATGAATAATAAAATTTAAAAAATATACCTTTTCTGTAACAACCTCGGGCTGCTACAGATCTCTTAATGGGACGAAAAGACTTATAAAGGGGAAATGCCGGGGATTGTAGTTGTAGGCGTCCATCTTTCAGAAGGCTAGCTATATGTCTGCAGAAAAATGAGTTTATGTGGGTACATAAACTCATTTTTGACAGGGTTGCCAACACTTATATATCTGCAATATGGAACAAGTCCAACAGAAGTTAGCTTTTTTAAGATTACTTAAAAACCACTTGTTTAAATTTGTTTGGTCAAATCTGGCTTCATCGGAATTTATAGAAGGTATCTTTGCCCTTGTAGCTTTGTTAATTATATAAGCAATATTTCGTTTGTAGTAGATTTAGTATCATTTTCGATAACGTAAATGTTTATTCCAGCGTTGTAAAGTTAAATCTAGCCAAAAATAAATTGAATGAAGCGTGCTATTTAAAGTATTATTCACTCGAACCCAAGTGTAGTAGAAAATGTATGATTTACTTTTAATTTACTGATTTATAATATACTTAACGTATTTTCGACCTCTAGAATTATACTATACAGATTTGTGAGTAACTTTAGTGGTCTGGTAGTTTCTACAACAGAAACTTTATTACGTTTGCAATGGGTTTTATAAATGCAATTTTTTTAGTTTTGGGGGTGGATTATTTGGTTTTGTATGTAATTTAATTACTTTTACTCTACTTTTTTCTTTTGAATGTTGTTTTACTGATAAATCTGTTGATCCCGCTTTTTGGGCCTTTTTGCAAGATCCTATATAAATGATATGGTTTTTGTGCATCTGTGTTTTTTTATTTTTGTATATTTCAAAAGTCCAAACGTTTCAAGGTCTAAATCAGACCTCGTTTTCAATGGTATGAATACAAATTGAACAAAAAATTAAAAAATTTAAAAATTAAGAAGATTTGCAATGACAAAAAAAGCATCATTAAATCTTTATATGATAGAGCAAAAATCAACTGTTCTGATATAGATAAATTTAATAAAGAAAAATATTTAACAAAATTGTTTTATCTGCTAACAATTATCGTAAAAAGTTCATTAATGAAGAGTTAGATAAAATTGAACACAAAACTGTAACTAATATTCAAGACCAAGCTGCTCCAAGCAATACTAATAACAACATTACAACAACCATACCAGACATACACGGTCTTTCATAAAGACTAAAAAGAGTGGGAAACAGATTTAATATTAAAACAACTTTCAAAACAAGAAATACACTCGAATCAATTTTATCAAAAACTAAACCAAATAACGTAACACAGAACTCAAAAAACTGCATTTATAAGATTCCTTGCGAATGTAACAAATTTTGTATTAGAGAAACCTCTAGGCCTATAAATGTACTAATAAATGAACACAAAAAAAGAAACGAAAATTCGAAAAGTCAAAAAGTTTTGAACATGCCTGGAACCTTGGTCATAACATACAACATACAATTTCAAAATTCAACAATATTACACAAAGAAGAACACAACACAAAACGAAATCTGAAAGAGTCTGCTGTAATTTTATTAAATGAAAGCGATTGTATAGCAAGTACTTATATAGAATTCAGCCTTTCCAGGTTGCCAATAATCAAGGATGAAATTAATGTGTGTTAAGCTAGACTAAAGTTAGCATAGCCATATTGCTAATTAATTGCTATCGAATAGCACTAGAGCAAATAACCAAGAAATACCACTTCATTCCCTACTGATTTTCTCACCCCCCGACATTAGGAAAAAAAATTATTTCAATATTTTGTGTTGCATAAAATCAGTAGACTTTTAATTGCTAATTAATTGCTGAAGTTTTACCATCATTACGAATTCATTCCTCCAACCCCTTTCAAAAATCTGCGGAACGAACAGCGCTACTGGGCTGATCTTGGGGGCATATTTTATTGCTAATTATTTGCTATCCAATAGTACCAGGGCGAATACCCAAAACCTACCACTTCATCCCCTACTGAATTTCGCACCCTCTGACAAATAAAAAAATATGTATTTCAATGTTTTTTGTTGTTAAAATCAGTAGAGTTTTAATTGCTATCGAATGGCACCAGACCATAAACCCAAAAACTACCCCTTCAACCCCTACTCAATTTTTCACCCCCTGGCAAGTAAGAAAAATATTTATTTTAATGTATTTCGTTATTGAAATAAGTAGACTTTTAATTGTTTATTAATGCCTGAAGGTCTACCTTTGTTACGATTTTATTGCTTCAACCGCTTGCGACAAACTGTGGCTATGCCAACTTTAGACTAAACTTAGCATAGTCATATCCATATCTCCAGAACGAACGTCGTTATCGGTATGGTCTTGCGGCGTATTTTATTGCTAATTAATTGCTATCGAATGGCACCAGAACAAATACTCAGTAACTACCCCTTCATCCCTTACTCAATTTCTCACCTCCCGACAATTATGGAAAATATTTATTTCAATGTTTTTCCTTGTTAAAATGAGTAGACTTTTAATTGTTAATTAATTGCTGAAGGTCTACCTTTGTTACAATTTTATTGCTTCAAGCCCTTGCTTGAAATTATTATTATTTTGTTTGGGAATGACTAAATTTTGATGAAAGTATTTCAGACGTATTGTGTAATTTTCTTCTTTTTCATTATAAATCTGGAACATCACAATGTTACCTGAAAAACGAACTTTGTAATTATACATTTTGTGGTTGATGATTAGTATTTCTACATTAAAATTATTTTTTAAAAATGGATTGGATAAAAAAATAAATATCCAGGTAAGTGAAGTTGCTGTATTAATTGAAAAGTTGGAAAATTAAAATATTTATACACTTCACGACACCGATAAATGATTGAAAAGGTAGAACCAAAGCCATGTACAAATTGAAAACAGTTCCAAATCGTTGTATCGTACCTATTTCAGAAAACCTTTCAAAAAAGCCGTCCTGTATATGATTAGGAAATTAAGACTATTCTTATTAATTACAGATATAATTATATGATGGTTGTCGAATAATACTATGTATCCATCTCAAATTATACATTACCCTACTTATTTTTTAACCTGTTTATGGAAATTTGTTTTCGAACCTTACTGCAATTGGAACTTTGTTCCATTCTTATTTATTTTTAGTCAGTTTATTTAAAAAAAATGTCATTTATATACTCCCAAGCGTGGCTTTTAAATTTCCTATACAAATAACCTTCATACATCTAACAAAACGGTATTTTAAATGAACTGCACAAAGTGTACGAATGGTGCTAGTGATTACTCGATGTAAGTAACATAATATACCAAACAATACGCAATGTAGGAAGATACCTATAAGAAATAAAAACTTTATTATAATTTCGGCAGTGCTATGACACACCAAAACATCATTTATTTTACGCTATTTAAAAATATACTATTAAGATAAAGTTTAAAACATTTAAATCACTTATCGTTAATATACTGGTGCAAATCAACGCTTGACAACCTTGTAAAAGCCTCGATCTAATATTGGGAATTTACATTACTGCCAAAAAATATTAAGTGTCTCTCCGAATAAAATTAGCGTTATACAGGAATACAGGTGGATTCAACTTAAAAGTTGAATAACTGAGTCATTATTCACCTTATTATCATTATTCACCTTATTATACATGTTGTATTTTCCGACAATTGTAGTTAACTTTCAATAAATTGTTTTATATAAAGTATTTAGAACAGTCTTTTTTCTGAGCTGAAAATACGTAAAACACTTTCCAATTTATGAAGAATTAAAAATAAAATCTTCAGCATGTATATTGTGAGTTTAAAAACATTCTGGAAATTTGGTTAAGGATACTTATTGAACTTTTACAGTTTTTTAATTCCCGTCAGGTTGTGTGTGTAGCAAACTGCTTAATGATTATTAATTTACTGAAAGTATTTTAAAAATGAAAATATATAGGAAAGTCTATTAATGATAATGCTGTAATTTGAGTATTTATTTACCAACATTTGATATTTGAGGCTGTTCTTCCGTCAGCCGATGGTGCATAAAAAATATTCAGAGAAACATGAATAGTAGTAGTCTTTTATCCTTAAATATATTAAGTTCAGCAGTACGTCAACAAATGCGTGCATATTATGTTAAATTATTTACAGAATTATTAAAAGTCCACAAGAACTATCAAACTTAATATTAATTTAATTAACCAAACTAAGATTAAGTAATTGAAGTTAAAGGTTTTAATTGATTTGCTCATTTCTTATAATTTTACTGTATTGCTGAAGCCCGAAAGATATAAAACTCGCATTTAACGCAAAATCTAAGAACTACTGAAATGGGATACAGTGTGTCTCAAAATAAAAAGTTAGTTTTCAATTCTTGATAAGTATTCTACTTTAATTGATAATCTGTCATACTCGTAAAAAACAATTTATGGATGGAATTTGATTTAATTATCTGTTTCAACTTCTGATTTTTGATAAGTTTATGTAGAATTCGGTTTAGCAACTTAATCTTTGGATTTGGGAATTTTTAGTTAAAGTTATTTACTAAAATACAAACATTTTGGATGAATTTAAATTATACCGCAATTTGGGGAAATGTTGAGTTTTTTAATATATTTTTAATACCGCTTGTTGAAATATTAAACTCCAGGACACTTGGTAGTTTGTAATAGTTGTGGAAGAGTATGGTGAAGTAGACCATCTATCTCCTAACATATTCAAGTAGAGCTAAACATGAACAAAAAATAAATAATAATAATATGAGTTGTCTCCGTTCAGCATGTTTAGCATCTGATATTTATACTATTTATTATAACTAAACAATCAAACTTCGAAATCTTGTCTCTTTACCTAGGTATATGCCAACCCTATATTGATCAAATACCTATATGCTGAGTAGTTTTCAATTGTTGAGGTTAGCCAAGTTAATAATATTCATAGTTTAAAAAATTCAGATTCAAGCATTTTCTTGTATTTTCACAACAATATCCCAGTCTGCTTAAATCAAAATAAAATACAACATTTCTAGATGTCATTATTTAATTCGGGTTTAAATAGCTAATTTGTGATGTTTATCATAAAACCCAAACAGTAGAAAAACACTTTCTATGAACCAATCTCACTCAATTATACATTCTTAAGCAATACTAAGTACAAATGTAGTCTTGTCTTAAAATGTTTATTTAAGTGCAACAATCTGCATATATAGCACCTTAAAGTTTTATAATTTATATTAAAAAAAAACCGACTTCAACTGGCTTAAAACCAAAACCGTTTAGAAACCGTGTGAAATTAATAACTATTTTTTGACATACATTCTATTTTATCTGATTTACGGTACAATTCAATTAATTATGTTAGCGAATTCTTATCTCTCCATCTCCCTCTAATTTCTATTTTTTTACCTTTTTGTTTGTTTTATTATCTGACCTACTTGCTATAAGTGTAATTTTAATTCACCCCATATTGCAACCACCCAGTTTATGTTTCTGTTTGTTGGTCACCCAATATAAATATAATTCAACTCTACATGATGTTGCAACCGCCCTGTATAAGTATTAATCCTCTCCACCTTATTGGCTGTTTATATTATTCTGTTGTTTAAATCACCCTGTATACCTATAATTTTACTCCGCCCAATGTGCCAAGCATAAGCATCTACCTATGTTCCTCATCAAGAATCGTTGTCGAACAATATTGTTTGAACCAATTTGTATAATATTCGTATTCTTGACTTTTCTCTCAATGTCAGTTGATGGATTAATTAATCAATTCAATTGCTATTAGATACAATATCTTCAATTTCAAATACGTAATTTATCTATATTGATGTAAAGTCCGTGGGTTCAATTTAAAATTATAAAACTAATATTCACTTTCACTTTTCTAGAAACTTTTATTTACATCGAATATATAACAGCTACTTCAAATATCACAATAACAATTTTTCATATAAGCTCTTCGTACAACCAACTGATCTCGCGATCGTGGCCTGCTTGCTTTATAAAGCCAGCGTCGAATTCTCCAGTAAAATCAGTCATCACTCCTACAGCTGTCGAGTCTTTTCGAGAACCATTTTTTATCTCAAAGCGATTGTTGTCGTACTGAAATGCAACAGGGTCGACTTTGGATAAATTTCGTAACAATATGTTTCAGAAACCATTGTGAGGAGTGAAAACCCAAATAAAAAAAACTTACCTTGTTTGAATGTTAAGCAGGTAATACATTATTTTTTGTTTGTATACGAACTGTTAGTCACAAACCATATATGTACCCCGTAGTAAGGGGATAACTATCAAGGATTCGGTTTGAAACCAAAGACAAACTATTTATGCATTTCTGATAATATTTGTTTCCTAGAGGATAGTTGTGAGTTATGTAGTTTCGGAAATAACACCGCAATACTTAAAATAACTGTATCTCTCCAAACGATTCGGGGTCTATGTCAGACCCCGTTGTCAATGGTAAAGAAACTATGAAAAAAATTAATGGTCATGTCGTTCTGAACAACTCAGTGTCGGTATAGTTCATAAGGTTTCTCCTTGGTTTTACTTTGTGATTTTAATGGGATCACTGAGTAACAGAATTCTTTGATCGCTTTTTTGGCGAATCTTATAACAATGCACCAAGGAGCATCACATAAAATTCTAAAGATCACCCTTTCAAATTCCTGCAATGTGAAATAAAAGTTATTATTACATGATCTTTAGAAGTTTCTCTGCTACCCTGTATTTTATCAAATTAAATTCTCTTAGTTAAGTGATAAGTCACTTAATATTGTCATACATTTTAATTTTAAATTTTAGAATTGTGCCTTTTTCATAGTTTCTATGCCATTGACAAAAGGGTCTGGCCAAGACCCCAAAATGTGTGGAAACATACAGTAATTTTAAGTATGGTGGATGGTGGTGTTATTTACCAAAGTGTAAAAATTGTATATAACCTTTAACACCTAGTACCTTACAGTGAATATTTTGCTTATGGTATCATTTAAACACAATATTTGGACTTCATAATTCCTAATACTTCGATGTAAATAGTTGTATTGATCAATTTTGAACATATGAATCAATCCTAAACAACACCGTTACATAATTGATACTACAAATATAGTTCCAATTCGATGTCTCAGATTATCAAAAAGTTTGTTACAGAACTATAAAGTATCTAGGCAATGTTTAAAAATGTATTACCTGTTTTTCTTTCATAACACGTAAACAAATCCTTTATATGTTAGTAATCATAGTAACATTGATATTAGTTCTTTATAAATGACATTCACAGTCGGTATGTTGAAGAAAACAAAATGTGATAATCAAAATACGTATTTCCTAAATTGTTCACAAGTAGTGTTCAATTTCAATTTCTTTAGTATTTAAAACGAAACATCCGAGTCCGATTCGGTGAATTTAGTGGGCCTTGCACCCAGAAAACTATCTACGAATTGAACTTTCATACTATTAAGATAGGTTAAAGGTAATTAATTCACAATAACAAAAGATTGTTCATAAACAATAAATATTCATAATTTTCTCCTAAAAAAGTGTATTAAACTACTTGAGTCAATTCGATTCAATTTCTTTCATGGGTTACAATATTAACAATTTTAAATGAATGATACATTTCATAATTAATCTGTACTTCTTTGTTTGATATAATAGATAATAATTTAAGCGATAGCTTGAAAAAAATATCATACAGTGTCGATAGTTGCTTCTGTTGAAGGCATGTAAAACATATTGGTTTTAGCTCAAGTTTAATTATTTTCATTCTTTCCTTATAGTATGTCCGACGTTTTTTCATTATTGAAAATATACTTTACATGTTTAAATTAATTGTTCTTTTTTACTTCTTTACTATATCTTGCATGTGAATACTTCTACTAATGATGTTTTACTACTTACTCACCGACAAATATTAGAGTATATTTATCAACCTTTTAAGTATAAAATCTCATTCCATATAGTCTTACCTAGCAGAACTCATTTTAACGTGAACTAATGATGGTATGCTAAGTATTCATGTTGATTTGAGATGAGATAGTAACAGTGCTCAAATGATATTTTGGATACATGTAAATATTACGTTAAAAGTTTTCGTTAAACATTATTGCGAGTTTTCGTTTGCATACCGTTTAATACAGTAATAACTTCATGAGTAAGGTTGAATGAAGGGTCCTTTAATTAGTTTATATCCTCCTCATCAATTTCTTAATAATCAAGGTCTAAACTGTATTAATACTTAAATGTCTTTAAACTGCAACGGATGAAGTGCCCTTTCCAGTCTAGAATCAAAGCTATTTCAATCTGTACATGTATAATGTTTTTGTCCTGTCCCCAATACATACAAATGTCCTTGAATAATACGTTGGACATATAATATTTTTGAGACCAGGTCTCAAATCATACAAAAGTCCTCGAAAGATACAAGTATGGCGCCTTTAACTGAAGCAATAAAATCGTAACAAAGGTAGACCTTTAGCAAGTAGTTAGCAGTTAAAAGTCTACACATTTTACCTACCAAAAACATTGAAATAAATATTTTTGTTAATTGTCAGGGGGTGAGAAATTGAGTAAGGAATGAAGGGGTAGTTACTGAGTATTTGATCTAGTGTCATTCGATAGCAATTAATTAGCAATAAAATACGCAGCCAAGACCATATAGATAGAGTTATCCTAACTTTAGTCTAAAGATGGCATAGCCACAGTTTCTCGCAAGGGATGAAGCAATAAAATCGTAAGAAAGGTAGACCTTCAGCAATTAGTTATCGATTAAACTTCTACTCATTTTAACAACGAAGTGTCAAGGGGTGAGAAATTGGTTAGGGGATGAAGGGGTAGTTTTTGGGTTTATAGTCTGGTGCCCTGGTGCCATTCGATAGCAATTAATCAGCAATAAAATACGCCCCAAGACCATACCGATAACAACGTTTGTTCCGGAGATATTGATATGGCTATACTAACTTTAGTGACTAAAGGTAGCATTGCCGCAGTTTGTCGCAAGGGGTTGGAGCAATAAAATCGTGACGAAGGTAGACATTCAGGAATTAATTAAGAATTAAAAGTCTACTGATTTTAATAAAGAAAAACATTGAAATAAACATTTTTGTTACTTGCCAGGGGGTGAAAAATTGAGTAGGGGATGAAGTGGTAGTTTTTTTGGTTAATAGTCTGGGGCCATCGCATAGCAATTAATTAGCAATAAAATACGCCTTCAAGATCATACCGATAACGATGTTCGTTCCGGAGATATAGATATGGCTATGCTAACTTTAGTGACTATAGTTAGCATTGCCACAGATTGTCGCAAGTGGTTGGAGCAATGAAATCGTAACGAAGGTAGGCCTTCAGGAATTAATTAACAATTAAAAGTCTACTGATTTTAATAAAGAAAAACATTGAAATAAACATTTTTGTTACTTGTCAGGGGGTGAGAAATTGAGTAGGAGATGAAGTGGTAGTTTTTGGGTTTATAGTCTGGGGCCATTGGATAGCAATTAATTAGCAATAAAATACGCCCCCAAGATCATACCGATAACGACGTTCGTTCCGGAGATATAGATATGGCTATGCTAACTTGAGTCTAAAGTTGGCATAGCCACAATTTCACCGAGGGAGCTGAACGAATGAAATCATAACGAGGGTCGAACTTCAGCAATTAATTAGCAATTAAAACTCTACTGATTTTAACAACAAAAACATTGAAATAAATATTTTTTTATTTGTCAGGGGGTGCAAAATTCAGTAGGGGATGGAGGGGTATGTTTTGGGTATTCGCCCTGGTACTATTCGATAGCAATTAATTGACAATAAAATACGCCCCCAAGATCACCCCGGTAGCGCTGTTAATTCCGGAGATATAGATGTGGCTATGCTAACTTTAGTCTAAAGTTGGCGTGTCCACAGTTTCTTGAAAGGTGTTGGAGGAATGAATTCGTAATGAGGGTAAAACTTCAGCAATTAATTAGCAATTAAAAGTCTACTGATTTTATACAACACAAAAATTTGAAATAATTTTTTTTCGTAATTGTCGGGGGCTGAGAAATTCAGTAGGGGATGAAGGGGTATTTTTTGGTTATTTGCTCTAGTGCCATTCGATAGCAATTAATTAGCAATAAAATACGCCACCAAGATCACCCCGGTAGCGCTGTTCATTCCGGGGATATAGAATATGGCTATGCTAACTTTTGGTCTAAAGTTAGCATAGCCATTGTTTCTCGGGAGGGGTGGGAGCAATAAATTTAATTTTTGCGCAATAAATTAGCAATAAATTCTGGAGTAGGTCCCATTTGGGCGTTATGAAATGGCTCTGCTAGCTTAACACACATATGAAATTAATAATGGTAATATCCTTTTGAACAATCCTATGTCGGAATAGTTCATAAGGCTTTTCCTAGGTTTTCCCTTATGACTTTAGTGAGATCTCTGGAACTTCAGAATTTCGTTGGTCTCATTTTTGATTGGTGATGGGCTGATTAAGACTGCAAAATATGTATTTTTGTTCATGCATTTCAAAAATATATAAAATTATATAAATATAAAATTTATTCTATGAAAAACATGATTAATTGGTTAAAATTGAATCTTGAAACCAAACATTCCAAAATTTCGGGGGGGTTTGAACCCTTGGCTACGGACTTGGGAACGGCACATGAAATTCTAAAGATAACTTTTTAAAATTCTTCCAATTTGAAAGAAGCTTTGCTATTTCACATGATCTTTAAATTTTTTTGTGCTACCCTGTATATATCAAATTTGCAGTAAATTCCCTTAGTTACATTAGTTTAATGTCAAACATTAATGTCAAATTGTGATTTCGATATGTCATTGCAAATCTTCTTAAATTTTTAATTTTGTTCAATTTGTATTCATACCATTGAAACCGCTTTAGACCTTGAATCGTTTGGACTTTTGAAATATAGAGATTCTCACGTTTATGTGGTAGTTATTCTCAAAGAACTCAGAAAAAAATAAAAACCAGAGATGCCAAAATTATCATTCAGAAAACAGAAGTAATACCCACCCAGAACGACCAGAAAATTCGATGTAGGATATATAAAGCAATACAGAATTCCTTAGTTAGTACAGCTTAACTAGTTGAGTTTATATTTGTGTGAATTGTTATCTGAAATCCGCTGTTGTAAATATTTGATTTTCTTACTTGTAAATAAAGTTCTAGAAACTAAAATAATTAACAGTTTTTGAAATTAACTAAATTCGAACCCACGGAGTTTATTGCAATATCGTCAACATAACGCCACTAAACTAACAATTTATTCATTGTTTAAAAACTAACACCAAATGCTCATAAAATACCCCAATAATAAAAAATTAGATACATTAAATTTAAAATAGGACATATTTTTTGGACTCTAAATGTACGAGTAGATGAACACCAAAATTATATAAAGGACCGGTTTTTTATACAATGTTGGTGTTCAGCTACTCATACATTTAGAGTCCTAAAAATACGTTCAATATTAAATTTAATGTATCTAATTTTTTCTGGCCATTTGAAAAGTCAAAATTTGGGATAATGCCTGGATCCTTGGAGATAGTATGCACTTCTCAATTCAACCATATTACACAAAAAAGACATCAATAGTAAACAAAAGCTGAAAGAGTTTACTTACATTTTATTGAATAAGTGATTTTATCGCTAGTACTTCCGTAGAATTCAGTTCTTACAAATGACAAAGTTTCGCTTAGGAGAGACACATAAAATTTTGAAGTTAGATCTTTCAGACACATCCAAATTGGAAGATTTTTTGTTATATTCCAAAGATTTTAGATATGCTCCATTTAGGTATATATCAAATTAGCAGAAATTCTCTTAATTCGCCAAACTGTATTCTATAATTGATATTGCGAATATTTTAATTTCATAACACCTTTATTTTCGTTGTTTTAATTTTTTAGAGCTATTGAAAACAGGTCAAATTTAAACATGAATTGTACGGAATATTTTATATATACAGACTTTCTAATTGTGGGGTGATACCCAAGAAATTTACGAGCTCTAATCACAAGTTCTTAGCAATCTAAAGAGTAACAATTTCATTTAGATCTTAGCCAAAAAACCTTATTGTATGTCATTTATATTTGTATTAGATTACTCTGATATTTTCATTTCGCTAAATGTTACAGGTTATGAGGGAATGTTCAGCCGTCAAGGAAAAATTAAACACCCGAATAAATTCGACACATCGTTTTTTTCACTTAGCCATAAACAGGCAACTCTCATTGACTGCAGACACCGAGTTTTGTTAGAGACAGCATACGAATGCATCGTAGATGCTGGATACAATCCCACAGAGCTTCAAGGAAACAGAACAGGTAATAAAATTACCATGTTATGTTGGATATACTGACTAAGCGTTATATATATTCTAGGTGTATATGTTGGTATTACAAACGACGCCACAGATTATCTGAAAAGAGAAAAAACGGATGGATATTATAACCAAGCTATAATGTCAGCAATGGCTGCAAATAGAATATCTTTTGCCTTTGACTTCCAGGGCCCGAGCATTTCGTGTGATACTGCTTGCTCGAGCAGTTATGCAGCCATGGTTTCCGCTTTAAAAGACTTAACTCTGGATATCATTGATTACGCTATAGTCGGTGCTGCTCATATAACATTTGATCCAGTAACTACACTCGATTTTCAACGATACGGGGTATTGGCTCCAGATGGCAAATGCAAATGTTTTAGTAAAATAAGAGACGGTTTTGGTCGATCTGAAGGCGTAGTCACTGTTCTTCTGCAAAGAAGAAAAAATTGTCGTCGACTATATGCTGCTGTAGTTGGAGGTGGACTAAATTCAGATGGCTACAAAAAAGAGGGTCAAAGTTTTCCTTCTTCCAATTCACATGCTAACCTTATGAAAGGTGTATTCAAAAATTTCGATCTTAATCCCAGCGAAGTTACTTATTTTGAAGCACATGGAACAGGTAAGCAACAACTAGTACTTCTTTTCTATTAACTACAAAACTTAATTATCTCGTAGGACTTTTGCCGGTGATTTGCAAGAGTGCGAATGCAATTACCCAGATGTTTTGGACTATTCGAAGGACCCTCTTCTTATAGGAAGCGTGAAATCAAACGCTGGTCATTCAGAAATAAGTGCCGGCATGCTCTCACTTGCAAAAATTATGGGTATAATGCACACCGGTGTGATACCGGCAAATTTACATGTTGACTCAATCGATTATACTTTGCCTGGTATAAAAGATAACAAGTTACAGGTAGGTCAAGCTTCGGTAGATAACATATTATTTTATTAGTCGAAGTGTCCTTGAACTCCAATCGTCTTGAAATGGTTGAATTCAAAACGTTTCAATAGCTCTTTATCTGCTTTAGTCTTCTCGTGAATGCTGAGAAATTCTTCAATGTTGCCTCAAGACTGACACAAGAAGATGCATTGCTTATGGGCTCCCCGTTATCGCCAACCATCGCCAATATCTACATGGAATGGTTCGAAGAACATATCCTAAAGATGTACGAGAATCGGCCTAACCTTTAATTTAGGTATGTCGATGACACCTTCATTATTTGGCGACACGGCGAGAGAGAACTACAGGCATTCCTGGAGCAACTAAACTGTTCCCGTTGGTGCCTACTATTCCTTGACGTTAAGTGTCAAAGGACTAGGACCGGGATTCAAACAACATTTGGACGCTCCTTCTTCGGCTACTGCCGCTACGCGTCACCGACAACCAAACCCAAAAGATAATGATGATTATCGGCGACGCATGACGACTTAAGACTATAAATACGAAGAATAAACTGAATTTTTCATCATTCATCTGATGACGATAGCAGGTACAAAGCTATCCAAAGCTTTTCAATCTTTGAACATATTCTTTAATTACATACCACATTTTTTTTATTTCATCCACCTTCCTACAGTTTTCAGAAACTTCCGAGAGCTTCCCTAAGTGAGTACTGGTACCCTTACTTTTAACTGGTTTTTTTTCATTTCAGTCCTTTAACACCTTTCCCGGGTGCTTCATTTGGTGAATACTAATTCTCCAACGCAAGTTTCGGTCTTCTAATTCACTCCTCAATTCTATCCTTTACTATTTTTTGGTAGAGAGTCTCTTAATACCTCCCCGGAGGCCTAGCAAATTCTGTTTTCCTCTTTTTAATGCAGTCATTTGGTAGCTTTACCTGGAAAGTTTTCCGGGAGTTTTGAAAATTGGCAATTTTATAGGTTTTGAGGTGCTCTTTCCGAATTTCGACTTTGCCACCACGCATTTTTGCCGCTCGCAACGCCATATTGGAAAAATAGCGCCTAAAACCAGTTTTATGACAATATCCCCTTCCCACTCATTTTACGATAAAAACAATTATGTACAAAATAAAACTAGAGACGATTGCCGACAATTTATGTATCCACCTTTTTTCTCATAAAGTCAAAGTGTACTCCAACGCGCTTTTTGGCCATTACTCATTATTCATCGAACCTGTGGCATTTAATTTTAACTGGGAATTGGGAATTATAAAATTAATTTTAATCTAACAACTTCATGGTCAAATAAGCAACGGAAGATGCAGATTGGTTAATAATCAATACCGCAATAAGCGTTTCATCAGCATTTAAATTCGTAATAGCTGTCGGCGAAGATGTACATCTTCTTATTCTTTTGACTGCTCTTTCTAAGCGCTCAAACATATAGTTTCTCAAACCAGGAAAAGGAAAAATTTCTCAACAAATATATTCTACTAAAAGTATCATAGATAAATCAGCCGCAGATCATGTGTTATTATTGCATGCCTTCAGTGAAATGAAATTTATTAATGTGCCTCGAAAAAATCCAGATATAAACTAGATTATTCAGGTATTTAAAAATCCAAATGCGGATACAGAGATCTAAAGCTGGAGAAAGCTTTCTTCTTGAATTAAACAAAATATATCTTTAAACAATTACAGATATGCATGCTTCACAACATCAGCATATAAAAGTAAATTTAATATTGCGTCGCTACCACCAACAGAAGCGGCAGCACGACAACATTTGTTCCGAACCTACCACCAGGGTCATCAGTGGTATAGGAATGAACAAAATGCAGAGCAATGGGGGTGGAAAAAAACAAGAATGGGCTAATTCCTGTCAGTACACTCGAGCTCCAGTAGCAGAAAGCTTGCTATAACTCATTTCTTGTAAATGCAAAAAAGGATGTCAGAAAGCTTGTGGATGCAGAAAGGTTGGTTAAAGTGCTCTGTTATATGCACGAATTGCAGCGGTACCTGTAGTAACTCGCAAATTCCATCGTCAGATAGCCATGATGAAGTAGAAACGGAGACTACTATTGAGCAAACATACTATCAAATAGAGAACGATGAGGATTGCAATGAAACTGCTACTCCCATCGTAACAACGAAGCAAAGGAGAATACGCCAAATATCAAGAAATTGAATTGCATGTGGATTAGGCCTATTGGGGATACCAGACTTTAAAAACACGCGCCGCTTACTCTACCTCAAAGTGGTGTGGAAATGAGTTTTTTGGACAAAATGCGTGTTGGAGTACACTCTGCGGCGCTCGTACGCCTTAACTATTAACTTTATATGAAAATAAAGATAGAAACATAAATTGTAGGTAATTGTCTCTAGTTTCATTTTGTATATAACTGTTTTTATCATAAAATGAGTCGGAAAGTAGATATTATCAAAAACTACTTTTCGGCGCTATTTTCCCAATATGGCGGCGCGAACGGCAAAAATACGAGGTGGCAAAGTCGAAATTCGGAAAGAGCACCTCAAAATCTATAAAACTACCAATTTTCAAAACTCCCGGAAAACTTTCTTTTTTCACACCAAATGACTGTACTGTTTGGTTAGTACTAGTATTAGTGGTTAGCGTAGTCCCACACAATTTTAGACCTTCGGACTAACCCCAGAAATTCACTCTTTATTATTTTACACGCTTCATATCTTTCGAGAGTTTGAACGTACTTTTTACCTCTGTGCCATTTGCCTTACATTTAGTCAATCCATCTTTTGTCCTCTTGCTTTCCGTTTCTCAACAACTTCATTCATATCCGTCCTATTTTCGAAACCATTTCGTGTACTGCTAGTAAACAGATTTTTGTTTCAAAAACTGGTTACTAGCCATTTACTCAACCTGTTGACTGGCCTGGATGAAATTTCCTGTTGAAATTGTCTCTCTTAGCCGAATGGTCCGGATACCTGCATTTCGCAATCTTCTGTTAGGTACATGACATACGAGTACAGCCATTGCATAACCTGATTTTATAAGGTGGTCTGGTTAACTGTTCAATTTCACACACCTTCCCAAAACATGAGTAATTAATACAATATTGTTTAGTATGTAACGAGTCATACTAATACAAAATAAGGAAGATGCCTCAAATCTAGATTGCAAAGCAATAGATTTACTACCTCAAATTTACAATTTATTTCAACTAACTAACTGAACAATCGGACTTTCGAGCTGGCTTCAGCACTTTAGAGTATCTACAAATTGTCAAAACAATTTTGGCAAAAACCAATGAATATATTCTGGAACTCCATATGGCGTTCATTGATTTTAAAAAAGCCTTCCATAAAACCGAAACTTGGGCAGTTCTCAAAGCCTTGAGAAGCTCCAGCATAGATAGTAGGTACATCATGGAAATAAACAACATTTACGGTTTCGCAAAAATGTATATATTTCGCTATAAGGATGTGAATGATAGGGATAGATTTCACCCAAACGGTACAATAGGGCGTCTGAAGATATTTAAAAAAAATTAAATGGTCTAATAAGAAAATCCTAATTGACGGCAAATACCTCAGTCACTTTGGATTTGAAGATGACATTGTAACTCTTTTATTTAACAAACACTAAAAAATGTTACCTATCAGCGATAATTCAACAGATTATCATAGTTAATACAAAAAGGCGTTAACAACCACTCAAGATTTGGAGCTATACAGCACACAATTTACGCCCATTGTTATAAAGATAGAGTCACTGATCATATTCTACAAATTTCATTCTATCCCAATATCTATTATGTATATGAAAGACTTGTTGTAAAAGGACAATCAGTAATCCATGCAATTGTTTTAAACTGTCGTCGATAATTTAGTCGCTGTTAAAATTAATGAACAATCTTACTTACTTACCTAGAAAATTAATTGTTTATAATTTTACAGGTGGTTAGAAAAAACACATCATTCCAACGCGGGCTAATTGCTACAAGCTGCCTTGGCATAGGAGGTGCTAATGGCCATTTAGTTTTGAAGCCTGTCGAGGAAACTACGCAGTTGAGAACAGATTATCAACACCGGTTGGTTTTTACATCTGGTAGAACAATTGATGCTGTCAATGAGTTTCTAAATGGGATACACGAAAATCAACACGATGAGAGGTTCTTGTCTTTAGTTGATCAAATTTATAAAACTAACATTGACGGACACAACTTCAGAGGGTGAGTAAAAATTAAATAAGGATTTTTAAAAAAGTTAATTATTATAGCTTGCTCTTAGATTAAGAGCTAGTGACCCATTTTTCATGAAGTGTTTGATTCAAGCAAATATTTTACATAGTGGTGTAGTTAGGATAGATGAGTAGGTTGTCATATGTTGGCCTAACTTGCTTGGGGACAGGAGGTACGCATACAAGAAAGATGTAAAAAAATGTTTGCCAAAAAAAGTGTTTGAATCAGAGGCCAACAATAATTATTCGACAGTTTAGATGGCTTAGAGTTATACTACAAATAAGGCAGACACTTTTGGGGGGGTTAATATCTAATCATTCTATTTCAAAGTAGATTTTTTTTTAATAAAAAAAAGTGATTGATTCACGCTGAAATTTTAATAGATGCTTTGTTGTGTATATTTCATAATACTCACAAAAAGGCAGACACTTTTTCTGGGGTTTAATAGCTGGCAAACAACAAATAAAGTTACCGGCAATAGAGAGAGATGCGCTACGGGTAACTGCTATACCGCACATGTAATCACAAAATATTGGAGTACGTACAGATTAATCTTTATATGTTTTGGTATTGTGAACACATTGTTGTTTAATATAATATAAAAACATTAACCAATCATAATGAAATGTGTTTCTTGTGTGATATGTGAAAAGAAAAATGATGAAAAAGTTATTATATTTTCAGAAGCCACTTTAGGAAAATGTCATATTGCGTTAAAAATCACAAAAATTTAAAATATAATAGTTTGGTTATTCCATTAAACATTTCCTCTACAAAAGGCTATCATCGCCAGTGCTATGGCAATTTTCCAAGTTTAAAGGGAAAACACAAAGATGTATCAAAAAAATCCACAGAATTTCTCACTTCGTCATCACGTTTTTAGATTAATACATTTATTAGACACTATGTACATAAAGTTTGGTATAATTTATTTTTAAAGTAAACAATTTTCGGGAGAAATCAGTAATTTTTTTGATTTTAGTTTCATGTATATTTATATGACAGTGAAATATACAGAGTAAACCATATGTTGTAGGGACGTCATCAATTTTTTTTAAAGTAGAATGGATGCACTGTATATTTTATGTTTTTGGATTGTATATTTGGTAATTAAATATTGTTAAAGATACAATAATTTTAAAATCAGTAGGTACCTAAATATATTTTTTGAATCAATATTGTAAAAAGTTGCCAGATGTAAAAAAGTATTTAGTATTCAGTAGGCTGCTATATCTACCAATTATTAATGACACGGACCCTTTTGAAGCTATTATCACTTAAATAGCTATATAAAACAAAGGATTGAATTAGTTATATTAACTGGCAGTGGGAATAAGATGCGGCCTTAACCTGACGTATGTGCGTAATTAATGGGCTAAACCAAATACTAAATGGATGAGAAACCTTCACAAGCAATACCCACAGATAATATAGTGTTTGAGTAGAAAATGTTCGAAATAAAATCATTGGAGCCTATTTTCTTAGTGGACCTGCATATCGGCTCCCTTATATACATTTTTTAGGGAACTTTTTGTATACAATTTTAATGACCTTACTGCAAACAATCTCAGATATATACAGGGCTTTCATTTCAAAACCAGTCGCCCAAAACATTTTTTTAAATATCTTTAAAAGAAAAAAAACACATTATACACGTATCGGTCAGCGTGCAGTTCCAACTCCTAAGCGGGGGTAAATATTACTTATAAAAATTTAAATACAACAAGATATATCTTTTTAAAGATCTATTTTTTCCAAATCAGATTTTTTTACAGAGAGAGAGAGAGAGAGAAGAATTGTAATTAAAACAAGCAGAGTATAAATATCAAGATAAACAAGTGAGAAAAAATCCTTAAATGTTTTTGCCAAAAGTACTTGTAACTGTAAATGTAAAGAATTTTTTATTAGCAGTGGTGGTTGTTTAGTGACCATCAGATTTCGACACTGGTGCATTCCTTACAAGAAAGAATTGAAATAATATTTATTGATGGGGAAGAACAACGCTGTGCACGCAGAACTGCTTACGTTTTTCATGAGAGACATCCCGATAAAAATATTGGGCATCAGTATGTGTTGGATTTCATAAATTTCACGACACTGGAAGTGTGTGCAATGAAATTGTCTAGAATAGTAGAGTTCTATTTGAAGCTGCCCAGGTTGAGATATTAGGTCATTTTGCCATGGAATTTCAAACATCAAAACCAAAAGTCTCCAGGTTAACAAATATTTCTCTAGTCTCTGTGCATAAAACGTTACACCTAAATAAATTGTTTCCGTACAAAATACAGCTTTTATAACAGCTTGCTGCGGATGATTATGACAGAAGGTTAGGTTTGATTCTACGGATTAATGACTCAAAGGGCAAATGCAGACCCTAATTTTATTAAAAATATTTGTTTTTGTGACGAAAAATTTTGTTCTAATGCATTTACATAATTGTAGATACTGGGACAATACCAATCCACAAGTTATTCGGCTAGAGGACAACCAACATTCTCAGAAAATTAATGTATGGGCCTGAATTCTCGGAAGTAAAATTATTGGTTCTTTATTCGTGGAAGAAAATTTAATCGGGGAGTTGTTTTTGGACATAGAAAATGTAATAAATCCCCTTATAATCGAATCTTTAGAAAAACAAATATATCAAGATGGAACTTTGTTGCTAGACGAAGAAAACCTATTTTTTCAAACGGACGGAGTACCCCCACATTAAGCCTTGTCTGTACGAAATTAGCTTGATGAGACATTTCTAGATAAGTGGATTGTCAGAAGGGGCGCTATAGAATGTCCAGCACGATCACCAGACCTAACAAATTTTGATTTTTTTTCATGGCGACGTCTAAAAACTGTGGTGCTTAAAACTCGAAACTCGCGATATTCCTGAACTTAGTCGTAGAATAGTGAAGGAGTGTGAACGGATTACACCAGAGACGCCTCATAAAGTGCGGGAGGAATTCGAGCTGCGACTTTATCAATTTCCTTCCAACAATATTTTGAACATCTAATTTTACGCTAATACAATATTAATAATGGAAATACAATGTAAATAATAATTATTTTAATTTGAAAATCTGGAATAATTTCATATTAATATTCAAGTTGGGGTAGTGTGATCCATGCCTTATTTTCTAGATCGAATACTGTTTTGACAAACTCAAAATTTAGACATATTTTTTTTAACAAATGTGGTGCAGTAAACTTTAGTTTAGCCCGGCAATCCTGTGTGGGTGTCCTTGATGTACATAGTTAATGGATATCAACAACAATTAATCAAGTTAATTAATGTATTTAATGGATTAAATTAATGAATATTAGTGAACTTTTCATCCTGTTATATAAGGAATTAAGGATAATTTATGAAATATTATAGTACGTTATTCTTGTTCCAGATTAATAAATATGATTTTTCTTAAAGGTGCCCCCCAACATTCTGTGGCTAAATTTAAATCTATAGCTGCTACAGATCACGTGCTCTATAGCCAATGGTAGCGCAGAGTAAGACCACGACTACACCTGTGATGCTGCCTCTCACTTGTATCTGTTACTACCATAGCATATCTTCTCCTGGTAATATTTATTTAGATGTTTGCTAACTATTAGACCCCGGCAAAAGTGTCTGCCTTTTTGTGAATATTATGTAATATATAAAACAAAACATATATTAAAATTTCAGCGTGAATAAATAACTTTTTTTATTAAAAAAAATCTACTTTGAAATAGAATGATTAGATATTAACCCCCCCAAAAGTGTCTGCCTTATTTGTAGTATAACTCTAACCCATCTAAACTGTCTAATAATTATTGTTGGCCCCTGATTCAAACACTTTTTTTGGCAAACATTTTTTTACATCTTTCTTGCATGCGCAGTACCTCCTGTCCCCAAGCAGGTTAGGCCAACATATGACAACATACTCGTATATCCTAACTACACCACTATGTAAAATATTTGCTTGAATCAAACACTTCATGAAAAATGGGTCACTAGCTCTCCGACTATCTCTATTAAACTGTATTTACAAGTATTAACTCATTTTATACTTTTATTCAAATTCATTTCATCTTTATTAGCACACTATAGTATGATTTCTTTTTGCCAAACCTCTTATTCTGATTGATCGATGAGGAATTTAAGCACAAAAATAAGTGTAATTTTTTCTGCCAAAAGATGAATAGAAATTTTTGAAACCGATTCCTGAAAACATCTACAACGTTTCTGGCCATATATAATCAATACATTTTGAAATTTCTCACGTGAAAAATTCACTCTTAAGTGCATCTGGAAGTGGTGATTGATAAAAAAATGACATCGGCTGCGCCCGTCGAAATACCGAGTGTCCAAGAGAGATGGCATTGAAAACGTCTTATGACCATTTCTTACAACATCCCCTGAAATTCGATATCTCAGGGTTTTTGAAATCTCCGACAACGAATATCAAGAATACAATAGAGACATCAAGCAACAGTTCTTAGCTGAATCAGCACTCCACCATTCGTCTCCAGTGATCTTTCGACGAACATCTCTGAAAACTACAAGCGTGTGAGAGAAAATGTCATTACCCAAACTATATAGTCAAATTCTCTATTGACAATCCAACCCAGCTGCAATGCCTTCATCGAAATTGCAAGGGTCCTGGCCAGAAGGCCAACCAAAAAACTTAAAACCCTTAAAAATCATCCAGTAAACATTCCTTAGAATTTCTGCGACGACAAACCACTTAACAGCCGTCTTCCAAAATTACAGTCATTAAAACAAAAGAACTAGAAGCCAAATACTTAAATTCGCCCACTATGAAAATATTCTATGGTATTGATATAAATTGTAACTTACGTTGGCTACATAATGTCAGTCAAAACGATGAGGAAGGTAGATATTGAAAGCTTTTTCTAAGCTCCGAACAACAATATTTCAGCGAATTCTATAAAACCCTAAGGTCGACGTTGATACCAGCCGTCCGGTACAATAGGTACCTCGAACATCATTAAAGTCGTTATTTTTCTGAAAATCCACTACAAAAACTCCGGTGTGACGAATTTCGGTTAATATATCTTAAAACTCCATGAGACGCCGTTGATACTCGCCGGTCTAGGCACCGGGGTCATCGAACAACTTTGCCGTCATGATATTTATATTAGACGATCTTAGGATAAGGAATTTTGGCTGATTTTATAAAGAGTTCCCATAAAACGCCTTTTTCATATATACCGACGCAATTATCAAAATTCATTAATTACATCACTTTGCCACAAACTGTGTATACGCTTTCAAGGATCGAATGCAAAAATAACAATCTCTTCACTTGAACAGCATAAAAATTGATAGTCCTTTACTTCATTTCCTCGAGTATGAATGATTTTTTATCTTTATGTATGTTTCATTTCAAGCTCTGCCTTAATCTTTCTTGACTTCTATTTTGATTTTCAAGGTACGCTATTGTGGGAAACAACACTAGTCGAGAAATAGACATGTATAAAGGTGGTAATAGACAAATTTGGTTTATATACTCTGGAATGGGAGGCCAGTGGCTTACAATGGGAAAAGATTTACTAAAAAATAATATTTTTAAAAAATAATTTGATCGTTGTGCTGATGCTTTAACACCATATGGTATAGATTTGCATCAAATAGTTACTAGCACTGATCCTTCCATATTGAAAGATTTAAAAAATATTTTCGTTGCTATAACAGCAACTCAGATTGGTCTAACAGAAGTTTTGAGAGCAATAAATATAAATCCAGATAGATTTGCTGGTCATTCAATGGGCGAAGTCGGTGAGTTATAAAGAATTACATTTTTTAGCAACTATATCAAAAATATATTGCTAACATTAAATTAACAGAATGTGTTTCTTTATTAAAGCAAATAAATTTCATAAGAACATTTCCATTACTTGTATAAAGCCTATAAAATCCAACATATGGATCATGTATATTTTACAGCTTGTGGGTATGTCAACGGCAGTTTAAATTGTGAACAAGCAGTGCTAATTGCATATGCTAGGGGATATTGTTGTCAAAAAGCCTCTGACACGATGACAACAGGACTCATGGCAGCCGTAGGGCTCTCGATACAAGACATTTCTGAAATCTTGCCAGAAGGAATTTATGTGGCATGCCATAATTCCCCCACTACGGTTACGATAGCAGGACCAGAGAAGAAAACCAAAGATTTTATAAATAAACTTAAAGCTTCAGGTATATTTGCAGAAGAAGTCAATACAGGGAACGTTGCCTTTCACTCCAAATATATAAAGGATTCGGTAATTCATTTTAAAGAGTTTGTTAGAAATGTTTTAAAGCATCCTAAGCCAAGGAAACCAGAATGGATTTCAACTTCGGTGTCGCCGGAAAAACTCGGAGAAAGTTGGGCTAACATGGATTGTGTAGAGTATCATGTAAATAACTTTTCTAACATGGTCTTATTTAACGAAATTTATAAACATATACCTGAGAACGCCATTGTTATAGAAGTCGCACCACATGGTCTTTTACAAGCCATTCTAAAGAGACAGCTGCCTCCAACTGTAACCAACATAGCTTTGACAAATAAGCATAGTACAGATGGAGAACAATATTTGCTGTCAGCTATTGGAAAGTAAGTATTATTTGACAATACTTTTACCAAAAGTCGATACATCTTAGTTATTTATCAACCTATTTCACTTGTTTTCAATTGTAATACATTTACAACTGAATTTTGCCATCATTAATACATTTTTTAAATTTGTTCCTCATTCGCGTCAACAATTTGTCAATTAAACAGAAGTGAAATGTCATGTTTAGACTTCTAGACTTAGCCGGAATGTCTAATCTCTATATAAGTGGTACACAACCATTTGTTTGCCAGTTGTCTTCCAAAAAATGAGGAAAACCAACCGCCGAAGACGGATCACTCTTCACCACGACAATGCGAGCTCTCACACATCGGCTCAAACAACTGCATTTTTGACCACTCAAAACATCAATTTGATGAGTCGTCCGCCGTATAGTCCTGACTTGTCACCAAATGACTTCTTTTTATTCCCGTACGTAAAAAACAAACTGAGAGGTCAACGTTTTTCGACACCTGAAGAAGCGGTTGCTGCGTTCAGAATGCATGTTTTAGAGATACCTCAATCAGAGTGGAAAAAGTGCTTCGACAATTGGTTCAAACGCATGCAAAAGTGTATAGATCTTCATGGGGGATATTTTGAAAAAGCATAAAGCCATTTTCGATGATAAATATTTGTTTTTGTTCTTTAATCCCGAAATATAGAAGGCAGTATATCTTCCCGATTTGCCAGGATGCACTAAAATATTAGTGCAATTCATCAATTCACAACTTATCTCTTATATTTATGTTTCAAAATATCAATCTTTTGGTGGCAGCTCAGGTCATATGATTAAACTGGGCTTTTTTCGATGGTTTAATTCATTTATATCTGTCGGTTTACCCTTGTAGATTTTTTATTTTATATAGTCCCACAAAAAATCGCAAGAATATTGGTCATTCAATTCCGTCACGTCTACGTGCTGCTGGAAATTGAGGTGTAGCTACATCTTGTTCCTAAAAATGTCTGCAGGGTTAACAGTAACAGTCAAGATTGTGCGTACTCCAATAGTGACAATTAGGGTAAACGTTGTTTCATAATAGAAACGAATATTTTTGGGAAACATTGACTTCCCTTGGCATCTATTCATAACATACTCATACAGCTGTTTTACTTACATCATTATCTCCAGCTACTATTCTTGAACCCTATTTTTAACCCACTTCAAAAAGAAGGAGGTTCTCAATTCGTCTGTAACTATGTTTTTTTTTATGTTTGTTCACCGATTACTCGGAGACGGCCCGAGGAATTTCGACCATTTTACTGGATCCTGTTTGGGGGGATAGCGAAGTGGTCATTAAAATAGCTTTTACCGTTTCTTAGAAAATGGGGAGAAACTATTTTTACCTATTCTCATGCCTTGGTGGAGGCGCCGATACTATTAAAATTTGAAAAATTTATTCGGAACGTGGGACAAATTGAATAGAGATTGGATTAGTTCCGTGATATCTCAAAATGGCCAGAAATTTTTTTCAATAACATAGCTAATATCGTTTCTTATAGAATGGGGAAAAATTTTTTAACTTTTTTCTTATATTATATGTCTTGGTGGAGGCGCCAGATTATAAGCTTTGATAGTGTTACTGGTATTAACTATACGGAACTTGGGGTAAATTGTAAATAATATAAATTACTCAAAATAAGTGTCAGTTAATATGTATATATACAGTGTGTATTGATAAATCAAACGATTTCTTTTTATTTATAATTTTAAGAGAAAAAAGTTATTCTTCATAAACAGATTTTTTACATGGTCTAAAACATAAACAGTAATCATCAATGTCAATTTTTTATTAACTGTAGACAAGGTTTGTCTTCAAAGAGGAGTTTTGATTACAAATTAAAGGATCTTCATTTCTGTTAAGATGTAAAATTGTTATCAAATAGAAGTAATCTAATACTATAATACGAACAAAGAAATTGCCAAGGCAGGTAATTTTTGGTTTTTGGTTTGCATGATAATTTCACGCATATAAGTATAAATTTGTTGTGTAAAATTATAATTATATAGGGGAGTTATTAATATATTAGGTGATCCATAAGATTTGCTATGCAGGATGGTTAAAATATAGCGTCCAATGTAATTATAGTATACAGGATGGGTAGAAAAAAAGCAAGAAAAAATAATTATAAAAGGTAGCTTACAGCAGTTGGAAATTAATGATAGCTGACATACAGGGCGGAGTACAAATATTGTTATTAAGGATGGTTAAAAAAATGTTAATAGAATGTTACAGCTGTAGGATAACTGATTAGCAATTACATTTACAGGGCGGTTGCAATATAGGATGTACTGGAATTATAATTATGAATGGTGGTTCAAAAAAATATGACAATAGGTGGCCATAAGCAAATGCATATACTGAATAGTTAAAACATATTATGGTGTGAAATTATAGTTATACAGTGTGACTTAAAATGTGTTAGCACAAAAATATTATATTTAAGAGCCTATATAAAGTTTTATATATACGGTGGACCGGAATTATATACAATATAGGGCGAAGTAGAATTATAGTTACAGAGGCTGGTTAAAAGATTTTATAAACATAAGTGTGTGTAAAGTGGCATATACAGGATGGTTAGAATTTGGAATTGAGTAGAATAGTAATTATACAGGGTGATTAAAAAATGTATGACACTAATATTTAATGGGTTTCCCACAAGTAGTTTCATATATAGAGTGGTCGAAATATTGGGGGGAATAGAATTGTAGTAACACAATGTATTTAAAAAAATTAAGACAATAAGATTATATTAGATTGATGATAAAACCTTGAATTTACGAGTTAAGCTTGGTCACCCAGGTACTTATAATTTAAAAATGCATCTACCTACGCTATTGCACTAAAAATTGTATAATAAGTATTTGATTAACTTTTCTCAACTATATACTAGATTTCAAAAAATAAATCAATTTTATTTAAAACTGATCTTTCTATATAAAGTGTGTCTTCATAAGTTGAATTAAAACGTAAAACTTCTTATGAAAAGTATTTAGAAAAAAAAAAATATATATATATATATATATATTATATATATGTCACTCTTATAACTTTATACGATGTTTGTCAGCAAATATGACTTTTGCTTAAAAGTAAAATGACATCATTTTTCATAATATATAAAAATCTTATCAAACAGGGGTAACAAGAATTATATTAAAAAAATATCTAATTATGCCATATCACTAAAAACTATATAATTGATCTTCATGCCACTTTTCCAAATTGTTCAATACGTTTTATAAAGAATATAAATTTTGTTTAAGTTAAGTACCTTTATTTTCAATAACAACTCAAATTATTATCAGCCAAAGTAAATTATAACTAAAAACAACGTCCTACTATTATATCAATTAAAACTGTATAACGATTTATTATAAAATTTCGCGGAGGGGAGACTATTAAATGAATGTCAGTATAATCAACAAACATAAAGAATGATGATACTCTAATCGTCTATAATATAGCGGATCCACCTAAGTTAGAGTCGTATAAAAAAATTTCTTAATACATATACATATCTTCAAAACAAGGTATTCTATTGGTCAAGCTAATACATAAGACTAAAACACCTTATGTTAGACGATTTGGAAGGAGTTAATTAGATTTGGAAACACCATAAAATTAAGCCATTGAAGTCGGTGCCAAGCAAATGTGAAAATATTTTGTGAGGTATACTGATGAGTTGTACTTCGCAACTTCGCTATTCAAATTGGCACCGACTTCATAAAAAGTATTTAATTGTAGCAAAATATTATTTCATGCTTTTTACTTCATTTCTTTTGAACGCGGTTTTTTTTAATGTATTTATTTAATGAAATTACAGACGGGTCAAATTGTCTACATTTTTGATGAATTTAATTAATTTATTCGTTAAGTGCAACAAAACGAGTGCCAATTGATTATGCAGCAGAAGTTCGAAAATGTCTTAATCAAGTGTTCCCAAATTAGTAGATCTTTGGAAGTGGAACCATTGAGGCGACCAAAATCACACCACTAAAAATATGTTATCAAAGTAAACCAGAAGAGAATTACATTATAAAAGCACAAAACAAGAAATAAGTTTCGTAAGAAACCACTAATAAAGTTCAGCAGGAATTTATTGGTAGAGAAGGAAGTTATTTCTAATACATAATATTCTTTGTCAATTTAATTTACCTATTTTGTTTTTTGTTGTTTTTATTTTATTAAGGTTCTGAAAAAATTCTTTATAATTTTGAAGTTATTGCACATTCAACAATATTAATTACCAAACATAACAACATAACATATTTTTGAAACTCTTTGAAATGTCAAATCAAAAAAAATATATAGGGGTCGTTACTCACGAATGGTGTATCATTCATTCTATGAGATATAATTTATATTTAAAAAAGAACTGACTTTAAGTAGAAACCGTGTGCAATTAATAACAACAATTCTATTGATTATTTTAGCGTATTCTTGTCTCTCCCTCTATAATTTGTATTTTTTTCTCTATATTTTCAACTAATTATTTATTTATTTTTTATTTGTTTTATTATTTGGACCATTTTCTATAAGGAACTCTAATTGACCAATTTTCTATCATTTCCGGAATCACTCTGTACAACTATAATTCAACTCTACGTGTCTACATGATGTTGCAACCGCTTGTATAAGTATTAATCCTGTCCACCTTATTGACTGTTTCAATTTTTCTCTTGTTTGAATCACTGTGTACCTATAATTTTACTTCGCCCCATATGTCAAGTATAAGCAACTACTTATGTGCCACCTCATATTTCAACAAGCTGTATGTGTAAATGCTTCAAACTTTATTTGAACCCCTGCGCTACAACTCGTATATCCTTACTGCATGTGCTTGTTTAACCATTTTTTAAAGATTTCTAATCCACTCTGTTATACTATAATTTTACTTCACCCAGTATAACATTTTTTGATAAAACTTTAATTTTATTCCACCTTATATTTCAACCATGCTATATATGGAAATGCTTTTGTAATCAATATAAGATTTCTAACAGTAATTTTACTTTCAACTGCCCACATTGCTTACTGTTTGAATTTCAATATGTGACACACACACACACACACACACTTACCAACGTTACAAACACACGGTACATGGAATATCTTGACATTTATATATAATGACAATTTGACATTTACATTGTTTACGGTTTTTCATATATCTTTATGATATTCAGAAAAACGGCATGTTTTACGTTATAGAAAATTATACAGAATCAAGCTAAAGCATCTCTTTGTAGAACAAAATTTAAAATATTCAAAGTGATTGAGTCGTTTTACAAAAAACAGTGTAGATTCACTAAAGTGTAGTTCCTTAATTAATGATTCTTCTGATTTTTTGTAAACTGTAAATCTCACGTTATAGAAAATTATATGGTTACCATTTTGTAATATTTCTTAATACAATGCCTTTTAAATCGTCAAAATTGCCCAAGCCGTTTTTGAATAATCACTAAGCTTATATAAAAAAACATGCCGACAAATTGATAACTTCCTCCTTTTGCGATTAAAAACACCTTACAATAAATTAAAAACTTTACCTTTACAGAATATATTGCCACTATTTACTGTAAGTTTTAATTGCACTGTTTGTGTAACTATCGAAAAACTTTATTCAACGATGAAAACAACTTACTTATAAATTCAAATTACAATCTGACATTTAATGTCAAACCAAAACTGTGCTGAACGCGTTTCTCAACTGACTTAGAGCTTTATACCTCTGAAAGCAGCCTATAAAGTACAAATATTTTGACAAGACTAGAAAAACGAAGAAATAGTGAGAGCAAGAGACTATTTCACTTGATTGGGGGGCTGCTTCCAGTGAACAACGTTATGTATGTAGTTCATTGGCTGCTGCCTCCCACCAAATGAACTAATATGGTGCCCTATTATTGTCCTCTTGTTCTAGTCTTGTCACGATATTTGTTCAGTTTAGGATACCTCTAAATATATATATACTCTAAGCTCAACCGAACTAACTATCTCGGAAAACTCTTTATATGTGATTTGATGTCCTTGAGTGTTCCAAGAGTATCGTATGTGACTAATCTTTCCAGAAATCAGTAGATTTTTGCTAAATGACTGTCAGTTACCATTTGCTATAAATGCATAGAGGTATTGTACATAGAGTGAATTAGGTATGGGCGTTACTGTAAGTGGCAGTGTAATAACAATAGAAAGAGAAAGACAATATCAGGGTGCGCTTGCTATGTTTCTACCCCACCAATAGTAGGCGTCACCACTGACACTGACCAATCAGGAATGAGCAGCTTGTTCTTTCTCTCTCTTTCTATTGATATTACATGAATTTCGCTACTTCACGTGCTCTACGTATATCACCTCTATGTATAATTGACACTGACAATTAATTTGAATATACAGGGTCGTCCCTCGGCCGTCCCAATATGTATAATAAAATAGCACAACTTGTTGTAGAAATTGTTTCATTATCTCTGTTGATTCCATAATAAATCTTTGCAACAAGAGAATCTAAGAAAACGGTACATAATTCTCTGGGACAGTAACATCACAGTCTCATTTCATTTTAATGTTTGGACAACTGTACCCTAAAAATTGTTCGACGGGAATTTAAACATGTTTTCATTTTAGATTATTCTTAGCTGGATGCCAACCACAATTGAAAAATATTTACAACACTGTCACATTTCCTGTAGGTGCTAGTGTAAGTCCTATTTCGCCGTTAGTAAAATGGGATCATTCGATTTCATGGTTAACACCGAAACTGAAACCTTTACAATCTTTTTACGAGAATATTCATATCGTAAGTAATTTCGAAAAGATTGTTGAGGAGGTCTTGAATTATTTTGTCTATTCATGGGTTTTCTCTCCTCCAAATTTTTTCCTGTAACAGATAAGTATTTAAAAAATTGTAT
The DNA here is from genome assembly GCA_034190945.1 of Octodonta nipae. Taxonomy (NCBI): domain Eukaryota; kingdom Metazoa; phylum Arthropoda; class Insecta; order Coleoptera; family Chrysomelidae; genus Octodonta; species Octodonta nipae. The sequence goes on along the minus strand of CM067217.1, from coordinate 157,785,761 downwards.
ATGTAGAACAAAGTGTAGTAAGGCAATTTCGTAAAATTGCCCGGATTACTGGTTGTCTGTACAGAGATTCTTCCTCACAGTTTTTCTGAGAGAAAGAGATGTCTATAAAATGATCAACCAGTATTCCTGTATATAAGTAATGTATTGTATATTGTGTAATACTTATCTGTGTATGGAGACGTTTCAACTCCGAGTCTGGAGTCGTTGTCAATCGTTTAGTGTTGTTTTCGAGGCTTTTTTCTAAAAAATTTTCGCTTTGATTTTGAATTTATTGTTTGTCAAAAAATTTGACACTGACAATTTGTCGTTTGGCGATCACTTGACGCTGAGGTTACCGTTTTTTTTGTTCTGTTAGCAGTAAATTCTTCCAGTCCAAATGAAGGTCGGCTGAAGGTGCTCCGATTTCAGTGTTGTTTATCATCATACAGCTGGCTTCTTTAAGTTTTCTCTTTTTTAAGTTTTCTTCTTTCAACAAGATCTTTGTTTTATCCCAGTCTATCCTATGGCTGCCGGTGCTCGTTAATACATGATTGGCCAAATTTGATTTGTCCACATGTCTTCTGGAAATGTTATATTGATGTTCTTTTTTCCTTACTTCTAAAGGTCTTGAAGTTTCACCGGTATAAGAATGGCCACAGTCACACAAAACACTGTACACACAATTTTTAGAACTCTGGGTTGCGTTAAACGGTTTGGTATGTGTGAGGATAGAGCGCAAGGTATTATTTGTTTTAAAAACAGTTTTATTAACGCTGTATTTATTTCCTAACCGCTTAATTTTTTCCGATACACCTGGGATATATGGAATTATGTTCATAATTTGGTTGTCTGTTTGTGTTTGGTTGGTATTAGTGTGATGGTTATTTGTGCTGGTTTGTTGTTGCGATTTTCTTTCTAACTGATGTATAGTTTTATTTATAAAGTCTTGGGGATATTCGTTTTGAAGTAGATGTTCTTTGATAATATTGACTTCTTTGTTAAAGATTTGGGTGGATGAAGATATGTTTTTTGCTCTATCATATAAGCACTTTACAACATCTTTCTTTACATTTAAAGGATGGTTGGAGTGAAAATTCAAATATCTATTAGTATTTGTAGGTTTTCGATAAGTACTTGTACTTATTGTGTTGTTTGTTCTATCTATAAGTACATCAAGATAAGCAAGTTTATGCAAATTTTCCATCTCCATTGTAAATTTTATTGTGGGTTCTTGACTATTGATGTAATCTAGGAATGAGTGCAGTTCTTCAGCACCATACTCCCAAACCACAAAAATGTCATCAACGTATCTCCACCACACTTTTGGTTTATTTTTATATTTGCCTATGAATCTTTCTTCAAAATATGTCATGAATATATTACTGATTATAGGAGATAAAGAAGAACCCATGGCCATACCAAATTCTTGTTTATAGAAATCTCCTTCAAATTGAAAATATGTAGTGTTTAAGCAAAGTTCGGTTAGTTCCATAATTGTGTCAATGTTTAGTTTTGTTTTGTTGTGTAAGGTAATATCTTGTTGTAATTTATTTTTTATAATTTGTAATGATTTATCAACAGGTACATTTGTAAAAAGACTAACTATGTCGAAACTTACTAGTATATCATTTCTGTTGATAATAATGCTTTTTAATTTTGTTAAAAAATCGTTAGTGTTTTTTAAATTGTTTGGATTATTTTCGTAAGGTTTAATTATATTTAGTAAAAATTTTGATATGTTTTGTAATGGTGAATTTATTGAACTTACAATGGGTCTCATTGGTATTGTGTCTTTATGTATTTTTGGAACGCCATATAAGTGTGGAGGTTTACTATAGTGTGGTGTTAAGTGTTTTCGTTCTAATGGAGTGAATTCTTGTTTGTGTTTTGTTATAATGTCTCTAGCGGCTTTTTCTATATTTTGCGTAGGATCTTTTTTGAGCTTAGAATATGATCCTGTGTTAATAAGGTCCATCATTTTGGTGTTGTAATCATTTTTATCAAGTATAACCGTAGCGTTACCTTTATCGGCAGGTAGAATTTTAATTGTGTTGTCTTTTTTAAGTTTTTCTACGGCATATTTCTCTGTAGGAGTAAGATTGTATTTCATTTTGTGTTGCTTCTCTAGAAGTAATTTATTTCTTATTCGGTATTCACTTGACACTTCTGGAGGCAGTTTTTGGGCTGTGTCTTCAATCGCAACTATCAGATCTAGTTTAGGTATATTTTGTGGAGTGATTGAATAATTTAATCCCTTAGAAAGTACGTATTGTTCTGTTGGTGTAATGTGTTTAGTTGATAAATTAATCACAGTTTTATTGATGAAATTTGTATTTGGTGTAAGTACAGATTTTTTGTGTTTTTCATTTAAGAGATGTTGAAATTTATTTATATTTCTGTTTTTACATATTTGAAATTCCAAGCTGTATGAATCCTTTAAACAATTAAAGATGCGGTTATAGTCTGATGGAATGTGCGTTTCTTTGAATTTGTTTTCTAATATAATGATGTTATTTTTAAGGCTTACCTTCAATTTCCGATGGTGTTGTATTCTATTTCTAACTAAAGCATTACCTGTTTTCAACTGAATTCTAATACTACCTCTGTCTGTGAATGGCATTTTTGGTAACAACCCCTTTGGAATTATTCCCTCATTTCGGCATTTTATTAGGAACGTTAAGCTGTTCTGTGATCGTGCTAGTTTCTTATTCAGGTTTTCTAATTTTCTAAAATTTGTTGTTGAAATTGGCCCATACCTCATTCGTAAGTAATTTCGAAAAGATTGTTGAGGAGGTCTTGAATTATTTTGTCTATTCATGGGTTTTCTCTCCTCCAAATTTTTTCCTGTAACAGATAAGTATTTAAAAAATTGTATATGTAGAACAAAGTGTAGTAAGGCAATTTCGTAAAATTGCCCGGATTACTGGTTGTCTGTACAGAGATTCTTCCTCACAGTTTTTCTGAGAGAAAGAGATGTCTATAAAATGATCAACCAGTATTCCTGTATATAAGTAATGTATTGTATATTGTGTAATACTTATCTGTGTATGGAGACGTTTCAACTCCGAGTCTGGAGTCGTTGTCAATCGTTTAGTGTTGTTTTCGAGGCTTTTTTCTAAAAAATTTTCGCTTTGATTTTGAATTTATTGTTTGTCAAAAAATTTGACACTGACAATTTGTCGTTTGGCGATCACTTGACGCTGAGGTTACCGTTTTTTTTGTTCTGTTAGCAGTAAATTCTTCCAGTCCAAATGAAGGTCGGCTGAAGGTGCTCCGATTTCAGTGTTGTTTATCATCATACAGCTGGCTTCTTTAAGTTTTCTCTTTTTTAAGTTTTCTTCTTTCAACAAGATCTTTGTTTTATCCCAGTCTATCCTATGGCTGCCGGTGCTCGTTAATACATGATTGGCCAAATTTGATTTGTCCACATGTCTTCTGGAAATGTTATATTGATGTTCTTTTTTCCTTACTTCTAAAGGTCTTGAAGTTTCACCGGTATAAGAATGGCCACAGTCACACAAAACACTGTACACACAATTTTTAGAACTCTGGGTTGCGTTAAACGGTTTGGTATGTGTGAGGATAGAGCGCAAGGTATTATTTGTTTTAAAAACAGTTTTAACGCTGTATTTATTTCCTAACCGCTTAATTTTTTCCGATACACCTGGGATATATGGAATTATGTTCATAATTTGGTTGTCTGTTTGTGTTTGGTTGGTATTAGTGTGATGGTTATTTGTGCTGGTTTGTTGTTGCGATTTTCTTTCTAACTGATGTATAGTTTTATTTATAAAGTCTTGGGGATATTCGTTTTGAAGTAGATGTTCTTTGATAATATTGACTTCTTTGTTAAAGATTTGGGTGGATGAAGATATGTTTTTTGCTCTATCATATAAGCACTTTACAACACCTTTCTTTACATTTAAAGGATGGTTGGAGTGAAAATTCAAATATCTATTAGTATTTGTAGGTTTTCGATAAGTACTTGTACTTATTGTGTTGTTTGTTCTATCTATAAGTACATCAAGATAAGCAAGTTTATGCAAATTTTCCATCTCCATTGTAAATTTTATTGTGGGTTCTTGACTATTGATGTAATCTAGGAATGAGTGCAGTTCTTCAGCACCATACTCCCAAACCACAAAAATGTCATCAACGTATCTCCACCACACTTTTGGTTTATTTTTATATTTGCCTATGAATCTTTCTTCAAAATATGTCATGAATATATTACTGATTATAGGAGATAAAGAAGAACCCATGGCCATACCAAATTCTTGTTTATAGAAATCTCCTTCAAATTGAAAATATGTAGTGTTTAAGCAAAGTTCGGTTAGTTCCATAATTGTGTCAATGTTTAGTTTTGTTTTGTTGTGTAAGGTAATATCTTGTTGTAATTTATTTTTTATAATTTGTAATGATTTATCAACAGGTACATTTGTAAAAAGACTAACTATGTCGAAACTTACTAGTATATCATTTCTGTTGATAATAATGCTTTTTAATTTTGTTAAAAAAATCGTTAGTGTTTTTTAAATTGTTTGGATTATTTTCGTAAGGTTTAATTATATTTAGTAAAAATTTTGATATGTTTTGTAATGGTGAATTTATTGAACTTACAATGGGTCTCATTGGTATTGTGTCTTTATGTATTTTTGGAACGCCATATAAGTGTGGAGGTTTACTATAGTGTGGTGTTAAGTGTTTTCGTTCTAATGGAGTGAATTCTTGTTTGTGTTTTGTTATAATGTCTCTAGCGGCTTTTTCTATATTTTGCGTAGGATCTTTTTTGATGGACCTTATTAACACAGGATCATATTCTAAGCTCAAAAAAGATCCTACGCAAAATATAGAAAAAGCCGCTAGAGACATTATAACAAAACACAAACAAGAATTCACTCCATTAGAACGAAAACACTTAACACCACACTATAGTAAACCTCCACACTTATATGGCGTTCCAAAAATACATAAAGACACAATACCAATGAGACCCATTGTAAGTTCAATAAATTCACCATTACAAAACATATCAAAATTTTTACTAAATATAATTAAACCTTACGAAAATAATCCAAACAATTTAAAAAACACTAACGATTTTTTAACAAAATTAAAAAGCATTATTATCAACAGAAATGATATACTAGTAAGTTTCGACATAGTTAGTCTTTTTACAAATGTACCTGTTGATAAATCATTACAAATTATAAAAAATAAATTACAACAAGATATTACCTTACACAACAAAACAAAACTAAACATTGACACAATTATGGAACTAACCGAACTTTGCTTAAACACTACATATTTTCAATTTGAAGGAGATTTCTATAAACAAGAATTTGGTATGGCCATGGGTTCTTCTTTATCTCCTATAATCAGTAATATATTCATGACATATTTTGAAGAAAGATTCATAGGCAAATATAAAAATAAACCAAAAGTGTGGTGGAGATACGTTGATGACATTTTTGTGGTTTGGGAGTATGGTGCTGAAGAACTGCACTCATTCCTAGATTACATCAATAGTCAAGAACCCACAATAAAATTTACAATGGAGATGGAAAATTTGCATAAACTTGCTTATCTTGATGTACTTATAGATAGAACAAACAACACAATAAGTACAAGTACTTATCGAAAACCTACAAATACTAATAGATATTTGAATTTTCACTCCAACCATCCTTTAAATGTAAAGAAAGGTGTTGTAAAGTGCTTATATGATAGAGCAAAAAACATATCTTCATCCACCCAAATCTTTAACAAAGAAGTCAATATTATCAAAGAACATCTACTTCAAAACGAATATCCCCAAGACTTTATAAATAAAACTATACATCAGTTAGAAAGAAAATCGCAACAACAAACCAGCACAAATAACCATCACACTAATACCAACCAAACACAAACAGACAACCAAATTATGAACATAATTCCATATATCCCAGGTGTATCGGAAAAAATTAAGCGGTTAGGAAATAAATACAGCGTTAAAACTGTTTTTAAAACAAATAATACCTTGCGCTCTATCCTCACACATACCAAACCGTTTAACGCAACCCAGAGTTCTAAAAATTGTGTGTACAGTGTTTTGTGTGACTGTGGCCATTCTTATACCGGTGAAACTTCAAGACCTTTAGAAGTAAGGAAAAAAGAACATCAATATAACATTTCCAGAAGACATGTGGACAAATCAAATTTGGCCAATCATGTATTAACGAGCACCGGCAGCCATAGGATAGACTGGGATAAAACAAAGATCTTGTTGAAAGAAGAAAACTTAAAAAAGAGAAAACTTAAAGAAGCCAGCTGTATGATGATAAACAACACTGAAATCGGAGCACCTTCAGCCGACCTTCATTTGGACTGGAAGAATTTACTGCTAACAGAACAAAAAAACGGTAACCTCAGCGTCAAGTGATCGCCAAACGACAAATTGTCAGTGTCAAATTTTTTGACAAACAATAAATTCAAAATCAAAGCGAAAATTTTTTAGAAAAAAGCCTCGAAAACAACACTAAACGATTGACAACGACTCCAGACTCGGAGTTGAAACGTCTCCATACACAGATAAGTATTACACAATATACAATACATTACTTATATACAGGAATACTGGTTGATCATTTTATAGACATCTCTTTCTCTCAGAAAAACTGTGAGGAAGAATCTCTGTACAGACAACCAGTAATCCGGGCAATTTTACGAAATTGCCTTACTACACTTTGTTCTACATATACAATTTTTTAAATACTTATCTGTTACAGGAAAAAATTTGGAGGAGAGAAAACCCATGAATAGACAAAATAATTCAAGACCTCCTCAACAATCTTTTCGAAATTACTTACGAATGAGGTATGGGCCAATTTCAACAACAAATTTTAGAAAATTAGAAAACCTGAATAAGAAACTAGCACGATCACAGAACAGCTTAACGTTCCTAATAAAATGCCGAAATGAGGGAATAATTCCAAAGGGGTTGTTACCAAAAATGCCATTCACAGACAGAGGTAGTATTAGAATTCAGTTGAAAACAGGTAATGCTTTAGTTAGAAATAGAATACAACACCATCGGAAATTGAAGGTAAGCCTTAAAAATAACATCATTATATTAGAAAACAAATTCAAAGAAACGCACATTCCATCAGACTATAACCGCATCTTTAATTGTTTAAAGGATTCATACAGCTTGGAATTTCAAATATGTAAAAACAGAAATATAAATAAATTTCAACATCTCTTAAATGAAAAACACAAAAAATCTGTACTTACACCAAATACAAATTTCATCAATAAAACTGTGATTAATTTATCAACTAAACACATTACACCAACAGAACAATACGTACTTTCTAAGGGATTAAATTATTCAATCACTCCACAAAATATACCTAAACTAGATCTGATAGTTGCGATTGAAGACACAGCCCAAAAACTGCCTCCAGAAGTGTCAAGTGAATACCGAATAAGAAATAAATTACTTCTAGAGAAGCAACACAAAATGAAATACAATCTTACTCCTACAGAGAAATATGCCGTAGAAAAACTTAAAAAAGACAACACAATTAAAATTCTACCTGCCGATAAAGGTAACGCTACGGTTATACTTGATAAAAATGATTACAACACCAAAATGATGGACCTTATTAACACAGGATCATATTCTAAGCTCAAAAAAGATCCTACGCAAAATATAGAAAAAGCCGCTAGAGACATTATAACAAAACACAAACAAGAATTCACTCCATTAGAACGAAAACACTTAACACCACACTATAGTAAACCTCCACACTTATATGGCGTTCCAAAAATACATAAAGACACAATACCAATGAGACCCATTGTAAGTTCAATAAATTCACCATTACAAAACATATCAAAATTTTTACTAAATATAATTAAACCTTACGAAAATAATCCAAACAATTTAAAAAACACTAACGATTTTTTAACAAAATTAAAAAGCATTATTATCAACAGAAATGATATACTAGTAAGTTTCGACATAGTTAGTCTTTTTACAAATGTACCTGTTGATAAATCATTACAAATTATAAAAAATAAATTACAACAAGATATTACCTTACACAACAAAACAAAACTAAACATTGACACAATTATGGAACTAACCGAACTTTGCTTAAACACTACATATTTTCAATTTGAAGGAGATTTCTATAAACAAGAATTTGGTATGGCCATGGGTTCTTCTTTATCTCCTATAATCAGTAATATATTCATGACATATTTTGAAGAAAGATTCATAGGCAAATATAAAAATAAACCAAAAGTGTGGTGGAGATACGTTGATGACATTTTTGTGGTTTGGGAGTATGGTGCTGAAGAACTGCACTCATTCCTAGATTACATCAATAGTCAAGAACCCACAATAAAATTTACAATGGAGATGGAAAATTTGCATAAACTTGCTTATCTTGATGTACTTATAGATAGAACAAACAACACAATAAGTACAAGTACTTATCGAAAACCTACAAATACTAATAGATATTTGAATTTTCACTCCAACCATCCTTTAAATGTAAAGAAAGGTGTTGTAAAGTGCTTATATGATAGAGCAAAAAACATATCTTCATCCAACCAAATCTTTAACAAAGAAGTCAATATTATCAAAGAAAATCTACTTCAAAACGAATATCCACAAGACTTTATAAATAAAACTATACATCAGTTAGAAAGAAAATCGCAACAACAAACCAGCACAAATAACCATCACACTAATACCAACCAAACACAAACAGACAACCAAATTATGAACATAATTCCATATATCCCAGGTGTATCGGAAAAAATTAAGCGGTTAGGAAATAAATACAGCGTTAAAACTGTTTTTAAAACAAATAATACCTTGCGCTCTATCCTCACACATACCAAACCGTTTAACGCAACCCAGAGTTCTAAAAATTGTGTGTACAGTGTTTTGTGTGACTGTGGCCATTCTTATACCGGTGAAACTTCAAGACCTTTAGAAGTAAGGAAAAAAGAACATCAATATAACATTTCCAGAAGACATGTAGACAAATCAAATTTGGCCAATCATGTATTAACGAGCACCGGCAGCCATAGGATAGACTGGGATAAAACAAAGATCTTGTTGAAAGAAGAAAACTTAAAAAAGAGAAAACTTAAAGAAGCCAGCTGTATGATGATAAACAACACTGAAATCGGAGCACCTTCAGCCGACCTTCATTTGGACTGGAAGAATTTACTGCTAACAGAACAAAAAAACGGTAACCTCAGCGTCAAGTGATCGCCAAACGACAAATTGTCAGTGTCAAATTTTTTGACAAACAATAAATTCAAAATCAAAGCGAAAATTTTTTAGAAAAAAGCCTCGAAAACAACACTAAACGATTGACAACGACTCCAGACTCGGAGTTGAAACGTCTCCATACACAGATAAGTATTACACAATATACAATACATTACTTATATACAGGAATACTGGTTGATCATTTTATAGACATCTCTTTCTCTCAGAAAAACTGTGAGGAAGAATCTCTGTACAGACAACCAGTAATCCGGGCAATTTTACGAAATTGCCTTACTACACTTTGTTCTACATATACAATTTTTTAAATACTTATCTGTTACAGGAAAAAATTTGGAGGAGAGAAAACCCATGAATAGACAAAATAATTCAAGACCTCCTCAACAATCTTTTCGAAATTACTTACGAATGAGGTATGGGCCAATTTCAACAACAAATTTTAGAAAATTAGAAAACCTGAATAAGAAACTAGCACGATCACAGAACAGCTTAACGTTCCTAATAAAATGCCGAAATGAGGGAATAATTCCAAAGGGGTTGTTACCAAAAATGCCATTCACAGACAGAGGTAGTATTAGAATTCAGTTGAAAACAGGTAATGCTTTAGTTAGAAATAGAATACAACACCATCGGAAATTGAAGGTAAGCCTTAAAAATAACATCATTATATTAGAAAACAAATTCAAAGAAACGCACATTCCATCAGACTATAACCGCATCTTTAATTGTTTAAAGGATTCATACAGCTTGGAATTTCAAATATGTAAAAACAGAAATATAAATAAATTTCAACATCTCTTAAATGAAAAACACAAAAAAATCTGTACTTACACCAAATACAAATTTCATCAATAAAACTGTGATTAATTTATCAACTAAACACATTACACCAACAGAACAATACGTACTTTCTAAGGGATTAAATTATTCAATCACTCCACAAAATATACCTAAACTAGATCTGATAGTTGCGATTGAAGACACAGCCCAAAAACTGCCTCCAGAAGTGTCAAGTGAATACCGAATAAGAAATAAATTACTTCTAGAGAAGCAACACAAAATGAAATACAATCTTACTCCTACAGAGAAATATGCCGTAGAAAAACTTAAAAAAGACAACACAATTAAAATTCTACCTGCCGATAAAGGTAACGCTACGGTTATACTTGATAAAAATGATTACAACACCAAAATGATGGACCTTATTAACACAGGATCATATTCTAAGCTCAAAAAAGATCCTACGCAAAATATAGAAAAAGCCGCTAGAGACATTATAACAAAACACAAACAAGAATTCACTCCATTAGAACGAAAACACTTAACACCACACTATAGTAAACCTCCACACTTATATGGCGTTCCAAAAATACATAAAGACACAATACCAATGAGACCCATTGTAAGTTCAATAAATTCACCATTACAAAACATATCAAAATTTTTACTAAATATAATTAAACCTTACGAAAATAATCCAAACAATTTAAAAAACACTAACGATTTTTTAACAAAATTAAAAAGCATTATTATCAACAGAAATGATATACTAGTAAGTTTCGACATAGTTAGTCTTTTTACAAATGTACCTGTTGATAAATCATTACAAATTATAAAAAATAAATTACAACAAGATATTACCTTACACAACAAAACAAAACTAAACATTGACACAATTATGGAACTAACCGAACTTTGCTTAAACACTACATATTTTCAATTTGAAGGAGATTTCTATAAACAAGAATTTGGTATGGCCATGGGTTCTTCTTTATCTCCTATAATCAGTAATATATTCATGACATATTTTGAAGAAAGATTCATAGGCAAATATAAAAATAAACCAAAAGTGTGGTGGAGATACGTTGATGACATTTTTGTGGTTTGGGAGTATGGTGCTGAAGAACTGCACTCATTCCTAGATTACATCAATAGTCAAGAACCCACAATAAAATTTACAATGGAGATGGAAAATTTGCATAAACTTGCTTATCTTGATGTACTTATAGATAGAACAAACAACACAATAAGTACAAGTACTTATCGAAAACCTACAAATACTAATAGATATTTGAATTTTCACTCCAACCATCCTTTAAATGTAAAGAAAGGTGTTGTAAAGTGCTTATATGATAGAGCAAAAAACATATCTTCATCCAACCAAATCTTTAACAAAGAAGTCAATATTATCAAAGAAATCTACTTCAAAACGAATATCCACAAGACTTTATAAATAAAACTATACATCAGTTAGAAAGAAAATCGCAACAACAAACCAGCACAAATAACCATCACACTAATACCAACCAAACACAAACAGACAACCAAATTATGAACATAATTCCATATATCCCAGGTGTATCGGAAAAAATTAAGCGGTTAGGAAATAAATACAGCGTTAAAACTGTTTTTAAAACAAATAATACCTTGCGCTCTATCCTCACACATACCAAACCGTTTAACGCAACCCAGAGTTCTAAAAATTGTGTGTACAGTGTTTTGTGTGACTGTGGCCATTCTTATACCGGTGAAACTTCAAGACCTTTAGAAGTAAGGAAAAAAGAACATCAATATAACATTTCCAGAAGACATGTAGACAAATCAAATTTGGCCAATCATGTATTAACGAGCACCGGCAGCCATAGGATAGACTGGGATAAAACAAAGATCTTGTTGAAAGAAGAAAACTTAAAAAAGAGAAAACTTAAAGAAGCCAGCTGTATGATGATAAACAACACTGAAATCGGAGCACCTTCAGCCGACCTTCATTTGGACTGGAAGAATTTACTGCTAACAGAACAAAAAAACGGTAACCTCAGCGTCAAGTGATCGCCAAACGACAAATTGTCAGTGTCAAATTTTTTGACAAACAATAAATTCAAAATCAAAGCGAAAATTTTTTAGAAAAAAGCCTCGAAAACAACACTAAACGATTGACAACGACTCCAGACTCGGAGTTGAAACGTCTCCATACACAGATAAGTATTACACAATATACAATACATTACTTATATACAGGAATACTGGTTGATCATTTTATAGACATCTCTTTCTCTCAGAAAAACTGTGAGGAAGAATCTCTGTACAGACAACCAGTAATCCGGGCAATTTTACGAAATTGCCTTACTACACTTTGTTCTACATATACAATTTTTAAATACTTATCTGTTACAGGAAAAAATTTGGAGGAGAGAAAACCCATGAATAGACAAAATAATTCAAGACCTCCTCAACAATCTTTTCGAAATTACTTACGAATGAGGTATGGGCCAATTTCAACAACAAATTTTAGAAAATTAGAAAACCTGAATAAGAAACTAGCACGATCACAGAACAGCTTAACGTTCCTAATAAAATGCCGAAATGAGGGAATAATTCCAAAGGGGTTGTTACCAAAAATGCCATTCACAGACAGAGGTAGTATTAGAATTCAGTTGAAAACAGGTAATGCTTTAGTTAGAAATAGAATACAACACCATCGGAAATTGAAGGTAAGCCTTAAAAATAACATCATTATATTAGAAAACAAATTCAAAGAAACGCACATTCCATCAGACTATAACCGCATCTTTAATTGTTTAAAGGATTCATACAGCTTGGAATTTCAAATATGTAAAAACAGAAATATAAATAAATTTCAACATCTCTTAAATGAAAAACACAAAAAATCTGTACTTACACCAAATACAAATTTCATCAATAAAACTGTGATTAATTTATCAACTAAACACATTACACCAACAGAACAATACGTACTTTCTAAGGGATTAAATTATTCAATCACTCCACAAAATATACCTAAACTAGATCTGATAGTTGCGATTGAAGACACAGCCCAAAAACTGCCTCCAGAAGTGTCAAGTGAATACCGAATAAGAAATAAATTACTTCTAGAGAAGCAACACAAAATGAAATACAATCTTACTCCTACAGAGAAATATGCCGTAGAAAAACTTAAAAAAGACAACACAATTAAAATTCTACCTGCCGATAAAGGTAACGCTACGGTTATACTTGATAAAAATGATTACAACACCAAAATGATGGACCTTATTAACACAGGATCATATTCTAAGCTCAAAAAAGATCCTACGCAAAATATAGAAAAAGCCGCTAGAGACATTATAACAAAACACAAACAAGAATTCACTCCATTAGAACGAAAACACTTAACACCACACTATAGTAAACCTCCACACTTATATGGCGTTCCAAAAATACATAAAGACACAATACCAATGAGACCCATTGTAAGTTCAATAAATTCACCATTACAAAACATATCAAAATTTTTACTAAATATAATTAAACCTTACGAAAATAATCCAAACAATTTAAAAAACACTAACGATTTTTTAACAAAATTAAAAAGCATTATTATCAACAGAAATGATATACTAGTAAGTTTCGACATAGTTAGTCTTTTTACAAATGTACCTGTTGATAAATCATTACAAATTATAAAAAATAAATTACAACAAGATATTACCTTACACAACAAAACAAAACTAAACATTGACACAATTATGGAACTAACCGAACTTTGCTTAAACACTACATATTTTCAATTTGAAGGAGATTTCTATAAACAAGAATTTGGTATGGCCATGGGTTCTTCTTTATCTCCTATAATCAGTAATATATTCATGACATATTTTGAAGAAAGATTCATAGGCAAATATAAAAATAAACCAAAAGTGTGGTGGAGATACGTTGATGACATTTTTGTGGTTTGGGAGTATGGTGCTGAAGAACTGCACTCATTCCTAGATTACATCAATAGTCAAGAACCCACAATAAAATTTACAATGGAGATGGAAAATTTGCATAAACTTGCTTATCTTGATGTACTTATAGATAGAACAAACAACACAATAAGTACAAGTACTTATCGAAAACCTACAAATACTAATAGATATTTGAATTTTCACTCCAACCATCCTTTAAATGTAAAGAAAGGTGTTGTAAAGTGCTTATATGATAGAGCAAAAAACATATCTTCATCCACCCAAATCTTTAACAAAGAAGTCAATATTATCAAAGAACATCTACTTCAAAACGAATATCCCCAAGACTTTATAAATAAAACTATACATCAGTTAGAAAGAAAATCGCAACAACAAACCAGCACAAATAACCATCACACTAATACCAACCAAACACAAACAGACAACCAAATTATGAACATAATTCCATATATCCCAGGTGTATCGGAAAAAATTAAGCGGTTAGGAAATAAATACAGCGTTAAAACTGTTTTTAAAACAAATAATACCTTGCGCTCTATCCTCACACATACCAAACCGTTTAACGCAACCCAGAGTTCTAAAAATTGTGTGTACAGTGTTTTGTGTGACTGTGGCCATTCTTATACCGGTGAAACTTCAAGACCTTTAGAAGTAAGGAAAAAAGAACATCAATATAACATTTCCAGAAGACATGTGGACAAATCAAATTTGGCCAATCATGTATTAACGAGCACCGGCAGCCATAGGATAGACTGGGATAAAACAAAGATCTTGTTGAAAGAAGAAAACTTAAAAAAGAGAAAACTTAAAGAAGCCAGCTGTATGATGATAAACAACACTGAAATCGGAGCACCTTCAGCCGACCTTCATTTGGACTGGAAGAATTTACTGCTAACAGAACAAAAAAACGGTAACCTCAGCGTCAAGTGATCGCCAAACGACAAATTGTCAGTGTCAAATTTTTTGACAAACAATAAATTCAAAATCAAAGCGAAAATTTTTTAGAAAAAAGCCTCGAAAACAACACTAAACGATTGACAACGACTCCAGACTCGGAGTTGAAACGTCTCCATACACAGATAAGTATTACACAATATACAATACATTACTTATATACAGGAATACTGGTTGATCATTTTATAGACATCTCTTTCTCTCAGAAAAACTGTGAGGAAGAATCTCTGTACAGACAACCAGTAATCCGGGCAATTTTACGAAATTGCCTTACTACACTTTGTTCTACATATACAATTTTTTAAATACTTATCTGTTACAGGAAAAAATTTGGAGGAGAGAAAACCCATGAATAGACAAAATAATATTCATATCGGTCTAAATAGCCCGGAATACTCCCATTTAAGAGGACATGAAATTGATGGTAGAGTATTAGTTCCCGGGGTTACTTATCTGGTAAGTAAAGTTATATGCTACCAAATTAACAAAACAATTGTTATTTCATATCAATCTCAGTGATACATGTTCACTACATTTTTTTTAAATAAATTTATAATAACTATGACTCCCAAATTCCCTAGGGCATGGAATATAAAATTACATAGATCTACTTGACGTTCTCATAACGCAATAACTCCAGCTTCTGTCTTTGCGTCGTAGCGAGCTAAAATATATATTGAGTACAATAATAATTATTTAAACACGAACCCTAGAGTGATCTAATTTCAAATTTTTAGTCAGAATACAGTTTATAGTATTCAATTAACCAAATTGAACGTTACAGGTTATGATTTCAGGCACTATTAGCCACTACAGATAATTGTGAGGTACCACTGCAGCTTAAGCAAACTAAAATTATAAAGATTAAGTATAATACTCAGGAAAGGGACTGTGTAATTCTGTTTTCAATTTTACAGTTATGTAAATGACAGACGTGAGCTGTTGTCAGCTTTTTTAACCGACTTCCAAAAAGGAGGAGGTTATCAATTCGTCGTATATTTTTTTTTGCTTTTTTTGTATGTATGTTACCTGATTTCTTCTCCTGTGGTGCACCGTTTTGAATGAATATGGTCTTGTTTAATAGAGCATATAACCGGATTGGTGAAACTTCAAATTTTGGAAAAGAATTGTATTGGTAAAGTAATAAAATTTGTGAAGGAACACATGCGTGCATGGAAATCAACCAATATCCCTAATATTTTAGTCGTTTTTCGATAACTCCTCTAGGATGTGTATAGTTTTTTAACGTTTAATCTATTATGGAAGATCCTTGGATGATCTTATATACTTTTCTGCGACGTGCAACTTGCAGTTTTGCAGAAAATCGCCGAAAATTCCAAAATTCTTATCAAAAGTTTCATCGAAATGACATAACGGACATTTCCTCATAAATATTTTAGATCCAAGTAATAGTGCGGTAATTTTAGGCACTGGAAGTATTTATTTCGAATTTGAAAATTTTCTATGTACATCTCAAGCATATAGGTAGTAAAGCAGAGTATTTTCGGCTCCTTAAATCAATGAATACCAAGCTCGTTTTGTTTGTATACCAGGCAAATACCTATTTAAATGCAAATTTTTCCATTTTGCGAAGACGGTGCTTTTGGGTGTCACATTCTCCCGGCCTAATAGAAAATTCTGTGACAACACATGTCAAACTTTAAACTGCTATTTGGTGCGTTATAGACAGGGTGTTTGATTATAGCAAACAAAATCACAAAGTAAAGTGATAGAAGGAGTTGTATTTATATGAAGATTGAAATATAGGACGGACTAGAATGATAGTGGTCCGTAGGCAGCTGTATATACAGGATGGTTGGAACAAGGGTGGACTGGACGTTTGGTGGTATAAAAATGTTGGAAAAATTAAAATTATATAGGGTGTTAAAAAAAACTGTTACATGATGTGGACATAAGCAAATCATATACAGGATGGTTGAAATATATGCTGGAGTTGAATTATGTTTATACAGTGTGATTAAAAAATTATTTCTTTTATAGCCCATAAGAAGTTGCATAAAGTGTGGAGAGGAATTAATGTTACACAGGGCGATAATATAAAATGTTAAAAATGAAATAATTTATGGGGTAGCCCACAAGGAGTTATATACTATGGTTGAAATATAGGACGGATTTGACTCCGTAAATATGGAAGGGATTTTACTCCGTCCTATAGTTTACAGAAGGCAGCTAACAAATTTATGCTTGTCCGTGGACAGCCGTATGTACAGGATGGTTGGTACATAGGTTGGAGTAGAATTCTCTATAGTTATACAGGGTTGTCAATAAAAGTTGAAAAAAGGTTACATAGCTTAGTCCATTAGGGATAAATATATTTTGGGCTTATTAAGTCAACGCGTACTAGAAGTATTTTGTTCATAAAGATTTACCTGTCAATTTAAATGATCATTGTTTACTGTTGAGGCTTTCGATATTATCTGGTTCTGTCTATTAAGGTTATACATACAAAATAAAAAATAAAGAATGAAAACTACCTGAGTTCAAAAAAACTAAAAAAAATAAAATATTTAATATATATATATATTTAATATATATATATATATTTAATATATATATATATATAATATATATATATATATATATATATATATATAACCGAGTTCTACCTATAGCTAAAAAGCTAAAAATAATTATAACAAAATACAACTCTAGCAAATAAATAACACATTCAATGTTGTTAGGTATCTATCCAGGAAGTAAAAAATGTAAATATTAAAAGGTGCTCATTTTGTACAAATTAATTACCTACTTATCTAGTACATTTTTGAAGTCGGTGCCAAGCAACAATCAAATTTGATGAATTAGTAGATAAGTACGCAATGAACGATTTTAGATTTGCTTGGCACGGGCTTCAAAATATACTAGATTGGTAGGTAATTAATTTGTACAGAATGAGCACCTTTTAATGTTTACATTTTTTACTTCCTAACAACATTGAATGTGTTATTTATTTATTAGAGTTGAATTTTGTTAATAAATATTTTTGCTTTTTAGTTATAGGTAGAAGTCGGTTATATATTTTTTTAATATTTTATTTCGAAATATATTTATCTACAAATTGGTATTCAATATATATTAGTTCCCAATTCTACTAGAATTGCTTGGCTTATCATGCGAGAATGTTTATGTTACCAAATAGAAGATGTCTCTGGTACCTTCGAAAGAAGAACTTTTCGCACCACTGGATCTTGCTCCCTTAGTTCTGGAAGTAGCCATACGTCTTTGTAAACACCTTAGCAATTCCTCTAGACATCCGGAGATCTCGAGCCACGCTATGAGCCAGGAAATATTTTGTGGGCACCTTAAACAGGTCTCGGTGTACTTCTGTAGTCACATCGTGCTGCACGTTCTGTCCATTCGAGTACAGTGCCACACACTATTCGAAGGTCATCCCTTTATCGGATTGTTGGATGTTGGAACGTCGCCGTCATGACTTCCAAATTAAGAGACTAACCTGTTGAAATGTACCACCTTTGATTTATCTCGAGGTAGCCTCCTTATTCTGTAGTCAGTGGTGGTCAGATACTAGCTTTGAAAAATGGCTGTTAATGGTCTTATTAATCCGTTCTACCATTCTATAGAGTTTCGGGTGCAATGCTGTTGCTGGTGTTTTATTGATCTGCAATAATTTTTAGACGTCTTGGAAAAGAGTGAACTAGAAATTTCTATCTTAGTCTGAGTGCAACTCCGAGCAAACACTCAAAACAGCTGATTCATTCCTTGGTGATCACGGCTTCTTGATTAGGCACGGCAAAAGCTTCTCCTCATTTACTGAAATAGTCCACTACAACTACAATGTACTTATTTCTGGTTCCTAAAATGGACTGTCCACATTATATTACTTCATGGAAGCTTTTGCTCGCTTTTTTGGGCCATTACTTGCTGCACAAACCGTACACTTCCAGCATCAATTCTTGATATCTTCTTGGCATTTGACCCAATAGAACTTCTCGAGGATCTTTCTCTCCGGTCTCCTATTTCGGGGGATGACAATTTGTTTCTGTCTTTGCCCTCCCTTGAGTTTCCCGCACGCACTTCAGAAGTCCGTTCACCATAATGAGAAAGTTCCACTGAATCTAATATGACTTCATGGTGGGTTTGCGACCTTCTTCCTTCCACTGGATATTCTCTTTTAACTCTGAATCTAATTTCTGGTTTTTCGGATTTCCTTAGATTGTCAATGGTTACCGATAACGGTAGTTCTACAGAGAACATTTCCTTTTTCTTCAGCTCGCTGACAAAGTTTGCAATGATCATTGTTTAGGGGTCTCCTCGATAGGCATGATAATTCTTATGACTTGTTCCAGCGCGATGTTCCATCTCAAATCAAATTCCTGCACCCTCTCAATCCACCTAGCCACTTGTCCTTGGGGATTTTCAAACTGCAAGGTACACTTCAGTTCTGCGTCATCAGTCTACAGACACTTTTACTAATTGTTTCACTCCCTTTATCCCGGCCAAGAGTTCCCTGCGAGTATCTCAGTAATTTCGTTTCGGCTTGCTCAAGGTCATACTGAAACATCCGATGACTTTCTCCTGACTACACTTCGATCTAAAGCACACCACGAACTTCCACATTGCTTGCGGCGGTATTAAAGACGAAATTCCCATCTGGCAAAGGATAACTTACATTTTTAGCGTCTCGAATGATCGTTGGCATTACTCTTCCCACTGGTACGGCGCTTTCACCTCTGTAAGTCTATTGAGTGACTTGGCGATATTGGCAAAGCCTGCTACCGAATCCATATGTAATGGTGGAATACAACATACTGAGGTCATCATTTTATGTTTTCTACCCTTCCGATTTCCACTTACTGATAATTTACTACCCTCCGATTAATTACTTACTAATGGCTAAATAATGGCTGCACGACTACTGAATATTGGATTGGTCATTTTTTGAATACACACAACTCTCAAAATAAGGTAGTATTAAAAAAGTCCCTGTCTAGGTGATGTACTTGAATTTCCGACCGTGAACTGAGTTACTTGGAAGTAAGAGCATGAGTCGATTAGTTTTCAACGACATCTTAATGTATTGTGAGTTTGCCAATTATATGTGGGCATTTTTGTGATATATTATAGCATGTAACATCAGTTGGTCCAATTATGTTACAAAGCACAAAACAAAAGCAAATATATTTCTAATATTGAGAGAGTCAATAATTTGTGCAACGGTCTATAATAAATTAATTTATTTATTAATAATAGGTAAATAAAACTTCGTAACATTCTGTCCAAGGAGTTACGGCAGAACAGCAGAATAAAAGAACGGCTCCAGATTCGGAACCGCTGTGAGCTAGTTTCCCCGAAAACCCTAAATATCGGTTTTACATCGTCTACAAATTTACTGATATTTACCAAATACATAAATAAGTGTTCGAGAGGACATTCTATTGTGCGCAACTGATGAAGGTTCTCAACCAGAAACAATATATATTATATATTGTCTTGCATATAAAAAAATGACATCTCGAAGAGACTATTCAATATCTCAGACAGGTGAAGTAATGTAATGAAAATTTTATCGTGACATTCTGTCCTAGGAGTTACGAGAGAACAGCAATTACACGGAACGGCCCAAGATTCGGAACCACTGTGTGCTAGTTTCCCCGAAAACCCTAAATATCGGTCTTACATCGTCTACAAATTTACTGCTTTGCATCAAGTACATAAATAAGTTGAAGAAGCGAGATGTAAAGACCGACATCAAGGATATTCGGAGTAACTAGCACATAGAGGTTCCGAATCTACAACTGTTCCATGTAATTGCTGTTACCGATTATTCCTAGGTTAGAATGTCACGATAAAATTTTCAGATTAACTTCACCTGCCAGAGATACTGAAAACTCTCTTCGAGGGGTCATTCTTTTGTACGCAAGACAATATATATAATATATATTGTTTCTGGTTAGGAACCTTCATCAGTTGCACTTCTCACAATTGAATGTCCTCTCGAACACTTCTTTATGTATTTGATACATTTTGTTAAATTTGAAGACGCGAGATGTAAATACCGATATCTAGGATTCTCGGGGAAACTAGCATACAGAGGTTCCGAACCTGGAGCCATTCCATGTAATTGCTGTTACCAGTAATTCCATGGAATGGCTCCAGGTTCGGAACCTCTGTATGCTAGTTTTCCCCGAGAATCCTAGATATCGGTATTTACATCTCGCGTCTTCAAATTTAACAAAATGTATCAAATACATAAAGAAGTGTTCGAGAGGACATTCAATTGTGAGAAGTGCAACTGATGAAGGTTCCTAACCAGAAACAATATATATTATATATTTGTCTTGCGTACAAAAGAATGACCCCTCGAAGAGAGTTTTCAGTATCTCTGGCAGGTGAAGTTAATCTGAAAATTTTATCGTGACATTCTAACCTAGGAATAATCGGTAACAGCAATTACATGGAACAGTTGTAGATTCGGAACCTCTATGTGCTAGTTACTCCGAATATCCTTGATGTCGGTCTTTACATCTCGCTTCTTCAACTTATTTATGTACTTGATGCAAAGCAGTAAATTTGTAGACGATGTAAGACCGATATTTAGGGTTTTCGGGGAAACTAGCACACAGTGGTTCCGAATCTTGGGCCGTTCCGTGTAATTGCTGTTCTCTCGTAACTCCTAGGACAGAATGTCACGATAAAATTTTCATTACATTACTTCACCTGTCTGAGATATTGAATAGTCTCTTCGAGATGTCATTTTTTTTATATGCAAGACAATATATAATATATATTGTTTCTGGTTGAGAACCTTCATCAGTTGCGCACAATAGAATGTCCTCTCGAACACTTATTTATGTATTTGGTAAATATCAGTAAATTTGTAGACGATGTAAAACCGATATTTAGGGTTTTCGGGGAAACTAGCTCACAGCGGTTCCGAATCTGGAGCCGTTCTTTTATTCTGCTGTTCTGCCGTAACTCCTTGGACAGAATGTTACGAAGTTTTATTTACCTATTATTAATAAATAAATTAATTTATTATAGACCGTTGCACAAATTATTGACTCTCTCAATATTAGAAATATATTTGCTTTTGTTTTGTGCTTTGTAACATAATTGGACCAACTGATGTTACATGCTATAATATATCACAAAAATGCCCACATATAATTGGCAAACTCACAATACATTAAGATGTCGTTGAAAACTAATCGACTCATGCTCTTACTTCCAAGTAACTCAGTCACGGTCGGAAATTCAAGTACATCACCTAGACAGGGACTTTTTAATACTACCTTATTTTGAGAGTTGTGTGTATTCAAAAAATGACCAATCCAATATTCAGTAGTCGTGCAGCCATTATTTAGCCATTAGTAAGTAATTAATCGGAGGGTAGTAAATTATCAGTAAGTGGAAATCGGAAGGGTAAAAACATAAAATGATGACCTTAGTATGTTGTATTCCACCATTACATATGGATTCGGTAGCAGGCTTTGCCAATATCGCCAAGTCACTCAATAGACTTACAGAGGTGAAAGCGCCGTACCAGTGGGAAGAGTAATGCCAACGATCATTCGAGACGCTAAAAATGTAAGTTATCCTTTGCCAGATGAGAATTTCGTCTTTAATACCGCCGCAAGCAATGTGGAAGTTCGTGGTGTGCTTTAGATCGAAGTGTAGTCAGGAGAAAGTCATCGGATGTTTCAGTATGACCTTGAGCAAGCCGAAACGAAATTACTGAGATACTCGCAGGGAACTCTTGGCCGGGATAAAGGGAGTGAAACAATTAGTAAAAGTGTCTGTAGACTGATGACGCAGAACTGAAGTGTACCTTGCAGTTTGAAAATCCCCAAGGACAAGTGGCTAGGTGGATTGAGAGGGTGCAGGAATTTGATTTGGAGCCATTCCATGTAATTGCTGTTACCAGTAATTCCTAGGTTAGAATGTCACGATGAAATTTTCAGGTTAACTTCACCTGTCAGAGATATTGAATACTCTCTTCGAGGTGGCATTCCCCAAAAATCCTAGATATCAGTCTTTACATCTCGCGTCTTCAAATTTAACGAAATGTATCAAATACATAAAGAAGTGTTCGAGAGGACATTCACTTGTGGGAAGCGCAACTGATGATGGTTTCCTAACCAGGAACAATATATATTATATATATATATATATATCGTCTTGCGTAAAAAAGAATGGCACCTCGAAGAGAGTACATAAATAAGTGTTCGAAGGGATATTCTATTGTGGGAAGCGCAACTGATGAAGGCTTGTTTTTACCATTTTAGAACTAATTACAACATATAGATTATATTACTACACTGGATTATTAAATTCTAGTATTAATCCAGAACCAAACATTGAGTTTTTATTATTAAAGAAAATTTGTTTTTAGCTTTGGGTGTGGAAAATGTTTGCTAAACTGAACCTAAAAACTATTATGACCTGTCCCATACTCTTCGAGAAAATTCAATTTAAGAGAGTAACTGTTCTTCAAGAGAATGATGAATTACGATTCTTAGTCAGTATATCTCCTCAAGAAGGACATTTTGAAATTCTTGAAAGCGGATCGTCAGTAGTAACAGGAGAAATTCGAGCAATATCCAATTACCAGTTTCAAAATATTGACCAAGGCTCTCTGTTCAGTAACTCCACTAACGTTATAAAACGTGAGGACTTTTACAAAGAGTGCCACCTTAGGAGATACACTTACCAGGATTATTTTCAAGAAATTATATGCGTAGACATTGAAAAATATCAAGCAGTACTTGAATGGAATGAAAAATTTGACTGTTTCCTCGATGGATGCTTCAGATGAAAACTTCTAGAATATATTAGATTCAAGGATCTTTTCTTGCCAAC
The DNA here is from genome assembly GCA_034190945.1 of Octodonta nipae. Lineage (NCBI taxonomy): Eukaryota > Metazoa > Arthropoda > Insecta > Coleoptera > Chrysomelidae > Octodonta > Octodonta nipae. The sequence goes on along the minus strand of CM067217.1, from coordinate 157,761,941 downwards.
ATATATTGGAGAGTTGATCATTGATCCAACGGTATTTGCAAACACTGCAGCGGAACAAAAAGGTACCTTATTTTTATATTAAATTAATTCTTTTCGCCTTAGTCTTTATACTACTTGGCCTGTTCATTAGGGCTTTCTGTCCTCAGATTTTTCCTTTTTTCCTGTAACATATAACTATTTTAAAACTGCAAATGGAGAACATCTGATTTATCGATTTACTTAATACTAATAAATTAGAAAATAGTTTTACGAATTGATAACTAATCACTTATTGAAGTCAATTATTTCAGAAATTCCAGTTGCAAGTCAAAGGGACCTAAATGTTATTATTGCAATGGTATAAAGATAAGCAAAATGGCTTACACAAAAGCTACTCGGAGACAACAATTCCAATCCGATCCAGTATTGGAGACCCATGAGTTTGTATACTATGATCAGATAAATTCAAAATTGCTCTGGCCCGTGCATTGGTGATTGCTTTGGAAATAATTCTACAAAACAGTAATGGTTTTATTAGGCAACTAATACTTAACGACATTAATAGAAATGTGACGAAGAAGATATTCTCAAATGTTGTCAAGAGATTTTAGAGAGAGAAAGGCAATGGTACAAACGACATACGTCAATTATGAGGAAAGACAAAAAAGTACAGTTCGACATTATTATTTCCAGGAATCAAATTTGGATAAAAACATGAATACTGTGAAAAATTTGTCAGAGAAGGGTTTCGTCATATACCTAGGAGAACTGTCGAAAATTGAAAGTTTAAATTTGAGCACAATTTTCCAGTCGGATACTACCAACGGCAAAGTGCACTTATTGAGAAAGCCTTACGAACCTCCAAAAAAATATTGTGTACTGAAGGTAAAGAATACAGAATTTTCATGGATAGAGGAACTAAAAACTCTTTTAAATGATAACCAAACTAAAAAATACGGTGGTGTATTTGGTGAATGAAAATGAAAAGTCTAGTGGAATCATTGGTCTGACAAACTGTCTTCGTAAAGAACCAACCGATACAGAATTTCGCTTTATTTTCATTGACGACGACTTACACCACTTTTCATTTGACAGTGATTTTATGAAAAATCAGCTTAAAAAAGATCTTGTCTACAACATTTTCAGGAAAGGAAACTGGGGCACTTATGTCCATTTACCTCTAGTATTACCTGACGTCAGAACAATAAATGCAAGCGCTCAAATGGGGATAATGAGAGATTTATCAACTTTCAGATGGGTTCAAAGTTATCCGAAAAGAATACCAGTAAGTTTTTTATTTATATTTTTTTGTATCCTAATTCGCAAACAATAATATTCTTGCAAGTATCACTGACAGTGATTGAAAATAACAATAATAAACCTCCATTTCATTTAAAATTGCTGAAGCAATTTTGATTTCGTATATTTGTCCAATTCAGGTTTTCAGACTATTCAAGGGTTTCTGAAAAATTTTTAAATTTACATGGTACATGAACAAGTTGTCCAAAAATAATGTTTCCAATTTCCGCAAACAGCGAAGATTCGTACCACAATTCTGACATTAGTATTGTTAGAATTGTTCACAAGAACTCCGTTGAAATGAAATTATCCAAGTTTTTGTGCGCCTTCCGAGAAAAGATGGAATTATTCTACATTATAAGCAAGTTTTAAGACTATATTGTAACGAAATTTCCCTACGCCGGCCCTGGTTTAATTCCAGTACGACATCGATCGCTTTTAGGACAAAAAAATGATCTCGAAATGGCTCGGCAGCTGTAGAATTGATAATGGATTGTACGGAAGTTTTCGATGCTGATTTTAAAAAGAGCAACCCATCATCGCAGGAGTTAATTAGTGCAGCGAAGAGCTTATGTTGAAATATTATTGTGATACTAAAATCAGCTGTTGTGTATATTTGATGCAAATAAAAGTTCTAGAAAGTGGTAGTGAATATTAGTTTTTAAATTTTAATTGATCTCATGGAGTTTATAACAAATTTGGTGCAGCATTAAGTGAAATTAAAATCGTAATTTGATTTATGGAAATCCGAAGTATGGAAAAAACCGACGAAACTACCAAAAAATTTGTCAAACAGGTTACGGAGGGACTACATGAAAGAATAACCCAGATTCTGGAAAAACGTGACAAGAAGAAGAAACAACAACAAGAAGAAATCCAGCAAAGGTTAGTGAAATCTTTTAATGAAAAAAAAAAACAAATCTTGTTTCCACGATGGAAGAAAAACAAAATTTAATTGAAGGATAATTCTCGAAATTTAAATTAACAAGACAAAATGAATTTAAATTATTAGATGAAAACAGACGAAATGAACTTAAAATATTTGAATAAAAACAAGAACAAATTGAATTAAAGCGACAAAATGATTTTAAAGCAAATGAAGAAAAAAGACAACTGCAATTTGAACAACTAATGCAAATAGTATCGCAAGTTAACAATTAATGAAAGGATGCCAATAGTTGAATCCGACTTGAAAGAAATAAACGACGACATAAAGATCCTAAAAAGTAATGTGGAGACTCTTGAAATCAAATTAGATGACATCGATTCCATCCAGAGCCAGGTGAAATGTGAAATCAGTTCCATTAAAAACACAGTACAAAGCGAAGTAACTGAAGTACAAGATAAAATCAGGGCCATTAAAAACAAGGTGAATGGGATAATCATGAAAACTCTATTTCTCTGGTAATTTTGTAAAGAGGTCCGGCCCTAGAACTCCTCCAATGCACTCCAGTCGATGAACAAGGCAATTTCGACAAGGTCATCACCATCCTGGACAAACGATACGACAATAACTACTTGAGCCAGGTATACCAAGTCCAACTCAGTGGAAAACGCAAAAATCCGGTGAAAGCCTCCAAGCATTCGAAGCAGAGATTAGACGGTTAGTACACTTGTCCTACCCAGACTTGCCAGAGGAAACGAAAGACCAGTTGGCCATACAGAATTTCATTAACCGTATCAGACATGTGGAAGTCCAAAGAAATCTAAGAATTAATGGCTTCAAGAAGAGTAACAAAGCTCTAGTTCGGACTTTAGAAGTAGAGGCCGTCATGAATATGTCCAAGCCGAAGGTCGAGCAGTTTCCTTAACCAGGAAGAGTCACAATTTCAAGCACTGTTGGCTGTATGAACAAACTATTAGAACAGTCACAGAGAACTAATACCAGAAGAACATGTTACCGTTTGGGCGGACAGGGCACTTCCAACGCGACTGCAGAGATAGGCTACCTGAACAATCACCGACAGGGGTAACCAACAGAACAGCGA